>JAVSCE010009161.1:0-152916 GCA_032199065.1 Smutsia gigantea
AAACCAGGCAAAGACCTCACCAAAAAAGAAAATTACAGACCAATATCCCTGATGAACGTAGATGCAAAAATACTCACAAAATATTAGCAAACCGAATTCAAAAATACATCAAGAGGATCATACACCATGATCAAGTGGGATTCATCTCAGGGATGCAAGGACGGTACAACATTCGAAAATCCATCAACATCATCCACCACATCAACAAAAAGAAGAACAAAAACCACATGATCATCTCCATAGATGCTGAAAAAGCATTTGACAAAATTCAGCATCCATTCCTGATTAAAATTCTCAACAAAATGGGTATAGAGGGCAAGTACCTCAACATCATAAAGGCTATATATGACAAACCCACAGCTAACATCATACTTAACGGCAAGACGCTGAAAGCTTTTCATCTAAGATCTGGAACAAGACAAGGATGCCCACTCTCTCCACTGTTATTCAACATAGTACTGGAGGTCCTAGCCACAGCAATCCGACAAAACAAAGACATACAAGGCATCCAGATTGGTAAGAAAGTCAATTATCCACTATTTGCAGATGACATGATACTGTACATAAAAAACCCTAAGATTCCATTCCAAAACTATTAGAACTAATACCTGAATTCAGCAAAGTTGCAGGATACAAAATTAACACACAGAAATCTGTTGCTTTCCTATACACTAATGATGAACTAACAGAAGAGAAATCAGAAAAACAATTCCATTCACAATTGCATCAAAAAGAATAAAATACCTAGGAATAAACCTAACGAAGGAAGTGAAAGACCTGTACTCTGAAAACTACAGACACTCCTAAGAGAAATTAAAGAGGACACTAACAAATGGAAATGCATCCCATGCTCTTGGCTAGGAAGAATCAATATTGTCAAAATGGCTATACTACCTAAAGCAATCTACAGATTCAATGCAATCCCTATCAAACTACCAACAGCTTTCTTCAATGAACTGGAACAAATAATTCTAAAATTCATATGGAACCACAAAAGACCCCGAATAGCCAAATCAATCCTGAGAAGGAGGAATAAAACAGGGGGAATTACACTCCCTGACTTCAAGCTCTACTACAAAGCCACAGTAATCAAGACAATTTGGTATTGGCACAAAAACAGACCCACAGACCAGTGGAACAGAATAGAAAATCCAAACATTAACCCAAACATATACAGTCAATTAATATTTGATAAAAGTGCCTTGGATATACAATGGGGAGATGACAGCCTCTTCAGCAGCTGGTGTTGGAAAAACTGGACAGCTACATGTAAGAGAATGAAACTGGACTACTGTCTAGCCCCATACACAAAGGTAAACTCAAGGTGGATCAAAGACCTGAATGTAAGTCATGAAACCATAAAACTCTTAGAAAAAAACATAGGCAAAAATCTCTTGGACATAAACATGAGCAACTTCTTCATGAACATATCTCCCCGGGCAAGGGAAACAAAAGCAAAAATGAACAAGTGGGACTATATCAAGCTGAAAAGCTTCTGTACAGCAAAGGACACCATCAGTAGAACAAAAAGACATCCTACAGTATGGGAGAATATATTCATAAAAAACGTATCTGATAAAGGGTTGACATCCAAAATATGCAAAGAACTCATGCACCTTAACAAACAGAAAGCAAATAATCCAATTAAGAAATGGGCAGAGGACATGAATAGACACTTCTCCAAAGAAGAAATTCAGATGGCCAACAGGCACATGAAAAGATGCTCCACATCACTAATCATCAGAGAAATGCAGATTAAAACCACAATGAGATATCACCTCACACCAGTGAGGATGGCCAACATCAAAACACAAACAACAACAAATGTTGGCGAGGATGTGGAGAAAAGGGAACCCTCCTACACTGCTGGTGGGACTGCAAATTAGTTCAACCATTGTGGAAGCAGTATGGAGGTTCCTCAAAAGACTCAAAATAGAAATACCATTTGACCCAGGAATTCCACTCCTAGGAATTTACCCTAAGAATGCAGCAGCCCAATTTGAAAGGACAGATGCACCCCTATGTTTATTGCAGCACTATTTACAATAGCCAAGAAATGGAAGTAACCTAAGTGTCCATCAGTAGATGAATGGATAAAGAAGATGTGGTACATATACACAATGGAATATTATTCAGCCATAAGAAGAAAACAAATCCTACCATTTGCAACAACATGGATGGAGCTAGAGGGTATTATGCTCAGTGAAATAAGCCAAGCCGGAAAAGACAAGTATCAAATGATTTCACTCATATGTGGAGTATAAGAACAAAGAAAAAAACTGAAGGAACAAAACAGCAGCAGACTCAAAGAACCCAAGAACGGACTAATATCTACCAAAGGGAAAGGGACTGGGGAAAATGGGCGGGAAGGGAGGGATAAGAGGGAAAAAGGGGCATTACGATTAGCAGATGTAATGTTGGGGGGGCACGGGGAGGGCAGTACAACTCAGAAGACAAGTAGTGATTCTATAGCATCTCACTACGCTGATGGACAGTGACTGTAATGGGGTTGGTGGGGGGGACCTGATGAAGGGGTAGTTTAATAATCGTAATATTGCACATGTAATTGTAAATTAATGATAATAAAATAAAGTATATTAAAAAAATAAAAAAATAAAAAAAAAAAGAAGTGGTAAAATACGGGGTAAATGTAAAAGACAATTTCTTTTTAACCTTTTCAAAATAATTGACTCTTTAAAGGAAAGTTAATAATAATGAAATTCAGGCTTTACCATGCATTGAAATAAATTGATGTCAGTAGCTAAAGAATGGGGCAGGGGAAAGGGAAGGTATAGTGTTGTTAGGTGTTTGCATCATACATGGAGTGGTAGATGCTTACAGAATACATGAAGGTGTTTTTACATGTGTCATTCATGAAATATTTATTTGACGGTAGGTTGTATGTATTTTAGAACAGTTGCTCTAAAACAAAGAAATAATTTATAAGTCCACAGGGGAGATGAAATTGAATATTAAAAATTAATTAGTGCAAAAGTAGGTAGGTAACACTGCTGGTGGGAATGTAAGCTAGTTCAACCATTATGGAAAGCAATGTGGAGGTTCCTCAAAAAACTAAAAATAGAAATACCATTTGACCCAGGAATCCCACTCCTTGGAATACAACTTTTCAGATTCAAAAAGACATATGCACCCCTATGTTTATTGCAGCACTTTTTACAATAGCCAAGATATGGAAGCAACCTAAGTGTCCATCAGTAGATGAATGGATAAAGAAGAGGTGGTACATATACACAGTGGCATACTAATCAGCCATAAGAAAGAAACAAATCCTACCATTTGCAACAACATGGATGGAGCTGGAGGATATTATGCTCAGTGAAATAAACCAGACGGAGAAAGACAAGTGCCAAATGATTTCTCTCATTTGTGGAGTATAACAATGAAGCAAAACTGAAGGAACAAAATAGCAGCAGACTCACAGACTCCAAGAAGGAACTAGTGGTTCCCAAAGGGGAGGGCTGTGGGAGGGCGGGTGGGGAGGGTGGGAGAAGGGGATTGAGAGGTATTTTGTTTAGTACACATGGTGTGGAGGATCACAGGGAAAACAGTGTAGCACAGAGAAGGCAAACAATGAATGTGTGGCATCTTACTACACCCAAGGACTGTGACTGCATTGGGGAATGGGTGGGGACTTGATAATATGGGTAAATGTAGTAACCACACTGTTTTTTCATGTGAAACTTTCATAAGAGTGTCTATCAATAATACTTTAATTAAAAAAAAAAGAAAAGAAAGAACCAGGCAGGGCAGGAGCCAGGCTAGGATGCCCAGAAGTAGGAAAATGTGTTCGGTCCTTCTTAAGATATACTCCAAATAAATTTTATTAAAGGATATCTCATTCCTAAAAAAAAAAAAGTAGGTAGGTAAAGGAGAAAAAAAGGAATAAGTAAGCATGTGACAAGAAATAGCAAAACAGTAGATTTAAATTTCCTACTTTTGTAATTACATTAAATATAAATGATCCAAGTACTCTAATTGAAAGGCCTAGGTTGTTGGATTTGCTAGAAAAGCATTATCCAGCTATATGATGTCTACAAAAACTCACTTTAAATATAAAGGTAAAAGTAAACTAAAAATACAAGGATGGCCTGCCCCTGGCTCATGTGGAGGAACAGGAATTAAATTCATCTTTCTCTTGAAAGAACCTCCCCCACAAAAAACCCAAAATACACAAAAAGAATAGTTTTTAAGACATTGGACATGAGACAAGAGTGGTCATGATCCCTGAGTGTTGATAAACAAATGAAAGAGCACTACAATTGCCCCAGCCTGTCTCAGTGGGAGACTTTCCAGGATGTGGCACATACAGTGAGAAATCAGGTGTGGAGCTTGGTGCTTTCCCCAGATTGAGGAGATGTTTCTGCTCTGGAGCTGCCCTGACTACAAAGTATAAGAGCAAGATTTGAAAGCAACAGACTGTTTCCAAATCATTTAACTGCAACCCAGAACAAAGTTCAAAAAGATTTGTATGAATGGAAAATATCTAGCATACAAGTAAAAATTCATGGCGTATGTCATTCAGTTAAAGATTTCCATGTATGCACATGAGCATAAAAACATCCATAATGAGGAGAATTATCAACCAATTAAAATGGACAAAATTTACAGTGATGATAAACTTCACAAGGATATTAAAAGTAGTTGTTATAAATCTATTCCCTATGTTCAAAATTTAGAGATGTGAAAAATGCAAAAAGATCCATATAGAACTTGTGAAGAGGAACACTACATGAGGTGAAAAATACAGTGGTTGAGATTAATGGCAGATTAAGCATTGAAGAGAAAAGATGAGTGAACTTGAAGTCATAGCAATAGAAACCATCCAGATTGAAACATACCGGGAAAAAAGGGGGAAAATGAGGAAAACACTAGTGAGTTGTGGGATATTTTCAAGCAGCTAAATATATGAGTAAGTAGAATTCCTAAAGGAGGTAGGGTACAGAAAAATACATGTCAAGAAATAATGGCTGAAAACTTTCCAAATAAGTTGCATGAAGATGAAACCATAAACGTGCAGGTTAAAATTGTGAATTCCAAGTATAAGAGACATAAAGGGAACTGCACCAAGGCTCATAATCATGTTGCTGATTGGTAGTGATAAAGAGAAAATCTTAGAAGCAGTCAGAGATAAAAAGACATGGTCATGTTATGTGCCTAGGAGCAAAGATAAAGATTGTATCAGATTTATTGTTAGAAACAATATAAGTAAGAAAACAGTGCAGTAGCATCTTTAAAGTAATGAAGGATAGAAAATAACAACCTAGAATTCTGTATTTGGTAAAAATATGTTTCCGAAACAGATTTAAAGGAAGAGATTTTCAGACAGAAAAGCTGGAGGTGTTAACTTCAGAAAAATTTCAAAGTATGTCCTTGGGCAGCAGGAAAATAATACCGATAAATAAAGGAAAAGAGCAGCAGAGATGGTAACTACTTGGCTAAATATAGGTTTTTTCTTATTTAATCTCTTTAAAAGGTAATTGTTGAAAGTAAAAAATGCTAACAAGATATTATGTGGTTTATAATTCATAAAAGTAAAGTGCATGATAACAGTAGCTTAAGACCTGGGGGTGAAATGAATGTATATCATTATAAGATTCTTGTGCTGTACCCTAAATGGTAGTCATTTAAAGGTAGACCATGGTAAGTTAAATATATATATTATAAACTCTGAAGCAGCCACTGAAAAAAACATAGATATAAGCAATAAGTTAAGAAAAAAAAAACTAAGGTAGAATTGAATTATACAAAGTAAGTAATCCAGCAGAAGTCATGGAAAGGTCAAAAAGGGAACAAAGATCAGATGAGACAAAAATAAAACAAATAGTAAGATGACAGACTCAAACTTAACAGTATAAATAATCACATTAAATGTAAATAGTCTTAACACCCAAATTTAAAGGTCAAGATTGGATTAGAAAAACAAGATCCCACTGTAGAGTTTCCTACAAGACACTTTATAAACACATACAGGTTAAAAGTAAAAGAGTGGGAAAAGGATATAATGTGCTAATCTCGTTGAAAGGAACTTGGAGTAGTCTTACATCAAGCTAAAAAGCTTTTTGTACAGCAAAGGACACCATCAGTAGAACAAAAAGGCATCCTACAGTATGGGAGAATATATTTGCAAACAACATATCTGACAAGTGGTTAACATCCAAAATATATAAAGAACTCACACTCCTCAACAACTGAAAAGCAAATAACCCAATAAAAAAATGGGTGAAGGATATAAATAGACACTTCTCCAAAGAAGAAATTTTCAGATGGCCAACAGGTACATAAAAAGATGCTCCACATCGCTAATTATCAGGGAAATGTAAATTAAAACCACAATGAGATACTACCTCACACCAGTTAGGATGGCCAGTACCAAAAAGACTAAGAACAACAAATGCTGGTGAGGATGCAAAGAAAGGGGAACCCTCCTACACTGCTGGTGGGAATGTAAGCTAGTTCAACCATTGTGGAAAGCAATATGAAGGTTCCTCAAAAAGCTAAAAATAGAAATACCATTTGACCCAGGAATCCCACTCCTTGGAATTTACCCAAAGAATACAACTTCTCAGATTCAAAAAGACATCTGCACCCCTATGTTTATCACAGCACTATTTACAATAGCCAAGAAATGGAAACAACCTAAGTGTCCATCAGTAGATGAATGGATAAAGAAGATATGGTACATATACATAATGGAATATTATTCAGCCATAAGAAATAAACATCCTACCATTTGCAACAACATGGATGGAGCTAGAGGGTATTACGCTCAGTGAAATAAGCGGGGCAGAGAAAGACAAGTACCAAATGATTTCCCTCATTTGTGGAGTATAAGAACAAAGCAGAACTGAAGGAACAGAATAGCAGCAGACTCAGACTCCAAGAAGGTACTAGCAGTTATCAAAGGGGAGAGGTAGGTGGGGGAGGGTGGGTGGGGAAGGAGGGAGAAGGGGATTGGGGAGTATTATGATTAGTGCATATGGTGTGTGTGTGGGATCATGGGGAAGACAGTGTAGCACAGAGAAGACAAGTAGTAACTCTGTGGCATCTTACTACACTGATGGACAGTGACTGCAAGGTGGTATGGGGAGGGACTCAGTATGAGTGAATGTAGTAACCACATTGTTTTTCATGTGAAACCTTCATAAGAGTGTATATCAATAATACCTTAATAAAAAAATGTTAAAAAAAAGGCACTTGAAATAGTCTTGATTTTATTACTATCAGACAAAGCATATTTCAGAGCAAGGAATGTTATCTGGGATAAAGAAGATCATTTTGTAACAATAAAGGGATCAGTTAATTAACAGGACCTAACAGTGGTAAATGTTTATGTACCTATAACAAGAGCTTCAAACACATGAGGCAAAAACTAATTGAAATGCAAGGAGAAATTCACAATTATAGTCAGAGATTTCAGTAACCCTTCTCAATAATTGATATAACAAGTAGACAGAAAATTACTAAAGATATAGTTGACTTGAATAATACTGTCAACCAAGTTACTGTGACTGCGTTTGTGGAACACTGTACTGAAGAAGAGCAGAATACACATTGTTCACAAGTTTACATAGAACAGTTTACCAAGATTGACTATATTTACCAAGGTAGGGCCATAAAAAAGTTTCAGTAAATTCAAAGGGGTTCATGTCATCAAAAGAATCTTCTCAGACCACAGTGGAATTAACTTAGTCCTTATTAATAGAAATATCCTTGGAAAAATCCCCAGATATTTGGGAATTAGGTAGCATGTTTATAAATAACCAATGATTAATAGAAGAAATCAAAAGGGAAATTAGAGAGTATTTTTTAAACTGAATAAGAACAGAAACACAATATATTAGAAGATGCTGCTAAAAGAATACCTAGGGGAAAATCTGTAGTTCTAAGTATGTCTTAGAAAAGAAGAAAGATCTCAAATAAATGACTTCAGCTTTCACTTCACAAAAGTAAGAAAAGAAGAGCAAATTAATCCTGAAGGAAGCAGAAGAAAATAATAATCCAAATAGCCCTATATAATTTAAGAAATTAAATTGTTAAAAATTTTCTCACAATGAAAACTCCAAGCCCAGATAGTTTCACTGGTGGAATTGTATTAAATAATATAGGAAGAAATAATACCAATTCTATGTAAACTTTTCAAAAACATTTGATGTAGAGGGAATATTTTCAAAAGCCTGTGATGCTAGCTAGCATTATTGGGATACCAGAACCAGACAAAGCTATTACAAAAAAACTTTTGAATAACACGACTCATGAACATAGTTTCAAAAAATCTAAACAAGATTTCAACAGATCAAATTTAACAATATATTTAAAGGATAGTATGTCATGACAAGATGAGGTATATCCCAGGAGTGCAAGGTTGGTTTAACATTCAAAAAATAAATCAATATAATTCACTATATTAACAAACTAAGAAGTAAAAATCATACTATTATATCAGTGGATATAAAAAAATAATTTGGCTAATCTAGTAATTTCTGATTAAATAGACTTGTAGCAAACTAGGAATAGAAGTGAGGTTTCTCAGTCTGATAATGGAAATCCATGAGAAACCTCATTTGCTGTTACTCTACTTAATGGTGAAAGATTGAGCACATTCTTTCTAAAATCAGCAAGACAGTGTGTCTACTTATGAGGTTCTAGCTAGTACATTTGGGCAAGAAAAGGAAATAAATGGTATTCACTGTCAAAAGGAAGGAATAAAACTCCTTGTTCACAGATGACCTGATTGTCTATGTAGAAGGTCTGATGGAATTGTCTGAAAACTAATGAATGAGTTAGTCAAGTTGAAGTACCTTAGATTAATATACAAAAACTAGTTATGTTTCTGTATACTAGCAAGGAACAATCAGAAACTGGAATAAAAAATACCACTTACAACAGTAACAAAAATATGAAATAGTTATGGATAAATCTAACAAAGTATGTTAAAATTGAGACTATAAAATACTGCTGACAGAAAGTAAAGGCTGCCTAAATGGAGAGGTACAGTTGAATCTCATTCACAGATCCTTTATGAATTGGTCTATTTGCTAAAATTAATTTGTAATCCTAAATCAGCATTTACAGTGCTTTGGGGGTCATTTGCTGATATACACAGAGTGGCAGAAAGTTTGAGTCACCCAATGTGCACAATTGGAAGTTAGGTTGATTGAGGTGACACTGCTTTCTTGTTTCAACTCTCATGCCGTTAAGACCAAGACTTTTCTTGGTCTGTTGTGTGTTGGGTTTGTCATGCTTTATGTTCATGATTTAGCTGTTTAAAATATCCCCTAAGCAGACTTGATAAGGGGGAGTCTAGTAACCATAAGGTTGCTCATCTAATTGTACATTAATGATACCAAAAAAAAAAATGTCCCCTAAGCATTCTACTGAAGTGCTGTAGTGTTCTGGGGCACAGTAAAGCTGTTACTTGCCTTATGGAGAATATAACTATTTAGAAAAGCTTCGTTCAGGCAGGAGTTACAGTTCTGTTGGCTGTGAGGTCAGTGTCAATGCATCAACAATACTAAGTAAGAGGCCTGTAAACAGAAACACACATACAACTGATTAACTGACAAAAATATTGTGACCAGGGGTTTGCAGGAACCTAATCCTGTGTTTCCTCTAGAAGCAGTGGTTCAGTATTCATTCTGTTCACCATAACGTTGTAGAACATGATTATCATTGAGATATAATTATGTTAATCATTAGAACATCCTGTACATTGGTTGGAAGACTCAACTTTGTTAAAGTCAACTTTATTAATTTTATTTTCACCTCATTAATCTGTAGATTCAAGGGAGTTCTACTCTGATCCTTCCTGGCATTTTTTTTTTTGCCCAAAATAAAATTCATATGGAAATACAAGAATTTTAGAATAGCTAAAACAGCTGTGAAAAAGAACAATGTTAGGCGGACCAACACGCCCTCATTTCAATTATTATAAAGCTATAAAAATTTTTTACTATGAAAAACAGCTGGTATAAATATAGACAGATAAATCAGTGAAAGATTAGGTAGTCCAGAAATAAATCACATATATAGATAACCAATGTTTGACAAAGTCATAAAAGCAATATAATGGAAAAAATACATGTTTTTCATAAGTAGTGCTTGAACATTGGATATTGATACACAGAAAACTAAATTGAACCCATACCTTTCAACATATATAAAAATTAATTTAAAATGGCTCAGAGACCTAATTGTGCAACCTAAATCTATAAAGCTTCTAGAAGAAAACATCAGAGAAAATCTTCCAGACACACCAGAAGCACAATTTATAAATTAACTAATTACTATATTAGACATTATTAAATTTAAAGTCTACCCTTCAAAAGACAGTGATAAGAGAATGAAAACAGATGCCACATACTGGGAGAAAACTTTGCCAAGCAAATACCTGATTAATGACTTAAATTTGGAATATATAAAAAAACTCCAAGTAAAACAATAAGAAAAAGAAATAACCAAATTAAAAAAATGGACAAAACATTCAGATAGACACTTCACTACAGGATATATACAGGTAGCATGTAAGCAAATGAAAATATTTGCAGCATTGTTAGTCATTAGAGACATGTTAATTAAAACCACAACGAGAAATCATTACACACCTATTAGAATGGCTGAAGTTAAGAAGACTGACCATACTGAATGGTGGTAAGGCCACACTGTGTGTTAGTGGTGTTTAAATCCCAAAGTAGCTTCATTTGGAAAAGTCAGAGATTGTTTGATTGACATGCCTGCTTTGAATCAGGTCTTTGAAAATCTCTATTTTTCAGAACCTTAGTGGCACGGTAAAGACTTCAGAAGGGACAGTAGCAATTAGAATCTAAGACTTTTACACCATAAACCATTCCCTGATTTTGGTATGGCTTTGTTAATTTTTTAAATACAAAATTTATACATACATATTAAAAAAAAATAAAGCAATGCAGTATTTCAGAGTAGAAAGTGAGCACTACCCCCTCCCTCTGCCCACTTCTCTTTTGAAGCATGCGTTCGTTTGATTTAAAGAAAATAAGATCTAAGATTCAGACAGTAGGCTGCTGCAGTTTTCATCAAACATTTGTAGTGTTTTTCCCATGTCAGTACCTAAGCACTGTACCTCATTCTCTTTTCACAGCTGCACAATTTATTGTTTATTTAACCAAGCAATTATTGGTGGATAAATATTTAGCTTGTTTATAGTCCTTGCTATTACAGTCTTGCTGTGCAGATTGTTATTGTATATATCTTGTGAGTCTTGTAGTATGAATACCTAGATTGAGAATTGCCATTTTTAAGATAGGTGTAATTGAAACTTTAATCAGCATTGTAGGATTTTCCACCAAAAAGTTTGTTCCTGGTTATGTTTACATCAATAGTTTGCACCCATTTTTGTCAATAGTTAATATCCATTTTTTCATCTTTATCATTCTAATGGTGTTAATTATATATCTCACTGAAATTTGAATTTTTCTTTAAACATTTAGCTTTTGAACAAATGTGTTTACTCATTATGAGTTGATAGTGCATACATTTATCTTTTTCTATTGGATTCAAAAATTGATTTATATTATATTTCATGAATGTTAACAATTTTTCTTTACATGTTGCAAGTATTTGTGCTCCAGTTTGTAGACTTTTTAAAGATCATTTATGGTGTTTGTTGCTTTACAAAAGTTTTACATTTTTGTGTTGTTAAATCTGTCTTATCTCATTATGGCTTCTGGGTTTCTAATCTTAGCTAGAAAAGCCTTCTATGTTATAGGATTATGATAAATATTTAGCCATGTTTTATTGTGCTTCTGTTATGTTTTTATATTTTACATTTTAATACTTCTATTTTTGTGTTTATATGAGATAGAAACTTAAGTTTTTTCCTAATTAATAGGCAATTATAATAGAACAGTTTGACTCTTGGGTAGTGATTTTGTTTGGACAGCCTCATATAGCCTAATTTGAATTTATAAGGTTTTTTTGAGTTACAGGCTAGACAGATAGTTGTATTTCTCCTAGAAGACAAGAGCCTGTGGATGGTAAATTCTTTTACTCTATCGACTCTGTTTTATTCCTTTTTATTTTACTTGGGGATTAAGATGAGTAACTTCCAATAGCAGGGAATAGAGAATGGGAAGCCAGCAAAGAGACTTAAAAACTGTCCAAGTTATTTTGAGACCAGGGATGGAAGTAGATTCTTCTGTGGAGAGACTTGCCTTGGCAGGTGAGGTAGACTATGACTTTACTAGCAAAATCTCTGGCTGCAAATTAATTTTAACATGTTTCTGGCTTAGGAAACTTTTGGTGTTCTGGTGGATTGTGGTCACAGTTTTTTCAGCTATTTACCCCTATGCATTCTATATTCTGCAGATGATCTGTGCATTTGCTGGAATGTAATGTGTTTTATGTGCTTTCTTCTGCATGTGTGCTATAGACTAACTTGGACTGCTTATATTCCTCCCTTCCTAGCTTGGTGAATTACTACTTATCTTAACCAATCTAATCACGACCTCTTGAAACCTGCCTTTCACACCTCTTTCACCTAAGGAGGCCTTGTAACAACTTTATTATAATACTTACTGTGTTGTAATTTATTGTATTTGTTCATTGTATCTGTTTCTTGTACTATACTGTGAGTTCCTTTGGGACAGGGATTTTGCCTGTTGATTGAAAATGGTGAGCTATGTTACTTTGGTATAGTTTAAAGATTCAAATCCCAGAGAGTCTAAGACATTTTATAAAAATACAGAAACAGAATATATCTCAAAAAGTAGAGTATACCTATGTTTTGAATGTGCAGAGACTGCTGTTATAAATATTTTGCGAGTGTTACTTATCAAAGTTAAGGACAGTTAACATGTAAAC
Source organism: Smutsia gigantea (assembly GCA_032199065.1). Lineage (NCBI taxonomy): Eukaryota > Metazoa > Chordata > Mammalia > Pholidota > Manidae > Smutsia > Smutsia gigantea. Next base: position 12,856 of record JAVSCE010009161.1, read on the forward strand.
AAACTTCATATTGACAAAGGTAGAGTATTTCCTAACAAATATGAGAAATCTTAATTATCTTTTATATCACATATGAGAATTTTTTAGTGGAAACAAACTTATGATGTTATAAGTCAGCAGAAAAAGAAACAAATAACGTGCTTTTTACAGAATATTAAAGAAATATATTTGCAGGAATAAAATCAACTTATCCTAACAGAACATTTAAACTCATAATATAGTAACTTAGACAGCCATGATAAAAAAGTTTGTAAAACCATATCATTGTTTTCATTTTAGAAGATTGTTTATAATCAGAACAATAATGGATTCTTATTGTTAACAGTGTTTTGCATTCAACCCATACCATCATTCAGTAAAATAAAAACAACTATTATTTCTATTTTACTGTCCAGGAAGGTGAGATTTAAGCACTTTGTCAATGTCACATAGATATCAGTAAGTAGCAGGGATACCTAAAACAGCCACTTCACTATTATATGACAGTTGCTCTCTCAAAATGGCAAAGTCTTAGACTATGAAATCCATTATCATAAATTTTATTTGCATCTAAGTAGGCTTCTATTCCAGCCACCAAATGGACTTGAAGCCTATTGCAGAATATCTTTGGTGAGGAAATTGCTAGGTCTCTTGGAAATGTATACCTATGCAACAGTATATATATTTCTCACTTTTTGCACTTTTGACTTTTCTAAAAAGTTACATATACTAAATTTTTAAAGGCCAATTTGTTTTATAATTTTGGAGATGCTTATCAAAATTTTGGCTTAAATTTTATATTATTGCTTTATCACTGAGCTCTGTCAAGTAGTTAATATTAGTAAGATTACTTATTAAATAGAGGAACAACTATTTAAAGTTTCATTTTTTAAAATAAAAACATAACTAGGACTAATTCTTATAAAACTTACCAACTTTAACTCTTTGGATTTTGGTTATAAAGCTTTCTCAAAGTGAGATCTTACATGTATTTGCCCACATTTCATATCAAAACTTGTTACACATTAAAACATTTTATTGGATTCTTGTTATTTTTATAAAGCAGAAAATCAAAATTAATGGAGTGTAAGTTTAACACCATGTTATTAGCACTTTCCTTGAAGGAGTTAGATAGGTTTTCATAAGAAACAAGTTTACAGAGCTATAAACTTACCATTTTAACCACATTTTAACAAATATATTTAAAACTTATGCTATTAAAATTTTTCATACTATAAGATTGTCACATTATGCTTGTTATGTTCCTAATATTTTCTGCATCATATCATAAATACACAGCATTGCTGAGTTATGAAAATTGTTCAGTAGTATAAATGCTTTTTCCGTGTTAGATAAAAGTGAGTGATTTTTACCAGACTTTAATATTTTCTCATTTTAAACAAATTACTATTCTTCTTTTGCTTTTTGATATTCAGGCAGCTGTGTTATCTGTTGCACTTGAGTATTTAATGCCATGGTATGCAAGGGCCAAAATTCATTGTGGCCCAGTCACCTTGTATTTTATAATGACTAACTTTCTGGTATAATTGATAAGGTGTTTATTTGAATGATACAATGGAATAAGTAAATTGCAAGTTTGCTCAAATATCTTTTGACTCTGTCTTTTCTGTGTTGTCCCAAAAAGTAATATTTACCATTTTTTTGTTTTTTGTTTTTGCAAGCCACTTAGTCTGGTTTAATTGAAGAATCAACTGTCAGCTGTATTGGTCCTACAGTTGGTTGCTTAGAGTCTCTCCTTTTACTTATGCCTTAATAGGTATTTATGTAGTTTTCTTATAATTTCCTAATCATAATGATTGTGATCAAGTCATTGTACCAAATTATTGGTTCTGTAAAGAATATTAAAAAGTTACAAGAATACTATTTCTACATTAAACCTTACCATAGAAAGTTTGTAGATAAAGTTCTCCAAACCAGCTATTTCCAATTATGTAATATATCCTGTTCATTTTTTTTCCTCTGTTCATTGTTACTTTAGTTTAATTGAGCAAGAAGTAATATACTTGCTTGTTTTATGCTTAGATTTTAAGTGTTTTTCGGTGCTGACTAATGGAAGATGAAGAAGAAATGAAAAAGCTGCTATATGTGTCCATACGTGAGATGAAGGAAAAATACAGGATAAAAGAATTTAATATGGTATTAGGAAAATATTCTGAAGCTGTAATAATTGTAGTAGAATTTAAAATACCATATATTTAAAAATCTTAACCTCATAATAAACTGTGAATTAAGTAGGGTAGACTTATTTTACAGATAAAGAATAGAATGCTTAGTAAATTTAAGTAAAAATCATTGAGACCTTGAAGGTTAGGGAAGGATTTCTTAAACAAGGCATGGAAAGCATAGCATAAAAGAAAAGATTGATAAATATAATATGTAAAATAACTAATAGAAAAAAGGACAGAAGTGGTTCTCAAAGAGTAAACCCAAATGATAAATAAATGGCATGAGAAGATGATTAGCCTTAGTAGTAATCTGGGAATGCAAATTAAAATAATAGTGGGGATGATAAAAAACAATAGTGGGATACAGTTTGTCAAACATCAGATTGTCAAAAATTAATATATCTGACCATACTGCATGTTTCCAAGGTTGAGGAGAATTGCTCATGCTGCCCAGGAAGATAACTTGGTACAATCATGCTGAGTGTTGTTTGGCAGCCTGTTTTTATTTGTAAGAGTGAAGATTGGAAACAACCTAAATGTCTACCAGTGGGGGAATGGACTAGAAACTGATATGATACTCTAATGGAAATTATACAGCAGTTAAAAGTAACACACTGGATCTATATGTTACAATATTAAAAACAATGAAGAGTGAAAAGAAGTAAATTGTGAAAGGATATGTTTGTTATATTATTATTTATGAGACTACAAAATCACATACAGTGTGTGTATCAAGACTATATATTTCTTCATGGATATACATGCGTGCATATAAATGTATTTGAAAATATCCCAGAGTGATAGGCGCTAAATTCATATAGTGGTAGTTTCTGGAAAAACTAGATCTTAACTAGAATGTAATATATATATATTTTAATAAGACTTAAAGCAATCATGGGATGTTAATTTCAGTTCTGGGTAGTAAGAACATGGGCATTTGTTAGATTATTCTTTGTACTTTTTACTTTGAAAATTTTGTTAAAAAAACTAAAAGAAGTTACTGAAAAAACGGTAGTTGGAAGACCTAGCACTTGAACTTAAAATCCAGCTCTAGAGGTTTTTCAATAAATATGCTGCCTCAAAATGAGAAGGATAAAAAGTAAGGTCAAACCATTAAAAAGGTAGAAAAAATTTAGTTTTACAGTAATAAGAATCAGGAGAGTTATTTGTTTCTGCTAAATTGAGAGGAAAGTTACAAGATGAAAGTTACTATAATCTTTTATTATTTTAAAATCTTTTAAGCATGCTGTTATCATATATGTGTGTAGAGAGCAACTTAGGTACCTAGGAAAAAAATTACCTTAATTTACTGTTTAAAATGTGATACATATTTTTGTTGCATGTAATGGAACACTTTAGATGATATGAAATTTTTATGTAAAAGTCATGAAAATAATCCAAATACATCTGACTTCAATCTAAAAAAGTCAAAACTAGCTTTTCTTCCATTTTTTAAAGTCATTCTTCACAAAAACTTTACAGCCTTTTTGTTTACAGCTTCTCTCCAAGATAAAATGGCAAACCCCAAAGAGAAAACTCCAATGTGTCTGGTAAATGAGTTAGCCCGTTTCAATAGAGTCCAACCCCAGTATAAACTTCTGAAAGAAAGAGGGCCTGCTCATTTGAAGGTAAGGTTTTGAAGAGAGGTGGTGAGACATGCTTATCAAAGTCTATGAGATTTATCATCTCAGGTTTTAATTGTGTTTCACTTTTGGGGGAGGGGGCAGCCGATGGCCTTTTAGTTCTATATTGATATTGTGGAGTCTGTAACTAAACAGTTTTATAGCTTATTATGGTTTGCAAATCTCAGATACAATACTAAACAGAAACCTTAACAAACCATGAGCTAATGGATTTTTGATTTCCATTTTGTAAATTAAACTCAGGCACAGAAAAGTTAAGTGACTTGCTTAATTGGGCGTAAGTGCCAGTGCCAATACTTGAATGTGTGTTTTTTGGCTCCCAAATACAGTGCTCTTTCCATTAAACCATAACTACTAAAGTAAAAATGGAGACAGAGTAAATATAGTAACTGCTACCTAGTGAGACATCTTTTCCAATGTTATGTTTAATTCTAAGATTCATCATTTATATAAGTTGTATATACCAGTACTGTTATTATTTATGCATTCATTTATAATGTTCTTTTAAATGGAAAAGCAATTTACATTTATATATAGCCTGTATTTATATGTATACATGTTACAAAGAAATCTGTAACAATTTTATGTTTGCACTCTATTCATCTGTTTGAGTTGTGCACACATTTCCTTGGCACATTTTAATCTTGGATATTAGAGACTATGATTGGATTATTTAATTATTTTCTAGCACCTTCAAAGTAGGAAAATAAGGTCAAACTGAAATCCATCAGTTTTGTTCTCTGTTGGGCTTTTATGAAGGATTTCTGGGCAGCAGTTTAATTTGTTCATAATACTTTTGTTGCAGAGAGGAGGGCTGTGGCCTTGATCTACCTGTGTAGTCATATATCTTGATTCTCTTTCATACTCATTGATTCATACCTATGTCATCTTCTCTTTCTGCCCTTCATCATATCGACTGTTTGCTTTTCTCAGAATGTTTCCTGTGTTTTTCACATCTCTTTGTCTTTGCCTATGTTGTAGTGTGTCTCTGCCTTGAAGGTCCTTTTGCCTTTATTAATTTTTGAAAATTCAGCTCACGTATCACATCTTCCAGACCTCTTTGGAACTTCCCTGATCTCTCCGCTGGGTCAGCAGTACCCGCCTTTCTCAGTGGTAGTTGTTACCGTGCTGTAGTATGACGGTATATGTTGGTCATTACTGTTGTACTAAACTGAGCTTATTCAGGGCAATACGTCCCTCCATGGTAGTCATTCCCTAGCTCTGGGTGATGTCATCACAATTTTCAGGGCTTTCTTTCACTTCTTAACACTTATCCTCCTTTTGGACGTTAACGATGATTTCACTGAATAGATGAGTATTCCAGCATGCTGACATTTTCTTGCACTTCTCCAGTTATCTTGCTTCCATTTTCCTTCAGCCACTCATTCCTGTGATCACATTCTTGGCCTTATTCCCATATAGCTGCAAGACCCTCCATGATTTTAATCTCAAGCATTCATCTTTCTCTCATACCTCCTAGCTTTTCAGTTGATTTGCTTTAAGAGGTTGACTTCAGTAGTCCTTCCATACCACACATCCATTTGATTCTACCTTTTTACTATTTCTCACTTCCCTCAATCCTCACATGGTTCCGTATCTAGTTTAATTTCACGTGCCTTGTTTGTGTCCTCAGCTCTCTTGCCTTTCTTGGTTAGTAGTTGTTTGGCAAAATCCCAACCTAAACCCAGACTCTGCCATCCCTTCTGAGTTATAGATGAGCTGCCTGTAGAGGCCAACCCTTTATTTCTGTGCTAGATTCCAACCCCTCTCACCTGTTCAAGGCCACTCCTTCAGCTTTCCCTTCTCCCCTCTCCCCTCTCCCCTCCCTTTCTTCTGTGTCATCTGTTTCCCCTTCTAGTGGACCAGAAGGTTTGTGTGGTGGAAGTGGACCACTGTGGAGAGCATACAATTCCTATTCTAGACAGTCCCAGGATTCCCTTGGATTTTGAGGAGATTTGGAGACCCCCTTTACCAACCTGTGCCTATTGCTCTGGGTGCTTTGGTCATGGACCCACCCCATTTAGCCAGTAGCTCGTTTTTTAAAAAAGTGAGTACTAGAATAATTTGCATATTCTTGAAAGACAGATAGTATTTATGAGTCTAAGTAGTAGTTATAATTAATGCTAATATTAATTGGCTAGGTCTGGATCCCTTTTGTGGAAATTAAAGTCATTTTCATTCATGTTCGTCTGCCAGTGGTTTTAAGTGAGGCATAAAATGTATTTTAATGAAATAAATGATTACCTCTGACATAAAAATTTAAACCCAACTCATTAATTTTCTTGGGTCATTAACCAGTTATATGTCAGTTTTTACATATACTCACATATATACACACACACATATGTTAGTCTCTTTTTATATACATATATATGCTTACGGTAGTGCTTCTCTACTCAGGGGAGCTTTAAAAAATACTGATGCCTGAGTCTTACCCCACCCAGAAATTCTAATTTGATTGGTCTTGGATGAGGCCTGGACATGAAGATTTTTTGAAGTCTCAGATGACTCAAATGTGTGATCTATCTTATGTGTATGTGCTTTTCTCTTTCCTCCATTGAGTCTTAATAGAATCTGAATGACTTACGTTAACTTTTAACATGTGGCTATTAAGTAAAAAATATTTTATATTTGCCTTGTTCTTTTTTGTTTTTCTATTCATCTTTAAATTGAACCTGAAGTAACTTATACCTTATATTAATGTGAGTTATTGTGACATTGGTATATCTCCTTTATTTTTTATTTTTTAATAAAATCCTTTATTTTTTCTGTGGATTGTTTGATTTTCTTAAATCTCAAAAAAGTCTATTATAATGTAGAGAATAAGGAAGAGAGCAATGAACTAATAAAATAAAATGGTATTTTTTCCGTATTGTCAGCATGCGCAATTAAGTGTTAAAGTTGCACTAGTACTGGCGCTTGGAGAAGGCTTAGTTGGGGTTATAGATCATTGAGGGGAACAGTGTTCCCCAGTGACCTTGAAGCCAAGTAGTCTTTTTGTTTTTTGTATCCTTTGTAGATTTGTCAGGCTTGATCTTTGCCCTGCATTATTCAGCTTATGTGGCCTTGAGCAACTAATTTAGGGTCTCAGTTTTCTCATCTGTAATTTGAGAAATAGAATACTTGTTCTAGTGTGGTATAATAGAATGACAATATGTAAATTCTTGGCAATTACGTTGATGATGGAGGTACTTAGATAATTAATATCATTGCTTTTTAGTAGTATATAGCTCTTAAAATAAAACCCTAGGTAAAATACCTGTTAACTCATACTTTGTGACAGGCACTGGAGCTTTCTACTTTGCCATCTTTGGTGATGTCTCTCTTTATGTATTTTGTGTATAAGTCCTTTATTGATTAGATACATGCTTGGCAAATATTTTCTTCTAGTCTGTGGGTTTTTTGTTTTTGAAACAGTGTCATTTGAAGGGCAGTAGTTAATTTTGGTGAATTCCAGTTTGTCTACTAGTTCCCTTTAGATGATACTTTTGGTATTATATCTAAGAAATCTGCCTCATTAAAGGTTGTAAGATTTTTAGCCTGTTTTTTTTTTCTATTTTATAGCTTTAGGTTTTACATTCAGGTGTTACATTTAGATCTAATTGCCATTTTGAGTTAATTTTTGTATGTTTGTGAGATATGAAACAGGATTTGGATGTGCAGTTGTTGAAGAGATTATCCTTTCTACACTGCATCACCTTTGCACCGTTGCCAAAAGTCAGCTATGCATATGTGTTTGTTTATTTCTGGACTCTGTTCTGTTCTCCTGATGTATTTTCCTATCTTTATGCAAATGCTATGCTGTTTGATAGCTGTAGCTTTATAATTCTTGAAATCTGGTGGTATTAGTCCTGTAATTTTCTTCTCCTTTTTCAGAATTTTTTTGGCTATTCTATAGCCTTTGCATTTTCATATGAATTTTACAGTCAGCTTCCATTCTATAAAACACCATGCTGGGATTTTGAATAGAACTGCCACGAACCTGTAACTCAATTTGGGGAAAATTAATATGTTGGAAAAATTGAGTCTTCCAGTTCATAAACAAAGTATCTCTCATTTATTTAGACAGTCTTTAATTGCTCAAAAATACTTTGTAGATTTTGGTGGACAGGTACTTAACATCTTTAGGTTAATATTTCATATTCTTCATGCTATTTTAAGTGGTATTGTTTTTAAATTTCAATTTCTAATTATTCTTATTTATTGCTAGTGTATAAAAGTACACTGATTTTTGTATATTGATCTAGTATTCTGTAGTCTTGGTAAACTCACTTATCAGTTCTGGTGGCCTTTTTTTTAGATTTTGTTGGGTGTTCCACATGGCATTTGTGAATAAAGACAATTTCAACTTTTAGTTTCTGATCTGAATGTCTTATTTATTTCCCTTGCCTAATTGCATTGGCTAGAATTTGCAGTGCAATGTTGAAATAGAAGATAAGAGCAGACATTTCTAACTTCTGATTTTATGGGCATTCATTTTCTCCTATTGTGATATTGGAAGTAGCTTTTTTTGTAGATGACTTTTATCAGATTGAGAATATTCTTTTCTACTTACGGTTTGCTGAGAATTTTTAACAAGAATAGATGTTGATTTTTGTCCTGTGGCTCTTCTGTATTGATTGAGATGGTCATATGGTTTTCTGCTTAATCTCTTGATACTATGAATTACGTTGATTCTCAAATGTATAGTCAACCTTTGCATACATGGGATAAAATGCTTGATTATAATGTATTATTTCTATATTGATGGGTTCCATTTGTTAATATTTTGTTAAGGATTTTAAAGTTTGTCTTTATGAGAGATAACTGGTCTATAGTTTTGTTTTATTTTGTTTTCCTAAGCAGACTCTGATTTTGTTATCAAGGTAATGCTTACTATATAGAATAAGTTGGGGAGTGCTCCTTCAACTTTTGGAGAGTTTGTATAAATTGGTATTATTTCTTCCTTAAATATTTAGTAGAATTTAACATTGAAATTGTGTGTGCCTGGAGTTTTCTTTGTGGAAAGATTATTAATACAGATTTAATTTCTGTAACATATGCAGAGCTATTTAGGTTACCTGTTTCTTTTTGAATGAGCTTTAATAATTTGTTCTTTCAAGGAATTTAAGTTGTTGAGTTTATTGGCATACAGTTGTTCAAAAATGTTACCCTCTTTTTAATACTTTAAGAATCTGTGATGATGCCACTTCTCTAATTCCTGATTTGGTACATTGTGTCTTTACTTTTTTTCATGATTAGTCTAGTTAGGGGTTTACCAATTTATTGATCTTTGCAAAGAACCAGCTTTTGGTTTTATTGATTTTTTTCTCTTTTGTTTTTCTATTTCATTAGTGTTTGCTTTTATCTTTTTTTCTGTTTACTTCTGATTTGATTTGCTCTTTTTCTAGTTTCTTAAGATTGAAGCTGAAGTTAACTTATTTGAGTCCTTTCTTCTTTTCTAGTATAGGCATTTAGTGTTAGAGATTTTTTCCTTAGTACTGTTTTAGTGTTATCTTCTGAAAGGTAGTGTTTTCATTTTCATTCATTAAAAAAAACTCTAATTTCCCTTTTGATTTCTTCTTTTAACCATAGGTTATTTATAAATGCATTGTTTAGTTTCCATATGGAGATTTTTTTTTCCAAAATCTTTTTGTCCAAAGGTCTTTCTGTTATTAGTTTCTAATTCCACTTTGGTCAGAGAACATACTTTTTATCAATTGAATCCTTTGAATTTATTGAGACTTGTTTTATGGTGCAGAGTGTTGTCTATCTTGGTAAATGTTTTATGAGAAATTGAGGACAAATATATTTTCTCTTTTTGGGCAGAGTGTTCTAAAAACTGGCAATCAGGTTAGGATGGCTTATAGTTTTGTTCAAATCTATATTCTTCATGATTGTCTGCTTGGTGGCTTTTGTGTCGATTTTTGAATCTCTGACTCTGGTTGTGGGTTTTCTTTGTCTTTGCAGTTCTGTTAATTTTTTGCCTCTGGATTTTGAAGCTATGTTATTAGTTGCTTAAATGTTTAGAATTGTTATGTCTTCTTGATTTATCAGCCCCTTTATCCTCATGAAATGATTGTTATTTATCACTATCTTGGCTCTGAAATCTACTGTTTGATATTAATATAGACATGCTGACTGTTCATTGATTTATGTTAGCATGATATCTTTTTCTACCCATTGCTTTAAAACTATGTCTTTTTATAGGTGAAGTGCATTACTTGTAGGCATAGCACATAGTTGGATTTTGCTTTTTTGTCCAGCTTGACAATCTCTTTCAAATGGGGCATTTATACCACTTTGCTTTAATTTTCACAACCATCCCATATGTTCTGATTAGCCCCATTTCACTGAAAAAAACCAAGAGAAATAATAAGTAACTTCCCTAATGTTGCACATAGTACATGGTGGGGCTAGAACTTAAACTCATAAACAGTGTATTCCAGGATTACTACTTGAAGTTTTTAAATTTTTATTGTTGGGGATCCTTTCTTTCCTCCAGTTTTATTGAGATATAATTGATATATAACATTGTGTTTGTTTTAGGTGTACAGTGTAGCTGGATTCTTAAGAGAGGTTTTCAAAAAGAAAGAGGATTGATTTGGATACATCTGTATTCTATTATGTTGATGGTGGTAAGAAGGATAGTTTGAATGGGAAGTCTTATGTTAAGGGAGTAATGTTAGGTTGGTCTTGTAGTAGTTTGGGGGGTAGATACTGATATTCCTTACTAAGACATTGGTGAAGAATGTAAAGAGAGGAGGCCAGATCTGAAAAACATTTGTGAAGTTGAATCAGTAGTTTGATAATTGGGTGTAGGAGAGAATGGAGAGAGAAATGGAAGAGACAGGAAGACCACCCAAAGGTATCTGGCTTGTGAAACTGGGGAAATGTGATATCTTGAAGTTTAGGAGGCAGGAAAGATTAGAGACAGGAGGTAAGTGAAGCACTCTCTCTGAGCATTAGAAGGGCCTTAGACTAGGTGGTGATAATAGAAGTCGGGAGGAACAGTTTTGAGATGTTTGTTACTAGGAAGGCAAGGATAAATAAAGAAGCTATTGAGGTTTTGAACCTGAATTAATGGAAGAGTAATGAATGGAACATTCTGGAGTGTGAACTGATTTGGAGGAGAATGTTCTTTGTGGCAGAGTTCTTTGTTAAATACTATAGTTTGAAAAGCAAAAGAGCTAGTCATTGAAAAACTATTTTAAAATCAAGTAAATGCATTCAAGATATGTTTTAGGTATATATTTTAAGCTGAATTAGAATAAAAAAAATGAATCACTTAGAACATATATGTATATATCTTGAATTTCAAATGATCATAAATGTTGTCCAACTATATTTTGAAAAATTGAAAAGCTATAGGAAAAAAATGGGAAGAGTAGTACTGTGGATACTCATGTGTATTTCAGATTTATTACTCTTTAGTTTATTTGCTATGCTTATTTTATGTCTTGCTCCTTCTATTATAGCCATATACTTTTTCCTTGAATGATTGAAAATAAATTTCAACTGTCATGTTACTTCACCCTTAAATACTTGCATATCTACCTCATAACCACATTCTTCTCCATAACCACATACTGTCATTATGCAAGAAATTTAATCTTGACTGAACCTATTAGTTAATATATAGTCCACAGTCAAATTTCCCTAGTTGTTCTCTAATTGTTCTTTAAACCCTTTTTTTCTTCTCAATACAGATTCAATCAAGGACCATACATTATACTTTACCATTCCTTTTCATGTCTCTTTAGAATCCTTTTAATCTAGAACAGCAACCCCCTGCATTTTTTTTCCCTTTCATGACACTGACATTTTTGAACAGTTTAGGCCAGTTGTCTTATAAAAATATACCACAATCTAGATCTATCTGATTGTTTCCCTGTGATTAGATTCAGGCTAAATATTTTTGGCCAAGAATGCTGCATAGCCTTACATTGGATCATATGGGGAGGCACATGATAACAGTTTGTATGATTACTGAAGATGCTAACTTGGTTAAGGTACTTTCTACCTGATCTCCTTCCTGCAAAAATAATTTCTTTATAGTTAATAAATATTTTTGGGTTAATAGTTTGTATTCCTTCAAAGTAGTAAGCTGTCTGTGAAGTAAAACAGTGGATTGTATGTGTATCTTGTTTGTCCTAGCTTTTAAAGGTGAACAATCAGATTTTCTTGGGCTCATATGGAAATATGGTGTGAGTAGAATGTTAGGACATGCCAGGGGACGGGTAGGTGTGAAATTAAGATGGGCAGGTAGAACCTTGTGCCCTGCTAGCATGGGAGCAATAGAAGGTTTTTAACCCAGAGTTTGTTGGAGTGGTGCAATTGGTTTTGAGTTTTAGCAGCAATCAGTTGGGAGGTAATTACATCAAAGCTAAAGATGATAGACTGGATCCAGTGCAGCAGTGTCACTGGCAGAGAGAGGAGAGAGATTTGAGAAATATTTGTGAAGTTAAAATCGACAGAATTTGATGACTCTTTAAATGTCGGTTGTGGAGGACTGACAGTTTCTTGGTGACATAATATTTAATAGGATTGCCTGAGTCGTTGACTAAATTGTGCCAAGTATAAAGCTTAAGAAGACAGGACCTTTTGGATTCTCTTAGAGTTTCTCTTAATCTTTTCTTTTAACCTTTCTCTTAACCTATTCTTTTCTGAGGACTATTTGAATGACATTAACAATATAATTCTACTTAGGGAAACAATTTCTTCTTGACTTATTCTACCCAAAATACACACTTAATAGAGCTGTCATTAAGCTTTTGGAAAGGGCACAACAGAATTTGCAGTTTCTTAAAATTCTTTCATTAAATAGGATAACACTTCTGTTGCAAATGATCTATAAGGTCACCTATAGCTCTAAAATTTTGATTCTATGGTGTATCTATTTTTATTTCCTGAAAACATTTTAACATTTTGTGTCTTTGTTTTTCCAAGATGTTCTCAGTGCAGCTGAGTCTTGGTGAGCAGACATGGGAGTCCGAAGGGAGCAGCATAAAGAAGGCCCAACAAGCTGTTGCTACCAAAGCTTTGACTGAGTCGACGCTCCCCAAACCAGTTCAGAAACCACCCAAAAGTAATGTTAATAATAACCCAGGTATGGACTGACTTGTCCCCATCTGTTGTGTTGCTGTGTTCTGCACATGCTTGTTCTCTGTAGTTTCCTTCAGGGCCCGCCAGTGGCATAGTCAGCAGGTATTAACAGCACACAGGAAAAGGACAGCTGGAAAACATCTGCAGGTAAGAGGATAAAGAAGGCAATTGTGATCATCATTACAGATTTGCTTCAGTGGACACTAAAAGGTGCATGATTTACTTTTTAAATGATGGCAAAAAAACATTTGGATACAGAACAGAAAATAAGACTGAGTTTTTTCCTAAGCAAAGATAGAAATGATCAATTTCTCAATTTAAATATATAATACATAATTTAATAACTAAGTTATTCTTCAGTTTAATAAAAAATCATAAAATTATCTCTAAGTACCTTATTATTTTGTTTGTTGTCATAGAAATGGTTGATAAAACTGTTTAAATTTAGAACATGCATATGAAGTTTTTTAAGAAATACATAGATTTCTTATACACACAGTATATATGTGTGGAGTATATTGCTAAGTAAATGAGTGTTCTAATTTTAAATTGGTAAGAATAATTTAAAAAGTTGTTCTGGTTGCATACAATACCAACAACACGATATGTCCAGTTATTTATTGACCAGAAGCAAACTGGTATTGGACATAGTAATGAATTGATCACAGTTAATAAAATTACATAATTTTAGTATTATACTTATACCCATTTACTCATTAATTTATTAATTTAGGTGGTTACCTTCTAACTAATACTGCTGTAGGTATTTTTGTGATGGAATAAAACAGACATTTTGCCTGCCAGCTGTGACTCTGTAATCTGTTTAATGATAGTCCCCATGCTTATGCTCAGAATCAGGTTAGCTACTCTCTTTCTCATGTCACATGTGCTCTGGGACTGCTCTTTCCAGAACTCCATGGCTTCCTATTACTAGTCCTTCTGCTTCTGTTTAGCTGATTACAGTTTTTATTAAATAAGCTTTAAATAATTCAAAATATTATACAGTTAAGAAAAAACCTATTTGCTTTGAGGCCATCTCCTTTTTTTAATTTTTAAAAATGTCCTCAGATAGCTGGTTGATAATTAGCACCTCTATTTATTAGACACTTGCTTCTATATATATATAAGAGGAATAACACATTGTCCTTTCCTGTGAGGATTTTACAGTCATATAAATAAAACACCTAACTTGGTAAATATTATGTACCAAGTGACTAATAACAATCATCAGTATTATAGGTAATAATAACCATGGATTGAAGTAGTTGAGAAGAGATACAGGCCTTGAATGGAAGGAAGTAGCAGGTATAGAGGAAAGAATATTCTAGGCTGAGGGTATACTATGAGGAAGGGCACTGGAATAGTATTGGACAATGGGTTTGGTAAAAAAATTTTTGTAGATGGTTAATTAGATTGGGTAAGTGGCTAGTAAGAGATGACTGGAGATGTAGTTAGGGAGTGGATCATGGTGGATTTGAATGCCAGGTTTGGGAGATTAAATTTTTTTTGTTGTTGATAAAGGAGCATATTTATTTATTTTTAATTGTTTTCTGGATACTTTTTTTTTTATTGTGAAATGATTATCACAGTAAGTTTAGTTAACATCCTTCAACATACATAGTTACAAATTATTTTTTCTTGCGATGTGAACTTTTGAGGTTTTTTCTCTTAACAACTTTGCAATACACAAGACATTATTGCTCACCATGCAACGAACAAGTTCCAATACAGTGAACAAGCTCCCACAAGGTGAACAATGCAAGGAACATAGTGAACAAATTCTCACAAGGTGAACAATGCAAAGGCAGTCATATCAGAGAAACTAATTCAGTTACTATAATCAATCAAGTCAGCTATGATTATTCATATGATTTTTATACTTAAATTATAAGTGAATCCCACATTTCCCCCTTTTTTGTTTTAATTGACGCAAATGCATATGCATATATTTGTGGAAGGTACCAGAATAATGATTAGCTGGGCTCGGCCTGTGACATAGCTTGTCACAGGCAATGTCTCTCTCGTCTGGAGGGGTGAGGTTCTATGCCTCACCTCAGTTGGCCCCCACGTTGCTCACCTGAGGTCCCTTGCGACTGTGCCTGTCTTAGGTTGTTCCGCCCATGAGGAATCTTACCCGTCTCTGGCTAACCAGCCATCTCCTGGGACCAAACAGGGAGATAAAATATGAAAGAGAGGACAGCCAGCATCTATAATTCTGGATAAAATCACAATATATATGATTATTTTCTTGGAGCAAATGCAGGTGGGGAATCAATATATGATTGGGAGATTAAATTTTATCTGTAGTTTGGGGATTAATTTATAGGAGCTAGTGGATGATGTGTTTAAAAGAATATTTTAAGGAGTTGAATATATGAATGGAAAGTAGAAAACATTAAAAGCAAGATCAGTTAGGAAACCATTGTCATAGTTCATGGGTGGGGAAAGAAGAAAGGAGACTTTTGTGCATTGAGCACTGTAGGTCCCCCCTTCCGCAAGAGTGCTCGGACTGGCAGCTGGCATGGAAGAAGGACAAAAATTACTGATCCGCTGGTTGAAGCCATGCTAGTGGACAAGCTTTCTAGGGGATGCAGTGTGAAGCAAGAGCAGTGTGCACAGATTCCTAACCCAAGTCCAGTTTAGAGGATTACAGTAGCGGGTAACCAGTCAGAGAAAGGAAAAAGAGAGTCTGGAAAGGTCAGCGGACATAAGGGTTTCCGCTGTTGAGTGCGGGAGTGCGCTGAGAGAATGAGTAGGTTTTTTTGGGGGGGAGGGGCGTAAATTTTTTAAATAAAGTGTAATATTACATACTGGTAAGGGCGCCAATTACAGTCGTAGAGCATGGATAGATTTTTGTACTGTGGATTCGTTGCCAATACCACAGGCTTTACCAGTGCCTCAGCAGCCTCCTCATGCCCCCTTTCTACTGGTTAAACGACTTCAAAGCAAACCACTGTTCTGCTTTCTGTCTTAGATTTGTTGTCCCTGTGTGTTGGACTCAAACACCGTATGCTTTTGTATGGTTTTCTCCATGTTGTTTGTGAGATTATCCCTGTTGTGTTAAACAATATAGTATTTCATTGCTATGTAGCATTCCCCATTTAATAAATAGAACATAATTTACTTACTCATTGCACTATTGATGGACATTTAGGTTGTTTCCAGTTTTGGGCTATTATAAATAATACTGCTGTGAACCTTCTTGTATGTGTACATTTTTGTTGGAGATGTACCTAGGATTGGAATTTTTGGGTTGTAGGTTATACATGTGTTCATGCATAAATTAGGAGATGAATTAAGGCCAGAAGTAGATGAACATACACAAGAGACAAGTCTCTTAGCTGCTGTTTTTTTTTAAGGTATTATTCATACTCTTTTTTAATATTTTTATTTTTATTAAGGTATTATTGATACACACTAACAAAGGTTTCACCTGAAAAAACAATGTGGTCACTACATTTACCCATATTATCAAGTCCCCACCCATACCCCAATGCAGTCACTGTCCATCAGTGTAGTAAGATGCCACAGATTCACTATTTGCCTTCTCTGTGCTACACTGTTTTCCCTGTGATCCCCCACACCATGTGTACTAAACAAAATACCCCTCAATCCCCTTCTCCCACCCTCCCCACCCGCCTTCCCACACCTCTCCCCTTTGGGAACCATTAGTCCCTTCTTGGAGTCTGTGAGTCTGCTGCAATTTTGTTCCTTCTATTTTGCTGCGTTTTTATATTCCACAAATGAGGAAAATCATTTGGCACTTGTCTTTCTCCACCTGGCTTATTTCACTGAGCATAATATCCTCCAGCTCCATACGTGTTGTTGCAAATGGTAGGATTTGTTTCTTATGGTGAATAGTATTCCATTGTGTATATGTACCACATCTTCTTTATCCATTCATCTACTGATGGACACTTAGGTTGCTTCCATATCTTGGCTATTGTAAAAAGTGCTGTGATAAACATAGGGGTGCATATGTCTTTTTGAATCTGAGAAGTTGAATTCTTTGGGTAAATTCCAAGGAGTGGGATTCCCAGGTCAAATGGTATTTCTATTTTTAGTTTTTTGAGGAATCTGCATATTGCGTTCCACAATGGTTGAACTAGCTTACGTTCCCACCAGCAGTGTAGGAGGGTTACCCTTTCTTCACATCCTCTCCAGCATTTGTTGTTTTTAGTCTTTTGGATGGTAGCCGTCCTTACTGGTGTGAAGTGATGTCTCCTTGTGGTTTTAATTTGCATTTCCCTGATGATTAGTGATACGGAGCATCTCTTTATGTCTGTTGGCCACCTGAATTTCTTCTTTGGAAAATTGTCTCTTCATATCCTCTGCCCATTGATTAATCGGGTTATTTGCTTTTTGGGTGTTGAGAGGTGTGAGTTCTTTATATATTTTGGATGTTAACCCCTTGTCTGGTATTTCATTTACAAATATATTCTCCCATACTGTAGGATGCCTTTTGTTCTGTTGATGGTGTCCTTTAACATACAGAAGCTTTTTAGTTTGATGTAGTCCCATGAGTTCATTTTTGCTTTTGTTTCCCTTGCTCGAGATGCGTTCAGGAAGAAGTTGCTCATGCTTCTGTTCTATTCAGGAGATTTTTGCCTATGTTGTCTTCTAAGAGTTTTATGCTTTCATGACTTACATTCAGATCTTTGATCCATTTTGAGTTTACTTTTGTGTGTGTGGTTAAACAATAATTCAGTTTCATTCTCTTGCATGTAGCCATCCAGTTTTCCCAACACCAGTTGTTGAAGAGGCTGTCATTTGTCCGTGGCACTTTTTATCGTATATTAATTGACTGTTATTGGTTGGATTTATATCAGGGCTCTCTAGTCTGATCCATTGGTCTATGGGTCTGTCCTTGTGCCAGTAGTAGAGCTTGAAGTTGGGGAGCGTAATCCCCCCAGCTTTATTCCTTCTCAGGATTGCTTTGGCTATTTGGGTCTTTTGTGGTTCCATATGAATTTTAGAACGATTTGCTCTAGTTCATTGAAGAATGCTGTTGTATTTTGATAGGAATTGCATTAAATTTATAGATTGCTTTAGGCAGGATGGCCATTTTGACAATAGTAATTCTCCTATCCATGAGCATGGGATGTATTTCCATTTATTGGTATCTTCTTTAATTTCTCTCGTGAGTGTCTTGTAGTTTTCAGAGTATAAGTCTTTCACTTCCTTGGTTAGATTTATTCCTAGGTATTTTATTCTTTTTGAGGCAATTATGAATGGAATTGTTTTCCTGATTTCTCTTTCTGCTAGTTCATTGTTAGTATTAGGAATGCCACAGATTTCTGCATATTAATTTTCTATCCTGCAACTTTGCTGAACTCAGATATTAGTTCTAGTAGTTTTGGAATGGAATCTTTAGGGTTTTTTATGTAGAGTATCATGTCATCTGCAAACAGGGACAGTTTAACTTCTTCCTTGCCAATCTGGATGTCTTTTATTTCTTTGTGTTGTCTGATTGCTGTGGCTGTTACCTCCAGTACTATGTTAAATAGAAGTGGGGAGAGTGGGCATCCTTGTCTTGTTCCCGATCTTAAAGGAAAAGGTTTCAACTTCTCACTGTTAAGTGTAATGTTAGCTGTGAGTTTGTCATATATGGCCCTTATTATGTTGAGGTACTTGCTCTCTATACCCATTTTATTGAGAGGTTTATCATGAATGGGTGTTGAATTTTGTCAAATGCTTTTTCAGCATCTATGGAGATGATCATGTGATTTTTCTCCTACTTTTTGTTGATGTGGTAGATGATGTTGATGGATTGTCGAATGTTGTACCATCGTTGCATCCCTGGAATAAACCATACTTGATCATGGTGTATGATCCTTTTGATGTATTTTTGAACTTGGTTTGCTAATATTTTGTTGAGTATATTTGCATCTATGTTCATCAGGGATATTGGTCTGTAATTTTCTTTTTTTGTGGTCTTTGCCTGGTTTTGGTATTAGAGTGATGCTGGCCTCATAGAATGAATTTGGAAGTATTCCCTCTTTTTATACTCTTTGGAAAAATTTAAGAAGGATGGATATTAGGTCTTCACTAAATGTTTGATAAAATTCAGCGGCAAAGCCATCTGGTCCAGGGATTTTTGTTCTTAGGTAGTTTTTTGATTACCAAATCAATTTCTTTGCTGGTAATTGGCTGTTGAGATTTTCTGTTTCTTTCTAGGTCTGACTTGGAAGGTTGTATTTTTCTAGAAAGTTGTCCATTTCTTCTGTTTATCCAGTGTCTTAGCATATAATTTTTCATAGTATTCTCTCATAATTCCTTGTATTTCTGTGGTGTCCGTAGTGATTTTTCCTTTCTCATTTCTGATTCTGTTTATAAGTGTAGACTCTCCTTTTTTCTTCATAAGTCTGGCTAGGGGGTTTATCTATTTTGTTTATTTTCTCAAAGAACCAGCTCCTGCTTTCATTGATTCTTTCTATCCTTTTATTCTTCCTGATTTTATTTATTTATGCTCTAATCTTTATTATGTCCCTCCTTCTACTGACATTGGGCCTCATTTGTTCTTCTTTTTCTAGTTTCGTTAATTGTGAGTTTAGACTGTTCATATGGGATTGTTCTTTCCTGAGGTGGGCCTGTATTGCAATACATTCTTCTTAGGACGGCCTTCACTGCTTCCTGTAGATTTTGTGGTGTTGCATTATTGTTCTCATTTGTTTCCATATATTGCTTGATCTCTGTTTTTATTTGGTCATTGATCCATTGGTTAGTTAGTAGTATTTTGTGAAGCCTCCATGAGTTTGTGGGATTTTTCATTTTCTTTGCACAATTTATTTCTAGTTTCATACCTCTGTGGTCTGAGAAACTGGCTGGTACAATTTGAATCTTTTTGAATTTTCCTAGGCTCTTTTTGTGGCCTAGGATATGATCTATTCTTTTTTTTTGGGAAACCAAGTTAATCATATTTTATTATTTTATTTATTTATTTATTTAAGTTTATTTTGGTATCATTAATCTACAATTACATGTGCAATATTATGGTGATTAAACTACCACCTTCATTAAGTTACCCCCACCAACCCCATTACAGTCACTGTCCATCAGCGTAGTGAGATGCTGTAGAGTCACTACTTGTCTTCTCTGAGTTGTACACCCCTCCCCGTCTGCTAATCGTAATGGCCCTTTTCCCCCCTTGTCCCTCCCTTCCCACCCATCCTCCCCAGTCCCTTTCCCTTTGGTAACTATTAGTCTGTTCTTGGGTTCTGTGAGTCTGCTGCTATTTTGTTTCTTCAGTTTTTTTCTTTGTTCTTATACTCCACATATGAGTGAAATCATTTGGTACTTGTCTTTTTCTGCTTGGCTTATTTCACTGAGCATAATACCCTCTAGCTCCATCCATGCTGTTGCAAATGACAGGATTTGTTTTCTTCTTATGGCTATATAATACTCCATTGTGTATATGTACCACATCTTCTTTATCCATTCATCTACTGATGGACCCTTAGGTTGCTTCCATTTCTTGGCCATTGTAAATAGTGCTGCGATAAACATAGGGGTGCATCTGTCCTTTTCAAACTGGGCTGCTGCATTCTTAGAGTAAATTCCTAGGAGTGGGATTCCTGGGTCAAATGGTATTTCTACTTTGAGTTTTTTGAGGAACCTCCATACTGCTTTCCACAATGGTTGAACTAATTTGCATTCCCACCAGCAGTGTAGGAGGGTTCCCTTTTCTTCTCATCCTCGCCAACATTTGTTGTTGTTTGTCTTTTGAATGTTGGCCGTCGTCACTGGTGTGAGGTGATATGTCATTGTGGTTTTAATCTGCATTTCTCTGATGATTAGTGATGTGGAGCATCTTTTCATGTGCCTGTTGGCCATCTGAGTTTCTTCTTTTGAGGAGTGTCTATTCATGTCCTCTGCCCATTTCTTAATTGGATTATTTACTTTATGTTTGTTGAAGTGCGTGAGTTCTTTATATATTTTGGATGTGAACCCCTTATCGGATACATCATTTATGAATATATTCTCCCATACTGTAGAATGTCTTTTTGTTCTACTGATGGTGTCCTTAGCTGTACAGAAGCTTTTCAGCTTGATATAGTCCCATTTGTTCATTTTTGCTTTTGTTTCCCTTGCTCGTGGAGATATGTTCATAAAGAAGTCACTCATGTGTATGTCCAAGAGATTTTTGCCTATGTTTTTTTCTAAGAGTTTTATGGTTTCTGGACTTACATTCAGGTCTTTGATCTATTTTGAGTTTACTTTTGTTAATGGGGTTAGACAGTAGTCCAGTTTCATTCTCTTACATGTAGCTGTCCAGTTTTGCCAACACCAGCTGCTGAAGAGACTGTCATCTCCCCATTGTATATCCAAGGCTCCTTTATCAAATATTAGTTGACTGTATATGTTTGGGTTAATGTCTGAATGTTCTATTCTGTTCCACTGGTCTATGGGTCTGTTCTTGTGCCAGTACCAAATTGTCTTTGATTACTGTGGCTTTGTAGTAGAGCCTGAAGTCAGGGAGCGTAATTCCCCCTGTTTTATTCCTCCTTCTCCGGATTGCTTTGGCTCTTTGGGGTCTTTTGTGGTTCCATCTGAATTTTACAGTTATTTGTTCCAGTTCATTGAAGAAAGCTGTTGGTATTTTGATAGGGATTGCGTTGAATCGGTAGATTGCTTTAGGTAGTATAGCCATTTTGACAATATTTATTCTTCCTAGCCAAGAGCATGGGATGCATTTCCATTTGTTAGTGTCCTCTTTAATTTCTCTTAGGAGTGTCTTGTAGTTTTCAGAGTACAGGTCTTTCACTTCCTTCGTTAGGTTTATTCCTAGGTATTTTATTCTTTTTGATGCAATTGTGAATGGAATTGTTTTTCTGATTTCTCTTTCTGTTAGTTCATCGTTAGTGTATAGGAAAGCAACAGATTTTTGTGTGTTAGTTTTGTATCCTTCAACTTTGCTGAATTCAGATATTAGTTCTAGTAGTTTTGGAGTGGAGTATATGATGTATTCTTGAAAATGTTCCATGAGCACTTGAGAAGAATGTGTATTCTGCTGCTTTAGAGTATAGAGTTCTGTAGATGTCTCTTAGGTCCATCTATTCTAATGTGTTGCTCTGTGCTTCTCTCTCCTTACTTATTTTCTGTCTGGTTGATCAGTCGTTTGGAGTGAGTGGAGTGTTGAAGTCTCCTAGAATGAATGCATTGCATTCTATTTCCCCTTTTAATTCTGTTAGTGTTTGTTTCACATATGTAGGTGCCCCTGTTTAGGGTGCATAGCTATTTATAATAGTTATATCTTCTTATTGGATTAACCCCTTTATCATTATGTAATGTCCTTTTTCTCTTGTGACTTTCTTTGTTTTGAAGTCTATTTCGTCTAATACAAGTACTGTAACTCCTGCTTTTTTCTCCATGTTATTTGCGTGAAATATCTTTTTCCATCATTTTTAGTCTGTGTATGTCATGTCTTTGGGTTTAAAGGATGTCTCTCGTAGGCAGCATATAGATGGGTCTTGTTTTTTTATCCATTCAGTGACTCTATGTCTTTTGATTGGTACATTCAGACCATTTACATTTAGGGTGATTATCGATAGGTATGTCCTTATTGCCATTGCAGACTTTAGATTCGTGGTTACCAAAGTTTCAAGGTTAACTTCCTTACTGTCTAAGAGTCTAACTTAACTCACTTAATATGCTTTTACGAGCACAGTGTAAAGGTTATTTTTTTCTCCTCCTTTTTCTTTCTCCTTCATTTTTTATATATTTGGTATCATATTCTGTGCTCTTTGTTTATCCCTTGATTGACTTTGGGGATAGTTGATTAAAGTTTGCATTTTCTTCGTAATTCACTCTTCTACCTTTGTTACTGTGGTTTTCTTACCTACAGTGACAGCTATTAAACCTTAGGAACACTTCCATCTATAGCAGTCCCTCCAAAATACACTGTAGATGCAGTCTGTGGGAGCTAAATTGTCTCAGCTTTTGATTATCTAGAAATTGTTTAATCCCTCCTTCAAATTTAAATGATCACCTTGCCGGATAAAGTATTCTTGGTTCGAGGCCCTTCTGCTTCATTGCATTAAATACGTCATGCCATTCCCTTCTGGCTTGTAATGTTTCTGCTGAGAAGTCTGATGATAGCCTAATTGGCTTTCTTTGTATGTGGTCTTATTTCTCTCTCTGGCTGCTTTTAATAGTCTTTCCTTATCCTAGATATTTGCCATTTTAATTACTGTATGTCTTGGTGTTGTCTTCCTTGGGTCCCTTGTGTTGGGAGATATGTGCATCTCCATGGCCTGAGAGACTTATCTCCTCTCCCAGAGTGTCAAGTTTTCAGCAGTTACCTCCTCAAAGGTACTCTCTATCCATTTTTCTCTCTCTTCTTCTTCTGTTACCCCTATAATGTGAATATTGCTCCGTTTGAATTGGTTACAGTTCTCTCATTATTCTTTCATTCTTAGAGATCCTTTTTTCTCTCTGTGCCTCAGCTTGTTTGTATTCCTCTATTTCATTTATGGTCTCCTCCACCTTATCTAATCTGCTTTTAAAACTTCCTATTGTATGTTTTATTTCTGATACTGTTTTCTGTAATGATTGGATCTTCGACTGGTATTCCTCCCTGAGTTCTTGAATATTTTTCTGTATCTCTATGAGCATGTTAATGGTTTTTGTTTTGAAATCCGTTTCAGGCAGATTCATGAGGTCGATTTCATTTGAATTTTTCTCTGGGGTTGCATTCATAATTTTACTTTGGACCAGGTTCCTTTGGCGTTTCATATTTGTATATGGCACCCTCTAGTGTCCAGAAGCTCTACTCTCTGGAGCTGCTTAGCCCCTGAAGCAATGTCGGGGGTCACAGGGGAGCGGTATTGGTGCCTGGGGGGAGGAAAGAGCTGTTTCCTGCTTCCCAGCTGCTGTGCCTGTCTCCACTGTCAGAACCTGTGGGCCCAGCACGCAGATATAAGCCTCTGTGCTTTGCATTTGTTGTTGCTGTAGATGGGGCTTCCCTCTGGCTGGCCTAATGCCAGGTAGGGTTTGCCGGTTTGTGAGCCCGGTGGGGCTAGCCGGGAGAAAGGCTCAGTAGTCTGCGTATCACAGAGGGGGTCTATGGAGCTCGGTAGCCACCCAGGGAGCTGGAACCCCTGAAGATCGTGAAAGTTTCCAACCTGCTGGGCAGAGTACACACGCACAATTTTTTCTACCTGTCCTTTCTCCTTAGCAGTAAGCTCTGTGCAATCCTTGCCCCTTTAGCAGCTCTCTTGCTGTTAGGAAGCCTCTCAGACTGCCCACCTTTCGTTTGTCCCAGAGCAGTTGGATATGGATCCCTGCTTTCCACAAGCGGCTGCAATCTTATCTCTCCAGGTATTCTGCCTGTCTTAGCTTTCCAACCCCCTAAACATGAGAGTACCATGAAAACACCATGAAATGTAGGTTTGTGCTCTCCCATCAGATCTCTGGAGTTTGGTATTAAGCAGTCCCAGGCCTCCACTCCCTACCTAGTCTGTTTCTCTTTCTCCCGCTGGTGAGCTGGGGTGGGGAAAGGGCTTGGGTCCATCTGGGCCATGGCTTTGGTATGTTGCCCTGTTCCGTGTGGTTTATTTCTTTCTTTAGGTATATGCAGTTCGGCATAGTCCTCTTTCCTATTGCTCCTTCAGTATTAGTTGTATGAAATATATTTTCATATTATATACGGTTTTAGGAGGAAGCCTCTGTCTCACCTCTCACTTCGCCATCTTTAATCCTTAGCTGCTGTTCTTGTATCACAACCTTCTATTCCTAGATTTGTTGGAAAGGATAGAAAGCACTTCAGGCATCAATTAGACACAGTAAGGAAACTTGGCACTGTTGTGGCCTGATTGAATGGTGAATTGCAGCAACAATTAAAAGATGTCTTTGAGGAGATAATTACTTATGGAAGTTCAACTTGGAGCAGCTTCACTCAGTTTGCCATATGTAATAGCTGTTTGCTATGAATGTACCTGGTTTTAAAGTGGTTTGGGGTTACTCAATTTGGAGGCCAAAACGTTCAACTCGCTTCTTACTTCAGCATTGTTTTATTACTCTGTTTTGTCCTATATGTTCACCATTGTATAGAAGTATTTCTTATTTTTTAATCTCAACAATAAAAGGACTAGGGTGACAAACAAACATATAATACGTGCAGGCGGTGTAGTCCCCACTACGTGGGAGGCAGATGCAGGAGAATTACTTGAGCAAGGGAATTCCGGGCTGTGATGCACTGTGCTGATCAGGTGTCCGCACTAAGTACAGCATCAGTATAGTGACCTGGGAGGAGGACTAAGGGGGAGCGAACTAGCCCAGGTCAGAAAAGCAGATCAAAACTCTAGCAAGATCCTGTCTGTTATGCCTTTAGGGAATCATGTGTCTCATAAAGAAATAAATGAATAAGTGAATAAATAAATATCTCCCTTTTCCAAGTTAGTATTTCTGAAAATGTATAATAAATACATAATGTATAACATCAAACAATTAATACCATTTTCCCCTCTGTCTAGCAGTGTGTGAGAGCTGTCTACATCCTTGTCAACATAGGGTATCTTCGGCTTTCAAGGTTTTTTACCTATTCTTCTGGGGGTATAGTACTAGTTCAGTGTGGTTTTAATTTGCATTTCCTTAATAACTAATGAAGGTGAATATGTCTTTTTTTTGGTATCATTAATCTACAATTACATGTGCAACATTATGGTTACTGAACTCCCCACTTCATCAGGTCCCCCCCCACCTACCCCATTAAAGTCACTGTCCATCAGCGCAGTGAGATGCCATAGAATCACTACTTGTCTTCTCTGAGTTGTACAGCCCTCCCCGTGCCCCCCAAACATTATGTGTGCTAATCGTAATGCCCTTTTTCCCCTTATCCCCCCCCTTCCCACCCATCCTCCCTAGTCCCTTTCCCTATGGTAACTGTTAGTCCATTCTTGGGTTCTGTGAGTCTGCTGCTGTTTTGTTCTTTCAGTTTTTTTCTTTGCTCTTTTGCTCCACATATGAGTGAAATCATTTGATACTTGTCTTTTTCTGCCTGGCTTATTTTACTGAGCATAATACCCTCTAGCTCCATCCATGTTGTTGTAAATGGTAGGATTTATTTTCTTCTTATGGCTGAATAATACTCCATTGTGTATATGTACCACATCTTGTTTATCCATTCATCTACTGATGGACACTTAGGTTGCTTCCATTTCTTGGCTACTGTAAATAGTGCTGCGATAAACTTAGGGGTGCATCTGTCTTTTTGAAACTGGGCTGCTGCATTCTTAGGGTAAATTCTTAGGAGTGGGATTCCTGGGTCAAATGGTATTTCTATTTTGAGGTTTTAGAGGAACCTCCATACTGCTTTCCACAAAGGTTGAACTAATTTGCATTCCCAGCAGCAGTGTAGGAGGGTTCCCCTTTCTCTACATCCTTGCCAACATTTGTTGTTGTTTGTGTTTTGGATGTTGGCCACCCTCACTGGTGTGAGGTGATATCTCATTGTGGTTTTAATTTGCATTTCTCTGATGATTAGCGATGTGGAGCATCTTTTCATGTGCCTGTTGGCCTTCTGTATTTCTTCTTTGGAGAAGTGTCTATTCATATCCTCTGTCCACTTCTTGATTGGATTATTTGCTTTTTGTTTGTTGAGGTGTGTGAGTTCTTTATATATTTTGGATGTGAACCCCTTATCAGATATGTTATTTATGAATATATTTTCCCATACTGTAAGATGTCTTTTTGTTCTACTGATGGTGTCCTTTGCTGTACAGAAGCTTTTCAGCTTGGTATAGTTCCACTTGTTCATTTTTGTTTTGTTTCCTTTGCCCGGGGAGATATGTTCATGAAGAAGTCGCTCATGTTTATGTCCAAGAGATTTTTGCCTATGTTTTTTTCTAAGAGTTTTATGGTTTCATGACTTACATTCAGGTCTTTGATCTATTTTGAGTTTACTTTTGTGTATGGGGTTAGACAGTAGTCCAGTTTCATTGTCTTACATGTAGCTGTCCAGTTTTGCCAACATCAGCTGTTGAAGAGGCTGTCATCTCCCCATTGTATATCCAAGGCTCCTTTATCATATATTAATTGACCATATATGTTTGGTTTAATGTCTGGATGTTCTGTTCTGTTCCACTGGTCTGTGGGTCTGTTCTTGTGCCAATACCAAATTGTCTTGATTACTGTAGTTTGTAGTAAACCTTGAAGTCTGGAAGTGTAATTCCCCGTTTCATTCTTCCTTCCCAGGATTGCTTTGGCTCTTCGGGGTCTTTTGTGGTTCCATCTGAATTTTACAATTATTTGTTCCAGTTCATTGAAGAATGCTGTTGATGTTTTGATAGGGATTGCATTGAATCTGTAGATTGCTTTAGGTAGTATAGCCATTTTAGCAATATTTATTTTCCTAGCCAAGAGCATGTTATGAATTTCCATTTGTTAGTGTCCTTTTTAATTTCTCTTAGGAGTGTCTTGTTGTTTTCAGAGTATAGGTCTTTCACTTCCTTCGTTAGGTTTATTCCCAGGTATTTTATTCTTTTGATGTAATTGTGAATGGAATTGTTTTCCTGATTTCTCTTTCTTTTTGCTCATCGTTAGTGTATAGAAAAGTAACAGATTTCAATGTGTTAATTTTGTATCCTGCAACTTTGCTGAATTCAGATATTCTAGTAGTTTTAGAGTGGAGTCTTTAGGGTTTTTTATGTAAAATATCATATCGTCTGCAAATAGTGACAATTTGACTTCTTTACCAATCTGGATGACTTGTATTTCTTTGTTTTGTCTGATTGCCATGGCTAGGACCTCCAGTAATGTGTTGAAGAACAGTGGAGAGAGTGGGCATCCCTGTCTTTTTCCCAATCTTAAAAGAAAAGCTTTCAGCTTCTCGTTAAGTATGATGTTGGCTGTGGGTGTGTCATATATGGCCTTTATTATGTTGAGGTACTTGCCCTCTATACCCATTTTGTTCAGAGTTTTTATCATGAATGGATGCTGAATTTTGTCAAATGCTTTTTCAGCATCTCTGGAGATGATCATGTGGTTTTTGTTCTTTTTGTTGATGTGGTGGATGATGTTGATGGATTTCAAATGTTGTACCATCCTTGCATCCCTGGGATGAATCCCACTTGATCATGGTGTATGATCATCTTGATGTATTTTTGAATTTGGTTTGCTAATATTTTGTTGAGTATTTTTGCATCTATGTTCATCAGGATATTGGTCTGTAATTTTCTTTTTTGTTGAGGTCTTTGCCTAGTTTTGGTATTTGGCTTCATAGAATGAGTTTGGAAGTATTCCCTCCTCTTCTATTTTTTGGAAAATTCTAAGGAGAATGCATATTATTTCTTCCCTATATGTCTGGTAAAATTCAGAGGTGAATCCTTGTGACCCATGGGTTTTGTTCTTAGGTATTTTTTTATTACCGATTCAGTTTCGTTGCTGGTAATTGGTCTGTTTAGGTTTTTTGTTTCTTGCTTGGTTAGTCTTGGAAGGTTGTATTTTTCTGAGAAGTTGTCCATTTCTTGTAGGTTTTCCAGCTTGTTAGCATTTAGATTTTCATAGTATTCTCTTATAATTCTTTGTATTTCTGTGGCGTCCATCATGATTTTTCCTTTGTCATTTCTGCTTCTGTTTATGGGTGTAGATTCTCTTTTTCTCTTAATAAGTCTGGCTAGAGGTTTATCTGTTCTGTTTATTTTTTCAAAGAACCAGCTCTTGGTTTCATTGAGTTTTTCTATTGTTTTATTCTTCTCAATTTTATTTATTTCTTCTCTAATCTTTATTATGTCACTACTTCTGATGACTTTGGTCTCATTTGTTCTTCTTTTTCCAGTTTCAATAATTGTGTCTTTATTTTTGTAGCTCTGGCCAGGGTGGGAATGAATGGGAGGCTATTGTTTTCTGTATAAAGTTCCAGCGTGGCCACTCCCTTTTCTCCTTCACCAGTAAAGGGGTCCGAAGTTCCCCAGGACTTCCAGCCTGCAGGGCTGAGCCCACTGGCCCGATGGTGTTCCCTCGCTGGGCCCCCCGCCTCTCCGAGACCGCTACATACCGCGCGGTCTTTTCTCTTGTCCCGGGGCACTGGCTGCACATCCCGGTGCGTTCCTGGCTCAAAACCTGCACCTTCTGCCTCTCCAGTGTCTGTTGCACTGCGCGATTTGTGTCACCACTCCCGGTGCAGACCACTGGGGCTGGTTATTTCACGGACCTGCTCTTCCACTCCCTCCCGGCTCCGAATCCTCTCCTCCCACTGGCGCCCTTGGCTGGGTGAGTGCCTGGGTGCGGCCGGGTCACAGCTCCGTATCTTACCCGCCTCGCGGGGTGCCGAGTCCTCCCGGGTGTAGCTGCATGCTGTCCACTTTCCTGTGTTCTCTGGTCTGTCTTTTAGGAATAGTTGTATTTGCTCTATTTTCGTAGATTTATATAGTTTTGGGAGGAGATTTCTGCCGCCCTGCTCATACTGTCATCTTCCCGGAAGTCTCCAATAATTGTGTCTTTAAACTATTCATTTGGGATTGTTCTTCCTTCTTTAAATAGGCCTGGAATGCAATATACTTTCCTCTTAGAACTGCCTTTGCTGCATCCCAGAGAAGTTGGGGCTTTGTGTTGTTGTCATTGGTCTCCATATATTCTTTGATCTCTGTTTTAAGTTGGTCGTTGACCCATTGGTTATTTAGGAGAATGTTGTTAAGGCTCCATGTATTTGTGATCCTTTTTGTTTTCTTTCTAAAATTTATTTCTAGTTTTATACCTTTGTGATCTGAGAAGTTGGTTGGTAGAATTTGTATGTTTTTGAATTTACTGAGGTTCTTTTTATGGCCTAGTATGTGGTCTATTCTGGAAAGTGTTCCATGTGCACTTGAGAAGAATGTGTATCCTGCTGCTTTTGGGTGTAAAGTTGTGTAGATGCCTGTTAGGTCCATCTGTTCTGGTGTGTTGTTTAGTGCCTCTGTGTCTTTACTTATTTTCTTTCTGTCTGGTTGATCTGTCCTTTGGAGTGAGTGGTGTGTTGAAGTCTCCTAAAATGAATGCATTGCTTCCACTTCCTCCTTTAATTCTGTTAATATTTGTTTCACATATTTTGACACTCCTGTGTTGGGCACATATATATTTATAATGGTTATATACTCTTGTTGGAATGACCCCTTTATCATTATGTCGTGTCCTTTATCTCTTGCCACTTTCATTTTGAAGTGTGTTTTTTCTGATACAAGTACTGCAACTCCTGCTTTTTTCTCTGTATTAGTTGCATGAAATATCTTTTCCATCCCTTTACTTTCAGTCGGTGTATGTCTTTGGGTTTGAAGTGAGTCTCTTGTAGGTAGCATATGATGGGTCTTGTTTTTCTATCCATTCTGTAACTCTGTGTCTTTTGATTGGTGCATTCACACCATTTACATTTAGAGTGATTATTGATATGCATTTACTTATTGCCATTGCCGGCTTTAGATTCATGGTTAGAAAAGGTTCAAGGGTAATTCCCTTACTATCTAATAGTCTAATTTATCTCACTTAATATGCTATTAGAAACACTACATAAAGATTCTTTTTTTTTCCTCCTTTTTCTTCCTCCTCCATTCTTTGTATGTTATGAAGCACATTCTGTACTCTTTGTCTATCCCTTGGCTGACATCTATTTAGTCTTAGGAATACTTTCATCTATAGGAGTCCCTCCAAAATGCACTGTCGAGGTGGTTTGTGGGATGTAAATTCTGTCAGCTTTTCATTTTCTGAAAATAGTTTATTGCCTAGTTCAAAGTTAAATGATAACCTTTCCCGGTAGAGTATTCTTAGTTTGGGGCCCTTCTGCTTCCTTGCATTAAATACATCTTGCCATTCCCTTCTGGCCTGTAATATTTCTGCTGAGAAGTCTGATCATAGCTTGATGGGCTTTCCTTTGTATGTGATCTTATTTCTCTCTCTGGCTGCTTTTAATAGTCTGTCCTTATCCTTGATCTTTTCCATTTTAATTACTTTATGTCTTGGTGTTGTCTGCTTTTGGTCCCTTGTGTTTGGAGATCTGTGCATCTCCGTGGCCTGAGAGACTATCTTCTTCCCCAGATTGTGGAACTTTTCAGCAATTACCACCTCAATGACATTTCCTATCCCTTTTTCTCTCTGTTCTTCTTCTGGTACCCCTTTTAGGCGAATATTGTTCCGTCTGGATTGCTTGCACAGTTCTCTCAATATTCTTTCATTCTTAGAGATTCTTTTTTCTCTCTGTGCCTCAGCTTCTTTGTATTACTCTTCTCTAATTTGCATTCCATTTATCGTCTCTTCTGCTGCATCTAATCTGCTTTTAAATCCCTCCATTTTATGTTTCTTTTCGGATATGGAATTTCTTAATGATTAAATCTCCGTCTGAAATTCGTTCCTGAGTTCTTGAATATTTTTCTGTACCTCCATAAGCATGTTTATGATTTTTATTTTGAACTCTCTTTCAGGAAGATTGGTGAGTTCTGTTTCATTTGTCCGTTTTCCTGGGGTTAGTGGGATTTTGGTCTGTACCATGTTTTTTTGTCCTTTTGTATTTCTGTGTGGTGCCCTCTATTTCCCAGGAGCTCCAGTCTCTGGAGCTGCTCAGCCCCTAGAGTGAAGTTGGGGGGTCATAGGGCGATGGAGCTGGTGCCTGTGGGGAGGAAAGATCTGTTTCTTGACTCCCGTGTCCCCTGCCCGTGTCCAGTATCACAGCGAGTGTGCCTAGCACACAGATGTAAGCCTGTGTGCTTTGCGTCTCTAGCTGTTGTAGGTGAGGCCTGTCTCTGGCTGGCCTGACCCCAGAACAGTGACTGCCAGTTTTGAGCCACTGCTGTCATGCCAGAAGGAATTCTCAGCAGGCTCCGTATCACAGTGGGGGCCCTCAGAGCTGAGTAGCCAGCCAGGGCCATGGAGTGCCTGAAGCTCCCTAATGTTACTAATATGCTGGGCAGAGTGCACCCAGACAACCTTGTCCCCTTATCCCTTCTCCCGTGCAGCAAGCTCTGTGCAAACCCCGTGCCTTCAACAGCCCTCTTGCTGCTAGGAAGCCTCTCAGACTGCCTGCCTTTCCCTTGTCTTATAGCGGCCGGGTGTGGATCCCGTCCTCCACAAACGACCGGAATCTGTCTCTCAAGCATTCTGCCTGTCCCAGCTCCTCATCCTCCAGAGTACCATAGAATGTAGATTTCTGCTCACAAAGCAGATCTCCAGGTCTAGGTGTTCAGTAGTCCCAGGCTTCCACCCCTTCCCCTGCTTCATTTCTCTTCCTTCCGCTGGTGCGCTGGGATGCGGGAAGGGTTCGGGTCCTGCCGGATCAAGGCTTTCATACGTTACCCTGTTTTTTGAGGTCTGCTGTGTTTTGAGGTCTGTTTGCAGTCTGGTGCAGCCTTCTTTCCTGTTGCTGTTTTAGGGTTAGTTGTATTAACTATATTTTCACACTATCTTTGGTTTTGGGAGGAGTTCTCTGTCTCACCTCTCATGCTACCATTTTGAATCCTCCATGACCATGACATGTTAAAGAGTACAGGCCACATCATTTGTTGAATGCCCCTCAGTTGAGTGTGTATGGTGTTCCCTTGTGACTCATGCAATTTTTGCATTAATATCGAAGTGACCTGGGTTTATATCAGTGCTTCAAATCAAGAGATACCTGATAATTGATTTTTCCCGTTAGTAATGACTTCTGTCTCATGGTGAACAGTATGTCTGCAATGCTTCTCTATCATCAAGTTAATTCATGTTTTATTATTGAATTGTAGTATTCTCTGAGGAGGTACTTTGAGACTATATGGACATTCTGTTCCTTCTCAAACTTTCTTCACCCAAAAGATATAGCATCCACTGATGATTCTTTTCTGAATCATTTATTACTCAGAAGATTGCCATGGGGTGCTTGTTTGTTTGTGACTTAAAACAGCAATTTATTCTCTCCCAAAGGGCAATTTTTTAATTCTTATGTTCTTTTTAGATTTATTAGTTGGCAATCTATCCAAGAGTTTTCTCTTCCTCCTCTTTTTTCTTTTTTTGTGTTTGTTCATTTATTTGTATTACTATAGAGTCTGGAATTCCTGTTTTACTTATAGGCTTTATAATCTATCATTATTTATTGATTCTCAACTTCTTCCAGATTTGGCCTGGGGTATGGTTCTTCCAGGTAGACTCCTGTGTCCTTCTGTTACTTCCTCATCATTCTTTGAGCACCTTTTACTTCCTGGCATAAGATCTTCCTAGGTCACCTTGTATTTTGCTTGTCCTGGCACGAGCCATTTCCATGGCGTCCTTATTGATGAATGAATCAATTTATTCTTTCAGTGAATATTTATTGAGTGACCACTATGTTCCAAAACTGTTCTAACTTCCTGTAAAGCTGTATCCCCAAGTGTTAGCAATATGTTGCTCTTTGCAGACTAATTGTGGCATTTTTCTTTCATTTGTCAGAAGATAGGATTCCACAGTTGTTATGTACATTTGTATATCTAATTAATTGGCTTATTTATGTTAATACTGATAAATGTAGAAATTTCTCTTAATATATCTAAAGACCATTAAAAGCCAAGTATAAGTTTACAGTGTTAACTTTATGGCCATATGGTACATGAGGATTCCCATGTAATGATTATCTTTTTGCAACCTTGAAAACAGTGGTACTCCACATTATCTGGAGGTATGTCATAGTTTGAAATCATTCTTTAAATGTTTTCTGTGAAAGCATTACTGTGTAAGTCAAGTGGTGGTGTACATGTGGAGAGCCAGTCCAGTTCTTCATGAAGCAGGCGGAGGCACTGAAACCTTTCAGCATGTCCGTGCTCTGCCGCTTCTCTTCTGCTCTCCTTCACAAAGCCCAGTGTCTAGTGTTTCTGTGAAGAAAATACACTGGAGCCTTACTTTCAAATGAAGAATTTATATGACTATAATTTATAAGAATATAATACTTTTACCCAGCTTAAAATATAGTTTTGATATGGGTGGCAGAACCTACATTTTTCCACTAGGGCATTAAAATCACCTCACTAGTGATTTTCAAACACATTAATTTCCTATTTATTGCTGTACTTAAAAGGATGAATTCTTTCAAGCTTTCTTCTTTTTTCCCACTTGAGCTTTGTGATATTTGTGTCTGTAAAATAATTGCAAAGTAGAATTCAAAATGACATAACTCTTAGAACTGATAACATTTTAATTATCAATCTAAAATCTTTATGAAATAAGAAAAAGTTGAACTTCCAAAGGCTCTTTGGTGTTGAAAAAAATCTGTGGAAAACTTATAGTCAGTTTCTAATAAAGATAAACCCACTCTGTGACCTTGCAAATCTATTGCTAGGTATATACCCAACAGAAACAAGTGTATACGTCTGCTGAAAAACTTACTTTAATATGTTTGTGGCTTTGTACTTAATAGTCCCAAACCGGAAACAGCCCAAATGCCCCATCAACAACAGACTAGATAAATTCATTCAGTGGAATCTATTCAGTGATAAAACAAATACTGATATATTTATATATCTGAAACTAGAAATACTGATATATTAGTAAAATTGTTACATTGAATGAAGTAAGCAATACAAAACAATATGTATTTAGATTTGAAGAGCAGGCAAAACTCATCTGTCATGGCAGAAGTCAGAATAGGTAACTTGGGGATATGGTTATTGACTGGAAAAGGTGTGAAAGAACTTTCTGGGTGATGGAAATATTTGTATCTTGATCTGAATGGTTGGTCACGTGAGTGTGTACATGTATAATAATTCCTGGAGGTGTGTGCTTATTAAGGTTTGTGTATTTTACTTACCCTCCATAAAATACTATTATAAAGAAAGAATGGAGATTCCCCTTGTGCTTCACTTTCTCTGCCTCTGCTATGAGTGTATTATTAAACTAGGGATTGGAGCTAATTGGACTTATTATTCAACATGTTAACTTTTCTTTGCCCTTTTTCTTATCCTTATCTTTTTCTATTCTGTCGACACCTCTGTCCTTCCACCCAGTTCATTTTTCCCTTCTTCTTAACCTTGGTTTAGATCCACTTGTTATTATCCTGTTTGGTGGTTTCACATGAATTCTTTAGAAATGTGTTGATTCTTGATGGCTGCCAATAGTGTATGTCAAGCCCTACCACCCTTTGCTGGTATTTTAAGCCAACCCCAATTTCTCTGTTGAAGTGGACACATTCTTGTATGTGATGGAGTCTTAAATGTATGATGCAAAAAGAATAATTCAAGTAAGATAGTACAGAATTTAATTAAAAATAATTTTGCTTTCTATAGAAGCGTTAGATTAATTTTTGTGAGTTTGTTACATGGAACATTTATTGCTGTATTTACTAAATAACCTCTTTTGGTCTGAAATAACTTGACATAGTATTTTTTCACTGTGCATTATTATGGGTTTTTTTTCAAACTTTTACAAAAGTAGAGAGAATAAGATAGTGAATGTCCCTGTACCTATCACCAGCTTCAACAGTTATCTACACATGGTGGCCAGTCCTGTTTTTCATCTCTGTCTCTCCTCTAAATGATTTTGAAACAAATCTCAGATATATCACTTCCTCTATAAGTGCTTCAATATGTATTTTTAAAGATTATGTACAGAAATCATTACTTATACTTTATCTTCTTATTGTGTCTAGAAAAAACTCAAAATTTATTTTTTATTAGATAAGTCCAAGAATTACTGATGATCCTGTATTCATTGCTAATTTTAGTTGCTTGATTATTGAAATTTCTATTATATCGAAATATAAACAAAGTTATTCACAGATGATAATGTTTTTAATGATTTATATTAATTATAAACTTTCTGGGATAATATTGAAGTTCAATAATTTTTAATATTCAAACTAAGCCATCAGTGAATCTTGCATTTGCCTTGTTTTGAAATAAAGTTGAAATTTTGGTCATTAATATATAGAAAATGTTGCACAAACCTCAAGAGATTTTGTTAAAAATGATTTTTGTTTATGTAGTTTATACTCCTTTAGTAAATGATGTAGATGAGTCATCCACTCCCACATTCTTCCATGGTAATTATAGTTGTATAAATATAACTTTCATGACTTATTATGGAAATATTTCACTTGTGTGCCTTCAATATTTTTTTTAAACAGGTAGTATAACTCCAACTGTGGAACTGAATGGGCTTGCTATGAAAAGGGGAGAGCCTGCCATCTACAGGCCATTAGATCCAAAGCCTTTCCCAAATTATAGAGCTAATTAC
Source organism: Smutsia gigantea (assembly GCA_032199065.1). Classification (NCBI taxonomy): domain Eukaryota; kingdom Metazoa; phylum Chordata; class Mammalia; order Pholidota; family Manidae; genus Smutsia; species Smutsia gigantea. The sequence continues at coordinate 48,881 of JAVSCE010009161.1, forward strand.
AACTTTCGGGGCATGTACAATCAGAGGTTTGTATGTCTTCTTTGATTTTGTTCTTACGTATTACTTGATGCATATTATAAAAGTTTCTGAAACTCAGAGTATTTTCATTGTAAATAAATGAAATTTCTGTTTTCACTTGGGGCAATTTGAGTGGAATTGAGATAAGTCAGGCTCACAAAGGAATATGTGAAGTAATAAATTTTTAAAAATAACTTTTCAGGAACTAGTTTTTATTGAGTCATAAGAAGACCACATTTTTTTTTTGTTAAGGTATCATTGATAGACAATCTTATGAAGGTTTCACATGACCAGCATTGTGGTTACTACATTCACCCATATTATCAGGTCCCCCCCACATACCCAACTGCAGTCACTGTCCGTCAGCATAGTAAGATGCTATAGAGTCACTACTTGTCTTCTCTGTGCTAAACTGCCTTCCCCATGCCCCCCCCTACGTTATGTATGCTGATCAGAATGCCCCTCAATCCCCTTCTCCCTCCTTCCCTCCCACCTGCCCTCCCCACCCCCTTTCCCTTTGGTAACCGCTAGTCCCTTCTTGGAGTCTGGTGAGTCTGCTGCTGTTTTGTTCCTTCAGTTTTGCTTTGTTGTTATACTCTGCAAATGATGGAAGTCATTTGGTACTTGTCTTTCTCCGCTTGGCTTATTTCACCGGGCATAATACCCTCTAGCTACATCCATATTGGAAATGGTAGGATTTGTTTTCTTCTTATGGGTGAAAAATATTCCATTGTGTATATGTACCACCTGTTCTTATGCATTCATCTATTGATGGACACTTAGGTTGCTTCCACATCTTGGCTATTGTAAATAGTGCTGTGGTAAATGTAGGGGTGCATTTGGAGAGGACCACATTTTAAAGCCTTTCTATATTATAGTGCTGCCTTCTCGGTTGACTTGCTTATTTATTCACCCAGTACATGCTTAGCTTAATTAATGTTTTTCTTGTCCAAATAAATTGAAAACATGAGTGTTTGTAATTTATAGGGAATTTGTTGGAAGGCTTTACTAAGTCTTTTTGCACATTGCGTAATTTTGTGATAGTTACCAGTGTACAGAATTTTCTTTACAAGCAAGGCAGAATTTTTTTTAAGGTTTTTTTTTCCTGACCATTTTACAGGTCACATAACTTAGCACATAGAATGTGGAAAATGCATAAAAAATATATAAATAATTTGCAATCCCAGGATTAAACACTTTTAATATTTTGATGTACTTTACATTCTTTTTATTCATTGTATATATTTAACCATATTGAAGTTATCCTTTATATGCAGTTTCTACAGTACTTTATGGAGGTATAATATATGAATAGTAAAGTGCACAAATCTTAAATGTATATTGTGATGACTTTTATTATTTTATGTATGTATGTATGTATGTATTTAAAGTTTATTTCATGACTTTTTACATATGTATATCCTCAAGTGATCACCACTGCTGTCACAATCCAGAAATTTTTCATCACCCCTGAGGGTTTCCTTATACCTATTTAGCACTTGATACTCCTCTAAGAAGTAACCATGGTTCTGTCATCATAGATTAGTTCTGCCTGTCATTGAATTTCATGTAGATTCATACAGTATTTACTCCTGTGTTTAGCTTTTTTTACTTCATATAATGGTTTTCTTGTTTGTTTGCTTTTTTTTGTTTGTTTTTTGAGATTCATCTATGTTGCTTGTTTCTGGATTTTACCCTTTTTTATTGCTAATTGCATTCCTTTGTATGGATATATCATAATTTGTTCACTTCATACATGCAGCATTGTGCCTTTTTCACTTACTATAATGATCATTTTTTATTTCTTATTTTGGTATCATTACTCTACAATTACATGTGCAACATTATGGTTACTAGACTGCCCACATCATCAAGTCCCCACTACATACCCCATTACAGTCACTGTCCTTCAGTGTAGTGAGATGCTATAGAATCACTACTCGTCGTCTCTGAGTTGTACAACCCTCCCCGTGCACCCCTCCTACATTATGTCTGCTAATCGTAATGCTGCTTTTTCCCCCTTGTCCCTCCCTTCCCACCCACCCTCCCCAGTCCCTTTCCCTTTGGTAACTGTTAGTCTGTTCTTGGATTCTGTGAGTCTGCTGCTGTTTTGTTCCTTCAGTTTTTTTCTTTGTTCTTATACTCCACATATGAGTGAAATCATTTGATACTTGTCTTTTTCCGCCTAGCTTATTTCACTGAGCATAATACCCTCTAGCTCCATCCATGTTGTTGCAAATGGTAGGATTTGTTTTCTTCTTATGGCTGAATAATATTCCATTCTGTATATGTACCACCTCTTCTTTATCCATTCATCTACTGATGGACACTTAGGCTGCTTCCATTTCTTGGCTATTGTAAAAAATGCTGCGATAAACATAGGGGTGCATATGTTTTTTTCAAACTGGGCTGCTGCATTCTTAGGGTAAATTCGTAGGAGTGGAATTCCTGGGTCAAATCGTATTTCTATTTTGAGTTTTTTGAGGAACCTCCATACTGCTTTCCACAACGGTTGAACTAATTTGCATTCCCACCAGCAGTGTAGGAGGGTTCCCCTTTCTCCACATCCTCACCAACATTTGTTGTTGTTTGTGTTTTGGATGTTGGCCATCCTTACTGGTGTGAGGTGATATGTCATTGTGGTTTTAATCTGCATTTCTCTGATGATTAGCGATGTGGAACATCTTTTCATGTGCCTGTTGGCCATCTGAATTTCTTCTTCGGAGAAGTGTCTGTTCAAATCCTCTTCCCATTTTTTAATTGGATTATTTGCTTTTTGTTTGTTGAGGTGCGTGAGCTCTTTATATATTTTGGATGTCAACCCCTTATCGGATATGCATTTTTTATATCTTTAAGGAGTCTTGGAGAAATATTTTTGATAGCTATGGAATGCTTCAGATGGCCAGAGTATACTTTATAAGTATATAAACAGGTATAAATATGGAATACTTGATAACTCTGAACAAAATATACCTGTTTTTAGTCGTCTAGGTTGTTTAACTTTATTTTGACAATAATAAGTAAAAAAAAAGTCTTCATATGCAAACTTTTGTTTACATAACTGATTATTTCCTTAAAATAGATTATTGTAAGGGGAACATTGGGTTAAGAAGAATAATGTATTGCCCAATTACATTAAAGTTTTACAAATTTCTTAGAGCATATTCTCTTCCATTCTGGCAACACTTGAGGTTAAAGCCTATTGCTTGTTCTCTGATTTGAGAGTTAAAAAGTGGTATGTTTTTAAATTTTGGTTTTATTGATTGCTTGTGACACTTTTTTCAGATATTTATTAGTTGCTTGTCCTTTTTGATTTGTCTATTTAAGTTTGCTAATTTTTGCTGCATTGCTTGACTGGTCTTCAAATGTTTATGTTTTGAGGATATTAGCATTAAGTTTGTTTTAAGTTTCCTGCATTTAAAAAATTGGCTTTTAGTTTTTTTTGTTTTTAAAGTACAGCACCTTTAAATGTTATGTGGTCTAATCTGCCAAGGTTAGTGTTTGTGTGTGACTGCTCCCATTGCTTAGGCCTAAGAAATTCTTGTGACCAGATATTTGCTGATGCTTTAAGAATATTTTAAAATTAAGATATATTTGACATAACATTGTGTAAGTTAAAGGTGTACAACATGTCGATTTGATACATTTTATATTGTAATATGATTGCCTTTGTAGTATTCACTGACACTTCTAGCTCATCACATAATTATCATTTCTTCTAGTGTTGGGATGCTGATGCTTTTAAAATCAATTTGTATATTTATTGACATTACAGTTAAGATGTGAGATTATATTTAGTCTATACATCATCTGATACTTTTGGTGTCTTGCTTATTACAGGAGAAATTATCATTTAAAACTTAGTTCTGTTCATTTCAGTATTATTGCTCAGATTCTCTTAGTTGGGGAGGTAGTCAGTACAAAGTACTCACTGAGGAGGTGACTTTTGATAAAGACCCAAAGGAGGAGAGGGAATAAGAAGTGTGAATGTCACGAGAGAGGGAGAGCACTCCTGGCAGAAGAAGCAGGTGCAAAGCCCCTGAGGTAGGAGCATGCTTTATGTGTTGACGCCTCCACCAGGAGGCCAGTGTGGCTGGAGCAGAATAAACCACAGGAGGAGGGGAGTTGATGTATGTGGGTATGACGGGTTGTGTGGTTTGGTTTGATTTTTTTTTTCTGTTTTAGATTTTCTGTTAATGTTGACATTTTTTCGTTCGTTGGCAATTTCTAGTTTCAAGATCTGATTCCATGGTTGTCATGAGAGGTGTAAGAATTTTATTTATGATATCTCCAAAGGGCGTGCCTTATGACATTCTCGTTTAATGGATAAAGTGGACTTTCCCTTCAGAATTTTGGAAAGTCTTTAGAATTTCCTGCAGATCACAAACATGGTATAAAAAACAAAAAACAATAGGGACATATGGTAAGCTGCCAAGCCATGTTTCAACATGGAACCTCTGCTCACTAAAGGGGAAACCTAACCATTACTCATTCATCTGTTAAAATGATGATTTCCCATATGACCTCAATTTGCAGATGACAATACCTTAGTATGTTACTGGCAATTTGGAGCTAAAGGTCAGAGGAAACTCTCTTCTCCTTGTCATACTCCAAGAAACATATATCATTTAGAGGTTATTTTTGAAAAGGTCCTTTCATTTTCGACTTAAAATAATATTAAGTAATAATTAAGTTTTATCCATGTTGTTCTTTAAAATCTGTTCCTCCACTTGAAGTCTTTCAAAGGCTTAAGGATGAACTCATAGAAAAGCCCTCCACTGTACCCGTCCCCTTGTTTTATGATGGCTGGAGAAAAACTATGAGTAAAACTCTATATGTACAACCTGGAGATTCTGAAGTACTTGTCTTCTTTTGTTACACCCAAGATACTTGAAAATGAATACACCTAGTAACATCTTTTTCTTCCTCATTTGGGGCACTGTTCACTAACAGATATAATGTTGAAAGCATACAAAAATTTATATGACAAAAAGTGCAAGATGTAAAGATGGAAGAACAATTACATTTTTGTTTTCCCACCTGTGCGTGTGTGTGTGTGTTATCAAAAATTATATACATTATCTCAAGGAATAGAATGGCTGAAATCAGACCTCCTATACACAGTTTATTAATTTTGGTATTCACAGATTAAAGAAGTGTTATTGCTTGGCTAATGGCCAGAAAGCGCCCTGTCTACTTATGTAGATTGCCAATGGGCCACAATTCAAACTAGACTATGTGAAAATGGGAATTTTTGCCCTGTGTGCCTGGGAGGTCTCTTAGGCATGGTTGGATGTAGGGCTTTAGTGTGGTTTTCCCTATTTTCTATTTCTGTTTTTCTAGATCTTGTGTCATTTTTTCTTCTGCTTGACTTTATTTTCTAAAACTCTCACTTCCATTTGCTATATATACCTTATGTGCTACATAGTCCTTAGACGTGTAGTACTAGAGAAGGAACAAGTTTTTATCTTTTTAGATAATTCTTAGAAAAGTCCCAAGAAAGATTTTGAGTAGACTGTGCATCCCAGAATTTGTCATTCAGACCGGATTTGGGGTGGGGTGGCCATCCAACTCTGGATTTGTGCCCAGATCGGAGCAACAGGGTTTAGACCCATCCAAACTGTTATGCATAGCTCTGTTTTACTGAAAGATTCCCTAAAGGCAAAGATTCTAAGGGGAAATCATTTTCATTACAGTCAGAGTATTTGTTTCAAATCCTAGTTTTGATGCTTTTAGCTTGTGATCTTGGGCAAGGCACTGGCCCTGCTTAGTTTCTCATTGGCTAAATAGAGGTAATACCAAATGAAAGGCCTTTTGTGAGGTCTCATTGATTCAGCAAATATTTATTGAGTCCCTACTCCTTGCTACATGTTATGTTAGCATAAATACTTTAATTAAAGACAACATAGTAGACTCTGAATCTATTAGAAGAGGAAGACAATGAAAAAAAAAACAATAACAGAGTGGTAGATGTGTCCATATAATGCTGTGAAAACACAGAGAACAAGTACCTCACTCAAATGGGGGAATCAAAGAAATCTCCTAGAAAGACCGGATGCTTGAACTGAATCGTCAAGGTTGGCTAGGTGTTAGCCAGGTGAAGACGGTAAGGAGAAGCAGTCTAGGTTTTTGGGGACAATGGCAAGGAATCCTGAGAAGTTTAGTTCATTCATGGAATTGCTGGTTAGTTTGGAATTCGGTATGTCTGGAATGAAAAAAGTTATGTTCAGGCAGGGTGCTGATCTGGATGTCCTCAAATAGCATGTCAAGAGATTTAGATTTATCTAGAATGTGACTGAGATCCATTGAAGGATTTTAAGCAGAGGGGTAAAATAATTGGATATCTGTTTTAGGAATATTGCTTTGGCAGTATGTGATAAATAGTTTGGAAAGACTTAAAATTCGAGAGAAGGATGGATTACAAGGATGTTTTCATTCAGGCTTAATGTGATGAAAGACTGTGACAGTGAAGATAGGAGGGGACAGTATCTAGATGTTTAAAAGGTAGACATGATAGCACTTGGGGATTGATTAGATGGGGGAGCATTGTGGATAATTTACCATCTGGATTGTTAGTAGTAGTGTTCACAGTGAGAGGAGTTGGAGCAGGACTTTGGAAAGAGGAGGAATTCAGTTTTGACCATGTTGAGTTTAAATTGCCTGTGAGATTTAGGAGGAGTCCATTTTATCACTCATAAAAGCCTTAATGAAGGAAACATGAAGATTATCTTTGGCTTTAAGGTTTGTTGGAAATACACATGGGAAGAGGGACTAAAGGGTCTAGAGCTTCCAGAATAAGGATGTGTGATGTATCTTGCAGAGTTCAGGATACAGCCTAGGTTTGACTCATCTGTACTTCATTCAACTAGGATTTACACTTCCTTCCCAAAAGGATTTGGTTATATTGGTTCGTCGTCAATTTGGAATAATTTCATGGCATAATTTAAAGCACCCCATCCTCAGGTGGTGGTGGTATATTTTGTGTCAAGACAATATTTGTTTGTCTGTGCCTAATGTATCCAATTCCCAGGCCAGTCACTTACAGCTAGGTTAGCAAAGTTACTTTATCTTAACATGTATGGTATGAATCATAGCAAATTAAAAAAGGAAAGAGTTTGGACTGTTTTGCTGAAAAGTTAACTTATTCCTATGGGCAGAGCCAGGTGCCCACTTGAAGCCTCATGGTCTCCCCCTGTTGCTCTGGGAAGGAAATCTGTGTATGAGGCTTGGAAAGAGCTCTATGGACTGCCGTGGCTATCACTGGAAATTTGATAGATTAAAACAAATTTTTGAAGTATCTGAACTGATTTTATTTCATTATGTTAATTATCATAAAACTAGCAAGATTGTAGTTTATACACCAGCCTGTTTGTTGTATTTCAGTTTATGTTGTGTAGGCTGATGACAAGCTGTTAATTATTGTGATGTTGGTGTGCTATTTATTTTGTGTTTGTTCAAACTCTTAATCTCAGCTTTCTTCCTTGGTTTGTAAATGCACTTTCAAGAAACCTTTTGGAAAGTAGAACAGTTAAGAAACAATATATTTGTAATAGTAGTGATACAAACTGGTAAAAACCTACAGTTTTGCTTTCTGCCACCAGATGGTGATCATGTACTGATAAAACAGCATACAGGCTGGATGAGTTCGTTTTGGTTAGCATTCTAAGGCCAGTGGTTAACTGGTAAATGAGAAGTTAAACCATATGAAGTTGCCAATGTTTGGCCTTTCTTTGACCTATAAATATATCAATTTCATATGGTTCAACCTAACAGAAGTAAGTCAGTCAGGTACACAGCTTTAAAGTCCCTTGGATAAAGTAAATAAATGTGAAGTGATGAAAAGCAGAAATTCATTATAATGGTTACATATAATTTTGACTTTTGTATACCTTATCCCTTGGTTAGGGGAATACATTCTTTTCTCTTGTCATATGCTTTATACATGGAATATATGTCCTACGTTTTCAAAATAGTATTTAAAAGTGATTTCTTCATGAGGACAGATTTGTAGAATGGATAGAGCTGAAAGGTAAGCTACAAGACACAAGTTTTAATATTTTCTCATTTTTACATAGGGTTACATTAATTAAATTACGAATGTTTTTCATTTGCAGGAAAGGTTTTAAAGTGAAACATTAGAAATATGTTGTCTTTGAAAACTCTCGTAAGTCAGAGAATAGAATTTGAATAGGTTACCAAAGCAAAATGAGGGAGAATGAACTGGAATGTGAAGACAGGGAATCAGAGAGCCAGAGAGGTATTTCAGGGTAAATGAAGGATCCGAGTCTTATCTTAGGCAAGCTGTGTTTAAAATTAGGTGTAGGAGCTAGTGGACATTATAACTCTTTAAAGACAAAACTCTATTGCTAGGTAAGTCCAGATGGAACATACTTCATTTTAAGAAATAAAAATACAACTTTTTTCTTTGAAGTAAAATATGGAGAAGTTCTCCTAACATCTGTTTCCCCAAGTATTGGATAAAAATCAGATTATTTAAAAAACATTTTTGAGGTTTATGCTTCTGGCATAAGCATGTGTAGTAACTGGGACCAAACTTACCCTACCATCATAAACACCTAGAAAACCTGGGTAAGGTTCTTATAGTATGCATCAACTGATACAATATGATATGAAGGGAAGTTGGGGTGAGTTAATGATGTATATTTATGCTGGGCAAAAAAAAGAAAAGAATACAATAGTGGTGAGAAAATGGAATAAAAAACTGTAATCCAAAAGGAAGCAGAAAAGAATTATAAAAAAGGAGTAATTGAACACTGGGTAAATAGAAAATGCAGATCAGATGATAGATTTAAACCCAGCTAGTTTGATAATTACACTAAATGTAAATGGTCTAAACACTTCAGTTAAAAGGTAGAGAATATCAGATGGGATAAAAGAGCAGGAAATACAATCATATAGTATATGAAGAAATCCACTTTTGACATAAAAACATAAATTGGTTAAAAGGATGGAAAATGGTATTCCATGCAAACACTGATCACAATACAGGTGGAGTGGCTATATTTATATCAGACAAAATAGACTTCAGAACAAAAAATATTAGCAAGTATAAAATTACCAATGATAAAAGGGTGAAATCATTAAGAAGATCTAACAATCTAAATATACATGTACCTACTGAAAGCCTCAGATAAGTGCAGAAAAGCAATAAAGGCTACTGCTGTGGATTGAATATGGTTCCCCACAATTCACATGTTGAAGCTCTAACCCCCAATGTGATGGTATTTGGAGATGGGGCCTTTGGGAAGTAATTAGGTTTAGATAGTGCATAAGGGTGGGGCTCTCTCATGATGGGATTAGTGTCCTTGTAAGAAAAGACACCAGATAGCTAGCTAGTACTCTGCTCCCTCCCCATTACCACCTCTACCCCGTGTGAGAACATAAGAAGGTGTTTACAAGCCAGCAAGAGAGCTCTCCCCAGACACTGACCATGCTGCCACTTCCAGCATCCAAAACTGTGAGAAAAAAAATTTCTATGTTTAAGCCACCCAATCTGTGGTATTTTGTTGTGGCAGCCTGAGCTAAGACAGAGCTATAGAATTAAAAAAAACACTGCCAGCCAGTGTTATGGAGCTCTCCATGTAGTAATAGAATATAAATTCTTTCCAAGCACACATGGAACATTAACCAAGATAGATAATAAGCTGTGCCAGAAGACAATTCTCAATACATTTAAGAGAATTGAAATGATACAAACTGTGTTCTCTGATCACAAAGGGGTTGTTAAATGAATATATAAACATCTGGAAAATTCCACAATTATTTGGAAATTAACACATTTCTAAACAATGCATGAGTCAAAGGAGAAATCACAAAGAATATTAGAAAAATATTTGAACTAAAGACGACAATGAAACATTGAAATATGTGGATGCAGCTAATGCAGTGCTTGGAGGGAAATGTATAGCTTTACATGCTTATATGAGGGAAAAAAGGTCCAAAATTGATGCCTTAGGCTTCCACCTAAAGAAGCTAGAAAAAGAAGAGCACATTAATTCCAAAAAACAGAGAGGGAAATACTAAAGATGGGAGCAGAAGCCAATGAAATTGAAAATGGACAAACAAACAAACAAAAAAAATCAGGGAAATCAGTGAAATCAAAAGCTGCTTTGGGGGAAAGGATTCATATAATTGATAAATTTCTATCTAGACTGATGAAAGAGAGAAGGTGAAGATGTGTATTACATATCAGGAGTAAAAGAGGGAATCCTACTAATATTAAATGACTTATGAGGGAACTTTATAAATTTGATAACTTAGATCATTGGTTGGCAAACTGATCTGTGGGCTCATTGCCTGTTTTTGTAAATAAAGTTTTATTGGACTATAGCTATGTCCACTCGTTTATCTATTATCTGTGACTGCTTTTGAGCTATAATGGCAGAATTGAATAGTTGTGATACACTATATGGCCTGCAAGCTTGAAATGTTTACTGTATGGCCCTTTAAGGAAAAGTTTGTTAATTCCTGACATAGATGAATTGGGCAGATTTAAGGAGTTACAAAGTACCAAACCAGACTTATGAACAAGTAAAACCTCAATAGCCCTATTAAAGAAATTGAATTTGTATTAGACACTTTCCACAAAGAAAACTCAAATCTCAAATGATTTTACTCGTAAGTTCTAACAAATATTTGAGGAAGAAATAGTATCAGCACCTCAGAAAACAGGAGAAAGAAACACTTCCAATCTTATTTTATGAGGCCAACATAAACCTGACAATACCAAGTGTCTTGGCAGGGCAGCTGGACCTCTCATATGTGGCTGCCAAGAAGATAAAATGGTATGACCAGTTTGTCGTCATGTTCTTCTTACTAAGTCACACATAAAATTACCGTACCACCCAGCAGTTCCACTCTTGGTGTTTTTACCTGAGAGAAATGAAAATATATGGCCATTCAAAGGCTTGTACATGTATGGTTGTAGCAACTTTCTTTATAATAGTCTTAAACTGGTAATATCCATTATCAGTTGAATGGTTTAACAAATTGTAATAAAACCGTTCTATGGAATATCACTCAGGTAAAACTTCTGATTGAAGCAACAGTATGGCTAAATCTCAAAAACACGCCGAATGAAAGAAGCCAGTTACGTAGTGTGTATATTACAAAACCCTATTTTTGTGACATTCTAGAACAGTCAGAACTAGTCCATAGTGACAGAAAGTGGTTTATTGGTTGCCTAGATTGCAAAGTGGGAATTTACTCTACAGGAAAAGTTTCTGGGTGATAGAAATGTTCGTTATCCTCACTTTGGTGATTGTTACATGGGTGTATGTCAAAGCTCATTAACTGTGAGCTTAAAATATAGACCCATTTCATTATATGTAAATTTTATAAAGTTGACTTGAAAAATGCAATTCGTAATACTCATTTTTTTTGAAGCTAAAACTGCCCCTGAGAGTGTTAGATTTTTGCTTCTCAAGTATTTAGCCAAAACTATGGTAAATGTTTTACTAGGGGCTAAAATATTTACCTCTTAGAGTGAGGATAAAATGACATGTCTATAAATTACTTAGCTCTGCTTTTATTCAATAAATGTTACTGAAATGTTAGCCTTCATAATATTGCAGGTAATATAGTCTAGTTATAGGTACAGACTCTGGAGCTGAAATGGTAGCTGTTTGGATTTGAGCACATTACCCAACCTTCTAATTCTCAGTTAAATCATCTGTAAGTTGGCAAGAATAAATTGTGCTTCCTCCTAGTGTTGTTTTCAGGATCAAGTATTACATTCTGTGACCGCATATGGCCCATTCCCTTACTTGACCATAGTGTTTTTAGTTCCTTAAGAAGAGTGTATTTGTACTGGGGACATTGTTATTTTGAGAGGTTTTTAAAAATTAACTTCTGCCCAATTAAACAAAATCAGGCTATGATTCTGTTATTTCTGAGTATATGCTTTATAGAAGAAATGACTGAATCTGTAATACAGATATGCATACCTTTGGACTTTTGTTGGAATTTAGTTGATCCTGCAATAATACTGCTGTTGCAGCCCAGAGAGTCATTTCTCCCTTGGCTAACTACTGCGCACATCTGCAGTTACTAACTTTGGAGTTAAACATGAGCCTCAAAATCTGTGCCTTTTATGTAATACTGGTATTTTATGCACACACCTCTTCTCCATTGTTACAGCTTAATAGCTATCCATTTTACCTTTGATCTTTCAACTTTCTTGCTTTCATTCCCAAGGGATAGCTAGTTTGAGTTTTCTTGCCACTGAGTTAGTATTCAGTAACTAATAAATAAACAAAAGCTTTCTGCAAGTCACACAAGTTTAATATTTTTCATATCCCCCTAAAACAAAAAGAAAAACAGATGTAAGCAAAGCCAAATCTTAAATAAAAAAATGAGTTTAAAAAATTCTGGGTTGATGATCATCTTATTTGGCCATTTTTTTTTAATGTACATAAGATCCTTTTTGAGTTCTTTATGCTTAAAGTTTAAACATTATTCTCCATAAAGATGAGTATAGGGAAAGTAGCACCAAAAGGATAATTATTGTAATCTCCCTCTCCCCAGTTTGTTAGAATTGTTTAGGAAAATGAAGCCATGACTTAAATGCTAAATTTGTAGTTTTTTACAAGAAGTGATCTTTCTAGTCCTAAATTTGTTTTGAAATTTCAACAATTTTTGTCTCTGATTAGGAGAAATAAACAGCATCCTCTGTTTTTAAATTTGAGACTAATTTTATTAATCTGTTGCTCAAGTTCTGAAAACCAAGTGCAATATTTAGTTTTCTTCATTTGTATTTGAATCAATGCTATGTCACAGATGTCTCTGTTTTAGTTCAGTTGAGCAAAATCTTTATCTGTTTATTTGTGTTTTAAAAAAAAATCTGGGCAAAATGACAGTTAACTTTATGAAAATCTTTTTAATGTGGCATATGACATAGATGAGTAGGCATTCTATTTTTAGAATTGTACAAAGAAAATTTGTACAGGTTGCTAGTCTTAGTAATTTGAAAGATTCTTGATCTTTTTTCTTCATTTTGGAGATTTCCTTTATGGATTGAAACATCATACTACCCACCAGGTGTTTCTCCTTAATATTCAATCACTTTTGAACTAGAATTTTCTTCAACTATTGATCTTTAGTAAAGGGCTTCTGAAATTTTTGATGTTAATTTGATTTAGAAAGAAAATAAGTATGGTTTTTAATGCACAATTTCTGTAACTGTTGATAATGAGACATTACATGTTTATAAAAGTTTCTGCAATAATAGGATTTCTTGGAACTGGAATACTGAATCTAATAAATTCTGGGCAAGATTTTGGGCAAGCATCAAAATAGGCCATATTCCAAAGTTTGTTTTTATGTTGGTTACTAGAAACTTAGAATGTATTTTCTCATAGAGAGATTGTGGGAAATGGTGGCAAAGTTCCCAAGATAGCACATGAAACCCATTTTAATTATAGTGAAAACTGTACCTTGTAAATAGTTTTAAGTTTGACTTCCAGGGAACATTTACCCATAATGCCATGTGATAACAGGAGCGAGCCTCTTGCAACTCTAATAGCAAGAGTAGAAAAGAAAGGAAGGTTACAGACACTATCAGGGGTGATGGAGAAAGACAAGTTTCCCCCTGCACAGTTTAATTTCAAATTGTTTATTAATAGAAGCAAGTATAACAAGCTGATGGAAGGACCAGTACCTTAAGCATTGGGTGTGCTTTAGGAGAAGGCAATCCACATTATCCCAATTTGATTTTGTACAAGGGTTCCAATTTCTCCATATCTTTGTAAACTTACTGTTTTCTGTTTTTGATTGATTGTTTTTGTTTTTTGATAATAGCTATCCTAGTGGGTGTAAAGTGGTCCCACCAATTTTAACACCACCTCTCAGTTCCAGGTTCCTGTCTGGGGACACATTTTCTCTGCTTCATTAACACTAAGAATATATTTATCTAATAGGTGATTCATTCAGTGTGTCAGTGTCAGTTAGTCAGTAGTTCTTGAGAGCAGGATGCTGGTGAACGTGAATATGAGTAAGACACTTACTTCCCTTACTCTTGACAAACTCATACTTGGGTGAGGAGGATACAGTTATAACTCAGAGTGATAAATGCCATATGGCAACTACCACAGATACCTCAGAACTACATTAGAAGATTATTTAACAAGAAGATCAGGAATAAGGCATACCATCTCCAAAACTATTTGCATTTTTCTAGAGGTATTAGCTAATGCAGTTAGAGGAGAGAGAGAGAGATTTAGAAGCATAAGATTTAGAAAACAAGTTAAACAGGGAAAGATTTTGGAAGGTTTGCATGGTGTAAAATTAGTATCGGTAATCAATAGCCTTCAAGTATATAAGGAATTATTAGGTAGGATATATAATGGTAGAGAAAACTCTACAATAACAACCAAGATAAAATATTGAGGAATAAGTTCCTAAAGAACTATGCAGAAGTACACATTGAAAACTATTCTTGAAAGACAAAAGGGTGTACCGCAACAGATGAAAAGACATTTTTTTTGCTCTTGCATGGAATAACAACTTCGTAAAAGTAAATTAAAAAAATAAATGAAAGTACAGCGAAAGAAATAATGAAGATTAAAGCAGAAGTGAATGAAGTAGAGAATAGAAACACAGTAGATCTAATTAATAAGTCAAAACTCTGGTTTTTAAGTTAACAAAAGAGACAAACCCCTAGTAACTCTCAAGGGGAAAGGAAAGAAGGCAAAAATTTTCAAAATGAGAAATGACCATTGGAACAGAGAAAAAAAATTTTTTTTTAAAGAAAACAGAGATATCTAACATTTATATTAATCTGGTAAAACAAAGCAGGCGAATGTATTTTTTTTGCTATTATTAATATACAATTACATGAACAACATTATGGTTACTAGACTCCCCCTATTATCAAATCCCCACCACATACCCCATTACAGTCATTGTCCACCGGCGTAGTAGGATGTTATAGAATCACTGCTTGTCTTCTCTGTGCTATACTGCCTTCCCCGTATCCCCCTACCCCACCCCCACCCCCGCTACATTATGTGGGCTAATTGTAATAGCCCTTTTTCCCCCTTCTCCCTCCCTTCCCACCCATCCTCCCCAGTCCCTTTCCCTTTGGTAACTGTTTGTCCATTCTTGGGTTCTGTGAGTCTGCTGCTGTTTTGTTCCTTCAGTTTTTTTCTTTGTTCTTATACTCCACGTATGAGTGAAATCATTTGATACTTGCCTTTTTCGGCTTGGCTTATTTCACTGAGCATAATACCCTCTAGCTCCATCCATGTTGTTGCAAATGGTAGGATTTGTTTTCTTCTTATGGCTGTATAATATTCCATTGTGTATATGGACCACATTTTCTTTATCCATTCATCTACTGATGGACACCTAGATTGCTTCCATTTCTTGGCTATTGTAAATGGTGCTGCGATAAACAGGGGCGCATCTGTCTTTTTCAAACTTGGCTGCTGCATTTTTAGGGTAAATTCCTAGGAGAGGAATTCCTGGGTCAAATGGTATTTCTATTTTGGGTTTTTTGAGGAACCTCCATACTGCTTTTCACAAGGGTTGTATTAATTTGCATTCCCACCAGCAGTGTAGGAGGGCTCGCCTTTCTCCACATCCTCACCAACAATTTGTTGTTGTTTGTGTTTTGGATGTTGGCCATCCTAACTGGTGGGAGGTGATATCTCATTGTGGTTTTAATTTGCATTTCTCTGATGATTAGCGATGTGGAGCATCTTTTCATGTGCCTGTTGGCCACCTGAATTCCTTCTTTGGAGAAGTGTCTGTTCAGCTCCTCTGCCCATTTGTTAATTGGCTTCTTTGCTTTTTGTTGAGGTGCCTGAGCTCTTTATATAATTTGGATGTCAACTCCTTATCAGATATGTCATTTATGAATATATTCTCCCATACTTGTAGGATGTCTTTTTGTTCTGTTGATGGTGTCCTTTGCTGTACAGAAGCTTTTTAGTTTGATATAGTCTCAGTTGTTCATTTTTGCTTTGTTTCCCTTGCCCAGGGAGATAAGTTCATGAAGAAGTTGCTCATGTTTATGTCCAAGAGATTTTTGCCTATGTTTTTTTCTAAGAGTTTTATGGTTTCATGACTTACATTCAGGTCTTTGATCCATTTTGAGTTTACTTTTGTGTATGGGGTTAGACAGTAATCCAGTTTCCTTCTCTTACATACAGCTGTCCAGTTTTGCCAACGCCAGCTGTTGAAGAGGCTGTCATTTCCCCATTGTATATCCATGGCTCCTTTATCGTATATTAATTGACCATATATCCTTGGGTTTATATCTGGGCTCTCTATTCTGGTCCACTTGTCTTTGGATCTGTTCTTGTGCCAGTACCAAATTGTCTTAATTACTGTGTCTCTGTAGTAGAGCTTGAAGTCAGGGAGCATAATTCCCCCTGCTTTATTCTTCCTTCTCAGGATTGCTTTAGCTATTCGAGGTCTTTTGTGGTTCCATTTGAATTTTAGGACTATTTGCTCTAGTTCATTGAAGAATGCTGTAGGTATTTTGATAGGGGTTGCATTGAATCTGTAGATTGCTTTACGCAGGATGGCCATTTTGACAATATTAATTCTTCCTAGCCAAGAGCATGGGATGAATTTCCATTTATTAGTGTCCTCAGAGAAAAATTTTAACAAACTACAAGAGACTACTTTGCAGGCCTCTGTACAAATGTACTGAAACATAGATGATACTGATAATTTCCTAGGGAAATACTGTTTACCAAAATTGGCTCATTACAGATAGAAAGCTTAAATACGCTAGTATCCCTTGGGAGAAAATAGACAATAAACCCACAAAAAACCCACCAGGCCCACATGGTTTCACAGAATTCTGTCCACCAAATTAAGATAGACCAGATAGTCTTAATAATATTATAGACTAGACAGAGAAAGAGACAGAGAGGAATTTTAAAAGTTTACTGTATGTAACTTTAGGAGTCAGGCTGAAAAAAAAAAAGGATTTCCAAATTCCCTTTACAAAACAGGCATTACATTGATAACTAAACCTGATAAAGACTACAGAAAAGGAAATGGAAATCTAATACCAAATATATAAGAAAAAATAAAGCATGGACAAATAGAATCTAACACCAACTTAGTAGTAATATATAACTTTTTGAAAAGCTTCTGGACTTGAATTTAATTAATGCTTTATTTTTTTTGATATAAATGTTGAAGGCTATGAATTTTCCTCTGATTATTGCTTAAAATGTGTCATATAGATTTTGGTGTTTATTTTCATTATAATTTCTGTTAGTGATTCTCTAATGTCATTTTTGTGTGCTTCTAAAAGCTGTTCAATAAAGTTTTAATTTTCAAGTAGAAGGGCCTTTTTCTTTTTAAAAATTTGTCACAAATTTCTGGTTTATTTGTTGTGATCCAAGACTTTTTCTTTTTTGGTAATATTTCTAGTTTGTGGCACTTATGCGTTCTTTGAGATTTAATATGGAAATCACTGAATATTGCATATGCACTTGAGGAGAAATATAAAAGACATGAAGTTTGGGATATATATGTTTATACATATCTGTGTGTATGTGTGTGTTTATAATGTTCTATAAGAATTTGTTGCTTATGTTTTCTATATGTTTACTTTTTTTCATCTGGCTGGTACCAAGAGTGATATGTTAAAATATCGTAGTGTTTCTATTCTTCTGTCTCTATCTCCTTACTTCCTTTAGTTTTTGCTTCATAAGGTGGTTGCTGTATCCTGTAGAACATCGGTATTTATAATTATGTATGATTTGAGAATTGCAAATTTTAGCATTAAAAAAGAAAGCCCTTTGATATTAATGCATTTTAGCTGGAATTCTGCTTTGACATCATGGTAACGATCACTTTTCTTTTTGTTTCCATTAGCCTAGTGTATACCTTTGTTTTCTTTTTAGCTTTTCTCTGCTTTTGGTGTATTTTTGTATATAGCATATAGTTAGGTCTTGCTTTGTGAGACAAGTTAAAAATCTTTTTCTTTTAAGCCTAACACATATTTGACTTGAGAAACAAAGTTAGATTTGTCATTTTTAGCTTGATTTGGGATCAGTTATAGCATGTACTGTTGTACCGTAAGTTAAACGAGCTCTGTTTGTTGCTCCAAAAGTTTTGGTGAAAATATATATGAAGTGCATGATAAGATAAAGGCTTTTTATAAAACAAATATTATATCAGCATCAAGGTATTGAGATTAACAATATTTTAATTTTTTTCTACCCTTTCCAAATATATCAAGTTAAAGAAGGTGCTGCTAAGTGAAAGAAGAATGGATATAATTAAGTCATTTGATAAGTCTTAAGAATGCCCTTTTGGACTACTTACTAGAAATTGAGAAACTGAGTAATTGTAATAAAAGTGTTAACATGTCTTATTGTAAGTCAGGTAGTTTCTATTTCTTGCTTTCAACAAATTACAAGAGGACCTAATCAAATTGTCAGTTGTCACACCATTAAGAGTAATTTCTGATGTAGATCACAGTATAACTTGTGACAAGAAAATATGTTCGCTACAACAAAACTTGGGGTGATTTACTTCTTAATGTGATTAATATTGCTCAGTGATTATACCTAGATTATGAAATAAAAGTAAAATTGAGAATCTATCATTTTAGCAGTAAGGAATATTCTTTCTTAGGTAGAACATTAAAAAAACAAGTCCTATCTATCTCACAGAGAAGGCTTTACTTAAAAAGATTATCTAAATTTGTAATATTTATGTTGTTTCAATTATTTTCTGCTAATAATAATTGCAGCAGTGGGTTATTCTCCCAGTTTTAAAAAACATAACATGTTTGTGGTCACAAAAAATACAAACTTCTAAAAATTTTAGTTAATACCAGTATTTTTGATGCATGTAATTATGTTAGAATGAATCATAAAAGACTTTCAGGTATAAAACATAGCAGTATAAAATTCTATGGAGAGAGTAGAAAAAAGCACAAGTTCACAAAGGAAAAAATGATGTAAAGCTCCACTGATATATTTAACAGAGTTTATGAATTTTTTTGAAGTAGTTGAGGCAGATACCAATTTGTTATGCTATTTAGATTCCTTTGGGTACATTTAAAAGAGCGACATAGCACTTTTATATGAAAATATCAATATTGTCAGTAAACCTTAAATGACATCCTTTGCAAATGTTTAAGTTTCTAATGAAAATTTTAGATGCTAACTAAATTTAAGATATAATTCAAAATGTGAAACAGCATATATACTTATCAAAATTACTTAATGGGGTATGAGTATTAAGTTTGAAGACCCTTGCCATAGACTTATTTGAAGAGAAGCTGAATTAGTTGTAGCCATTGCAGAATGCACAGAAGTGTTGTATATATTTTTTTACCTATTATTACCATACAGGCAAATATGGTAGTTTGATGAAAATGGCTTGATAAGTTTAAAAAGTCTTAAATATAAATGTAGCAATCATAGTTAATCTTTTGACCTCGGTCACACCCAAAGTGAAATCTTATTTTCCTTCTATGGTATTTAATATAATTCTTGCAATTATAAAATAAAATTATATTAATCTTCAGTATTTCTGGTTTAGTTCAGGTAGAAACAATTTATTTTGAACCATTAGAGGGCAGCATGAATTTATTTTTGGAATTAGTTTTCACAACCATTGAATGTTTTGATTCACAGGGTTAATGTAAGTATTTAAATTCACTATAAAAATCTTTCATTTGGAATGTTTGTAATATAAGAAAAAATGTGATAGCAGTAGAAAATTAGGTATTTTTTTCCCTTCTCTCACCTCCTTTGCCCTGAAGCACATTAGAGTTTTTTTAATTGACATATCATTGATATACACTCTTATGAAGGTTTCACATGAGCAACATTGCGGATGCTACATTCACCCGTATTATCAAGTCCCCCCCATGCCCCATTGAAGTCATTGTGCATCAGTGTAGTAAAATGCCACAGAGTCACTACTTTTCTTCTCTGTGCTACACTGTCTTCCCCTTGACCACCCCTGACACCACATGTACCGATCATAATACCCCTCAGTCCCCTTCTCCCTCCCTCCCCAGTCCCCTGTCCCACCCCTCCCCTTTGGTAACCACTGGTCCCTTCTTGGAGTCTGTGAGTCTGCTGCTGTTTGGAGTCTGTGAGTCTGCTGCTGTTTTGTTCCTTCAGTTTTGCTTTGTTGTTACACTCCACAAGTGCGTGAAATCATTTGGTACTGGTCTTTCTCTGCCTGGCTTATTTCACTGAGCATAATACCCTCTAGCTAGCTCCATCCATGTTGTTGCAAATGGTAGGATTTGTTCTATTTTGTTCTGTTGATCTATGGGTCTGTTCTTGTGCCAGTACCAAATTGTCTTGATTACTGTGGCTTTGTAGTAGAGCTTGAAGTCAGGGAGCAAAATCCTCCCAGCTTTATTCTTCCTTCTCAGGATTGCTTTGGCTATTTAGGGTCTTTTGTGGTTCCATATGAATTACTATTTGCTCTAGTTCATTGAGGAATGTTGTTTGTATTTTGATAGGGATTGCATTGAATCTGTAGATTTCTTCAGGCATTTGACAATATTAATTCTTCCTATCCATGAGAATGGGATGCATTTCCATTTATTGATATCTTCTTTAACTTCTCTCATGAGTGTCTTGTAGTTTCCAGAGTATAGGTCTTTCACTTCCTTGGTTAGGTTTATTCCTAGGTATTTTACTCTTTTTTATGCAGTTGTGAACGGAATTGTTTTCTTGATTTCTCTTTCTGCTAGTTCATTATTAGTATATAGGGATGCAACAGATTTCTGTATATCAATTTTGTATCCTGCAGCTTTGCTGAATTCAGTTATTCTAGTAGTTTTTGGGTGGATTCTTAAGGTTTTGTATGTACAATATCATGTCATCTGCAAACAGTGAGAGTTTAACTTCTTCCTTACCAATCTGGATGCCTTTTATTTCTTTGTGTTTGATTGCCATGGTGAGGACTTGCAGAACTATGTTGAATAAAAATGGAGAGAGTATGCATCCTTGTCTTATTCCCTCTCTTAAAGGAAAGGCTTTCAGCTTCTTGCTGTTAAGTATGATGTTGGCTGTGGGTTTATCATATGTGGTGTTTTTATGTTGAAATACTTGCCCTCTATACCCATTTTGTTGAGAGTTTTGATCATGAGTGGATGTTGAATTTTGCTGAATGCTTTTTCAGCGTCTATGGAGATGATCATTTGGTTTTTGTTCTTTTTTTGTTGATGTGGTGTGTGATGTTGATGGAGTTTTAAATATTGTACCATGCTTGTATCCCTGGAATAAATCCTACTTGATCATGATGGATGATCTTTTTGTTTTATTTTCCAATTGTATTTGCTAATATTTTGTTGAGTATTTTTGCATCTATGTTCATCAGGGATATTGGTCTATAATTTTCTTTTTTTGTGGTGTCTTTGCCTGGTTTTGGTATTAGAGGGATGATGGCCTCATAGAATGAGTTTGGAAGTATTCCGTCCTCTTCTACTCTTTGGAAAACTTTAAGGAGGATGGGTAGTAGATGAGATACCCATGCTCCTTCACTAAATGTTTGAAGAAATTAACTGGTGAAGCCATCTGGTCTCGGGTTTTGTTATTAGGTAGTTTTTTGATTACCAATTCAATTTTGTTGCTAATAATTGGTCTGTTCACATTTTCTCTTTCTTCCTGGGTCAGCCTTGTAAGGTTGTATTTTTCTAGAAATGTTTCCGTTTCTTCTAGGTTATCCAATTTGTTAGCATATAATTTTTCATAGTATTCTCTAATAATTCTTTGTATTTCTGTGGTGTCCATAGTGATTTTTTCCTTACTCATTTCTGATTCTGTTTATGTGTGTAGACTCTTTTTTTCTTGATAAGTCTGACTAGGGGTTGATCTACTTTGTTTATTTTCTCGAACAAGCTCCTGCTTTCATCGATTCTTTCTATTGTTTTATTGGTCTCAATTTTATTTATTTCTACTCTAATCTTTATTATGTCCCTCCTTCTACTGACTTTGGGCCTCATTTGTTCTTTTTCTCATTTCATTAATTGTGAGTTTAGACTGTTCATATGGGATTGTTCTTCTTTCCTGAGGTAAGCCTGTATTGCAGTATACTTACCTCTTAGCATGGCCTTCGCTGCTTCCCATAGATTTTGTGGTGTTGAATTATTGTTGTCATTTGTCTCCATATATTGCTTGATCTCTGTTTTTATTTGGTCATTAATCCATTGATTATTTAGGAGCATGTTGTTAAGCCTCCATGTGTTTGTGGGCTTTTGTGTTTTTCTTTGTGTAATTTATTTCTTGTATCGTACCTTTGTAGTCTGAGAGGCTGGTTGACACAATTTACTGAGACTCTTTTTGTGGCCTAGTATATGGTCTATTTTCAAAATCTTCCATGTGCACTTGAGAAGAATGTGTATTCTTCTGCTTTGGATGGAGTGTTCTGTAGATGTCTGTTAGGTCCATCTGTTCTAATGGGTTATCAGTGCCTCTGTCTGCTTACTTATTTTCTGTCTGGTTGATCTGTCCTTTGGAGTGAGTGGAGTGTTGAAGTCTCCAAAAATGAATGCATTGCTTTCTGTTTCCCCCTTTAATTCTGTTAATATTTGTTTCACATATATTGGTGCTCCTCTGTTGGATGCATAGATATTTATAATGGTTATATGCTCTTGTTGGACTGACCCCTTTATCATTATGTAATGTATTTCTTTGTCTCTGTGACTTTCTTTGTTTTGAAGTCCAGTTTGTGTGGTAAAAGTACTGCAGCTCCTGCTTTTTTCTCCCTAGTAGTAGCATGAAACATCTTTTTCTATCCCTTCACTTTTAGTCTGTGTATGTCTTTGAGTTTGAAGTGATTCTCTTGGAGGCAGCGTATAGACTGGTCTTGTTTTTTTATCCATTCAGTGACTCTATGTCTTTTGACTGGTGCATTCAGACCATTTACATTTATGGTGATTATCGATAGGTATGTGCTTATTGCCATTGCAGGCTTCAGATTTGTGGTTACCAAAAGTTCAAGGGTAACTTCCTTACTATCTAATAGTCTAAGTCACTTAATATACTATTACAAACACAATCTAAAGTTCTTTTGTTTTTTTCCTCCTCCATTCTTCATATACTAGTATAATATTCTGCACTCTTTATTTATCCCTTGACTGGCGTTAAGGGTGGTTGATTTGATTTTGCATCTGTTTAGTAATTAATTGGTCTTTCTTTACTATGGTTTTATTTCTTCTGGTGACAGCTATTTAGCCTTAGGAATAGTTCCATCTATACCAGTTCCTCTAAATACACTGTAGAGACATTTTGTGGGAGGTTAATTCTCTCAGCTTTTGCTTATCTTGGAATTGTTTAATCATTTCAAATTTAAATCATAATATTGCTGGGTATTCTTGGTTCGACGCCCTTCTGCTTCTTTGCGTTAAATATATTGTGCTACTCCCTTCTTGCCTGTAAGGTTTCTGTTGAGAAGTCTGATGATAGCCTGATGGGTTTTCCTTTGTATGTGATCTTTTTCTCTCTCTGGCTGCTTTTAATAGTGTGTCCTTATCCTTGATCTTTGCCATTTTAATTACTATATGTCTTGGTGCTGTCTTCCTTGGGTCCCTTGTGTTGGCACCTCTGCAGCCTGAGAGACTATCTTCTTCTCCAGACTAGGGAAGTTTTCAGCAATTTCCTCCTCAAAGACACTTTCTATCCCTTTTTCTCTCTCTTCTTCTGGTACCCCTAGAAGGTGAATGTTGTTCCATTTGGATTGGTCACAACAGTTCTCTCTATTCTTTCATTCCTGGAGATTGTTTTTTCTCTTGTGCCTAAGCTTCGTTGTATTCTTGTTCTCTAATTTCTATTTCACTTACTGTCTTCTCTATCTCATCTAATCTGTTTTTAAATTCTGCCATTGTATGTTTCATTTCAGATACTGTATTCTTGAACGTTTGTATCTCATTCCTCAATTCATCCCTGAGTTCTTGAATATTTTTCTGTACCTCCATGAGCATGTTTATGATTTTTTTAAATATAATTTATTTTATTATAATTAATTTACAATTACATGTGCAATATTACGATTATTAAACTACCCCTTCATCAGGTCCCCCCCACCAACCCCATTACAGTCACTGTCCATCAGCGTAGTGAGATGCTATAGAATCACTACTTGTCTTCTCTGAGTTGTACTGCCCTCCCCGTGCCCCCCCAACATTACATCTGCTAATCGTAATGCCCCTTTTTCCCTCTTATCCCTCCCTTCCCGCCCACTTTCCCCAGTCCCTTTCCCTTTGGTAACTATTAGTCCGTTCTTGGGTTCTGTGAGTCTGCTGCTGTTTTGTTCCTTCAGTATTTTTTCTTTGTTCTTATACTCCACATATGAGTGAAATCATTTGATACTTGTCTTTTTCGGCTTGGCTTATTTCACTGAGCATAATACCCTCTAGCTCCATCCATGTTGTTGCAAATGGTAGGATTTGTTTTCTTCTTATGGCTGAATAATATTCCATTGTGTATATGTACCACATCTTCTTTATCCATTCATCTACTGATGGACACTTAGGTTGCTTCCATTTCTTGGCTATTGTAAATAGTGCTGCAATAAACATAGGGGTGCATCTGTCCTTTTCAAATTGGGCTGCTGCATTCTTAGGGTAAATTCCTAGGAGTGGAATTCCTGGGTCAAATGGTATTTCTATTTTGAGTTTTTTGAGGAACCTCCATACTGCTTTCCACAATGGTTGAACTAATTTGCAGTCCCACCAGCAGTGTAGGAGGGTTCCCTTTTCTCCACATCCTCGCCAACATTTGTTGTTGTTTGTGTTTTGGATGTTGGCCATCCTCACTGGTGTGAGGTGATATCTCATTGTGGTTTTAATCTGCATTTCTCTGATGATTAGCGATGTGGAGCATCATTTCATGTGCCTGTTGGCCATCTGAATTTCTTCTTTGGATAAGTGTCTATTCATGTCCTCTGCCCATTTCTTAATTGGATTATTTGCTTTCTGTTTGTTAAGGTGCATGAGTTCTTTATATATTTTGGATGTCAACCCTTTATCAGATACGTTTTTTATGAATATATTCTCCCATACTGTAGGATGTCTTTTTGTTCTACTGATGGTGTCCTTTGCTGTACAGAAGCTTTTCAGCTGATATAGTCCCACTTGTTCATTTTTGCTTTTGTTTCCCTTGCCCGGGGAGATATGTTCATGAATAAGTTGCTCACGTTTATGTCCAGGAGATTTTTGCCTATGTTTTTTTCTAAGAGTTTTATGGTTTCATGACTTACATTCAAGTCTTTGATCCACCTTGAGTTTACCTTTGTGTATGGGGCTAGACAGTAGTCCAGTTTCATTCTCTTACATGTAGCTGTCCAGTTTTTCCAACACCAGCTGCTGAAGAGGCTGTCATCTCCCCATTGTATATCCAAGGCACTTTTATCAAATATTAATTGACTGTATATGTTTGGGTTAATGTTGGGATTTTCTATTCTGTTCCACTGGTCTGTGGGTCTGTTTTTGTGCCAATACCAAATTATCTTGATTACTGTGGCTTTGTAGTAGAGCTTGAAGTCAGGGAGTGTAATTCCCCCTGTTTTATTCCTCCTTCTCAGGATTGCTTTGGCTATTCGGGGTCTTCTTTGGTTCCATATGAATTTAGAATTATTTGTTCCAGTTCATTGAAGAAAGCTGTTGGTAGTTTGATAGGGATTGCATTGAATCTGTAGATTGCTTTAGGTAGTATAGCCATTTTGACAATATTTATTCTTCCTAGCCAAGAGCATGGGATGCATTTCCATTTGTTAGTGTCCTCTTTAATTTCTCTTAGGAGTGTCTTGTAGTTTTCAGAGTACAGGTCTTTCACTTCCTTCGTTAGGTTTATTCCTAGGTATTTTATTCTTTTTGATGCAATTGTGAATGGAATTGTTTTTCTGATTTCTCTTTCTGTAAGTTCATCATTAGTGTATAGGAAAGCAACAGATTTCTGTGTGTTAATTTTGTATCCTGCAACTTTGCTGAATTCAGATATTAGTTCTAGTAGTTTTGGAATGGAATCTTTAGGGTTTTTTATGTAGAGTATCATGTCATCTGCAAATAGTGACAATTTGACTTCTTCTTTACCAATCTGGATGCCTTGTATGTCTTTGTTTTGTCTGATTGCTGTGGCTAGGACCTCCAGTACTATGTTGAATAACAGTGGAGAGAGTGGGCATCCTTGTCTTGTTCCCGATCTTAGATTTAAAGCTTTCAGCGTCTCGCTGTTAAGTATGCTGTTAGCTGTGGGTTTGTCATATATAGCCTTTATGATGTTGAGGTACTTGCCCTCTATACCCATTTTGTTGAGAATTTTAATCAGGAATGGATGCTGAATTTTGTCAAATGCTTTTTCAGCATCTATGGAGATGATCATGTGGTTTTTGTTCTTCTTTTTGTTGATGTGGTGGATGATGTTGATGGATTTTCGAATGTTGTACCATCCTTGCATCCCTGGGATGAATCCCACTTGATCATGGTGTATGATCCTCTTGATGTATTTTTGAATTCGGTTTGCTAATATTTTGTTGAGTATTTTTGCATCTACGTTCATCAGGGATATTGGTCTGTAATTTTCTTTTTTGGTGTGGTCTTTGCCAGGTTTTGGTATTAAAGTGATGCTGGCTTCATAGAATGAGTTTGGAAGTATTCCCTCCTCTTCTATTTTTTGGAAAACTTTAAGGAGAATCGGTGTTATTTCTTCTCTATGTGTCTGGTAGAATTCAGAGGTGAATCCATCAGGCCCAGGGGTTTTGTTCTTGGGTAGTTTTTTGATTACCAATTTGATTTCGTCACTGGTGATTGGTCTGTTTAGTTTTTCTGTTTCTTGCTTGGTCAGTCTTGGAAGGTTGTATTTTTCTAAGAAGTTGTCCATATGATTTCCAGCTTGTTAGCAGATAGAGTCTCATAATATTCTCTTATGATTCTTTGTATTTCTGTGGGGTCCGTCGTGATTTTTCCTTTCTCATTTTTGATTGTGTTTATGTGTGTAGATTCTCTTTTTCTCTTAATGAGTCTGGCTAGGGGTTTATCTATTTTGTTTATTTTTTCAAAGAACCAGCTCTTGGTTTTATTGATTTTTTCTATTGTTTTATTCTTCTCAATTTTATTTATTTCTTCTCTAATCTTTATTATGTCCCTCCTTCTGGTGACTTTGGGCCTCATTTGTTCTTCTTTTTCCAATTTCAGTAATTGTGTCTTTAGACTATTCATTTGGGAATGTTCTTCCTTCTTTAAATAGGCCTGGATTGCAATATACTTTCCTCTTAGAACTGCCTTTGCTGCGTACCACAGAATTTGTGGCTTTGTGTTGTTTTGTCATTAGTTTCCATATATTCTTTGATTTCTGTTTTGATTTGGTCGTTAACCCATTGATTAATTAGGAGAGTGTTGTTAAGTCTCCATGTATTTGTGAGCCTTTTTGATTTCTTTCTAAAATTTATTTCTAGTTTTATACCTTGGTGATCTGAGAAGTTGGTTGGTAGGATTTCAATATTTTTGAAATTACTGAGGTTCTTTTTGTGGCCTAGTATGTGGTCTATTCTGGAAAATGTTCCATGTGCACTTGAGAAGAATGTGTATCCTGTTGCTTTTGGGTGTAGAGTTCTGTAGATGTCTGTTAGGTCCATCTGTTCTAGTGTGTTGTTCAGTGCCTCTGTGTCTTTACTTATTTTCTGTCTGGTTGATCTGTCCTCTGGAGTGAGTGGTGTTTTGAAGTCTCCTAAGATGAATGCATTGCTGTCTATTTCCTCCTTTAATTCTGTTAGTATTTGTCTCACATATGCTGGCGCTTCTGTGTTGGGTGCATATATATTTATAATGGTTATATCTTCTTGTTGGACTGACCCCTTTATCATTATGTAATGTCCTTCTTTATCTTATGCTACTTTCTTCGTTTTGAAGTCTATTTTGTCTGATACAAGTACTGCAACACCTGCTTTTTTCTCTTTGTTGTTTGCATGAAATATCTTTTTCCATCCCTTCACTTTTAGTCTGTGTATATCTTTGGATTTGAGGTGAGTTTCTTGTAGGCAGCATATAGATGGGTCTTGCTTTTTTATCCATTCTGTTACTCTGTGTCTTTTGATTGGTGCATTCAGTCCATTTACATTTAGGGTGATTATTGATAGGTATGTACTTATTGCCATTGCTGGCTTTAGATTCGTGGTTACCAAGGTTTCAAGGGTTGCTTCTTTACTATCTAACAATCTAACTTAACTTTCTTGTTAAGTTATTGTAAACACAGTCTGTTGTTTCTTTCTTTCTCTCCCTTCTTATTCCTCCTCCTCCATTCTTTCTATAATAGGTGTTTTATTCTTTGCCTTTAGTTGGTATTTGGATGGTCTGCTTTCTTTGCTATGATTTTTTTTTCTCTGGTGACATCTTTTTAGCCTTAGGTGTGCTTCCTTCTAGAGCAGTCCATTTAAGATATCCTGTAGTGGTGGTTGATGAGAGGCAAATTCTCTTAACTTTCGTTTATCTGGAAATTGTTTAATCCCTCCATCATATTTAAATGATAATCATGCTGGATACAATATTCTTGGTTCGAGGCCCTTCTGTTTCATAACGTTAAATATATCATGCCATTCTCTTCTGGCCTGTTAGGTTTCTGTTGAGAAGTCTGATGATAGTCTGATGGGTTTTCCTTTGTAGGTGATCTTTTTTCTCTCTCTAGCTGCCTTTAATACCCTGTCTTTATCTTTGATCTTTGCCATCTTAATTATTATGTGTCTTGGTGTTGTCTTCCTTGGGTCCCTTGTGTTGGGAGATCTATGAGCTTCGGTGGACTGCGAGACTACTTCCTTCCCCAGCGAGGGAAAGTTTTCAGCAATTATTTCTTCAAAGACACTTTCTATCCCTTTTTCTCTCTCTTCTTCCTCTGGTACTCCTATAATGCGAATATTGTTCCGTTTGGATTGGTCACACAGTTCTCTTAATATTCTTTCATTCCTAGAAATCCTTTTATCTCTCTCTGCCTCAGCTGCTCTGTACTCCTGTTCTCTGTTTTCTATTCCATTAACAGTCTCTCGCATCTCATCTATTCTGCTGTTAAGCCCGTCGATCGCTTGTCTGATTTCTATATTGTCTTTCCTCAGTTCCCTCACTTCCTCCCTCTGCTCTTGCACATTTCTCTGTAGGTCCATCAGCATGGTTATGACTTTTATTCTAAATTCTTTTTCAGGGAGTCTGTGCATTTCCATCCCTTCAGACTCCCTCTCTGGGGTTGTCTGGTTGATTTTGGTCTGAACCATATTCCTCTGTCTTTTCATGGCTGTATAATTTGGTCACTGATAGTTGTCACGTATGTCAGCTGGGCTCTTTTAAACTTTAAAAAGAGAAGAAAAAAAAAGAGAAGAAAAGAAAAAAAGAAAGAAAAGAAAAAACAAAAACAAAACAAAAAACAAAACAAAACAAAAAAAACAAAAAAAAATGCCCACCGGACGTAGATTCTGTGGGAATGCTCTAGGTGGCGCTATTGCCCCACTATTCCACAGCTGTGACTGTGCCGCTCCGCAGGGCCCTTTATCGCTCTGGCAGGGGTGGGAACGAATAGGAGGCTGTTGATCTCAGTGAGAAGTGTTAAGTATGGCTACGCTTCCTTCGTCGCCAGCTAAGGCGTCTGAAACTCCCCAGGACTCCCAGCCTGCTGGGCAGTGTGTGCTGGGGCGATCCGGCTCCTCCGCTGGGCTCCTGTCTCTTTAAGACCGCTGAAGAAAGCGCGCGCTTTTTTTTTTCCTTCCCAGGAGCCGGCTGCAAGCACCCTGGCGCGTTCCCTGCTCAGATCCTGCCCCTCTGTCTCTCCAGTCTCCACTGCACTGCGCAATGTGGGTCAGTGCTCCCCACGCAGATCACTGGGGCTGGCTACTTCGCGGGGTGTGCTTCCACTCCCTCCCAGCTCTGAATCCTCCCCTCCCACTGGTGCGCTGGGGTGGGGAGGGCTCGGGTCCTGCCGGGTCACGGCTCCATATCTTACCCGCCTCTTGGGGTGCGGAGTCCTCTCGGGTGTAGCTGCATGCTGTGCGCTTTCCTGTGTATTCTCGTCTCTCTTTTAGGAATAGATGTATTTTCTGTGTTTTCGTAGATAAATATAGTGTTGGGAGGAGATTTCTGCCGCCCTGCTCACACCGCCATCTTCCCGGAAGTCTTGATTTTTATTTTGAAATTTATTTCAGGAAGATTGATGAGTTCAGATTCACTTGGCCCTCTTTCTGGTGTTTGGGAGATTTTTGGGTTGAACCAGGTTCCTTTGATGTTTCATATTTGTAGGTGACACCCTCTAGTGTCCAGTATCTCTTCTCTCTGGAGTTGCTCAGTCCCTGCAGTGATGGCGGGGGTTGCAGGGGAGCAGCGCTGGTGCCTGTCAGGAGGAAAGAAGTCTTTCTTGCTTCCTGGCTGCTGTGTCTGTGTCCACTGCCAGGGCCAATGGGCCAAGCATGCAGGGAGAAGCCTCTGTGATTTGCACTTGTAGCTGCTGTAGGCGGGGCTGCCCTGTGTCTCTCCTGGCACAATGGTGTGGGCAGCCGGTGGCAAGCTGCTGCCGGGTGGGAGGAAGACACAGAAGGGTGCGTATCACAGTGGGGTCTTCAGATCTGTGTAGCCAGCCAGGCGGATGGAGGGGCTGAAACTCCTGAAAGTTCTCAGCCTACTGGGCTGAGTGCACGCAGACAGTTTTGTCCACCTGTCTTTTCTCCTGAGGAGCAAGATCTGTTGCCCCTTTAGCAGTCCTCTTGCTGTTAGGGAATCTCTCAGATTGTCTTCCTTTCTTATGTCCCAGAGTGGCCAGATGTGGATCCATGTTCTCCCCAAACGGCTGGGATCTCAGTCTCTCCAAGTACTCTGCCTGTCTTAGCTTTCCAACCCCTGTAATGGGTGTTCAGCCATCCTAGGTCTCCACCCCTTCCCTGCTCCATTTCTCTTCCTCCCGCTTGTGAGCTGGCCTGGGGGAAGGGCTCTGGTCTCTCTGGATCACGGGTTTGGTATGTTACCCTTTTCCTTGAGATATGCTGGTTTCACCAGGTGTAGCCAGTCTGTCGCAGCCTTCTTTCCTGTTTCTCTTTCAGGATATGATGTATTTTTTGTATTTTCATATTATATGTGGTTTTGGGAGGAGGTTTCTGTCTCACCTCTCATGCTGCTATCTTTAATCCCTGAATATGGCACACTTTTATTCTTATTATTCACCAAAGGTCTGTTTTGTCTGAATAGTAGCCCTATCTCCAGTAAGTTCTCTCTGTGTTCCTGATGGATTAACTTTAGAGCTTGAGCTTTCCAAGTTGGCTGTTTCTCTTCCATGTGGCTGTTTCTGCAAAACCTTTACGGCAGCAGAGTGCTTCTGCCTTCACACATAGAGCAGCCAGGTCAGTCTTCACACATTAGAGTTCTTACAAATTTTGTTGGAAAATTTGGATATTTGATTCTACACGTAATGATTACTTTGATTTTCAACTGGAGATGTACCCAAGTCAGTGTTACAAGGTGCTCCATGAAAAATGGGATTAGATGACAAATTTGGGAAATCTTGCATACTGTATCCCACTTAAAGATTTCTTTAAGATTCTTGAAGGTGTTATGTAGAAAAATGAGTGTTTTCCAACTCTGGCTGAACATCAGGTTCTCCTAGAAAGCTACAGCAAGTCTGATGCCTGGCTCTATCTACACTAATTAAAATCAGAATTTTCGATTGGGGAATCTGAACAGCAGTGTTTTAAAAAGTTCCCCAGGTAATTTCTAATTCCAGCCTTTGTAATATAATCCAAACACACATTATTCTATTTTTTTTTGCTAAGGTTTTATTGATATACACTCATGAAGGTTTCACATGAAAAAACAATGTGGTTACTACATTTACCCATATTATCAAGTCCGCACCCATACCCCAATGCAGACACTGTCCATCAGTGTAATAAGATGCCACAGATTCACTATTTGCCTTCTTGGTGCTAAACTGTTACCCCCCACACCATGTGTACTAAACATAATACCCCTCAATCCCCTTCTCCCACCCTCCCCACCCGCCCTCCCACACCCCTCCCCTTTGGTAACCACTACATCCTTCTTGGAGTTTCTGAGTCTGCTGCTATTTTGTTCCTTCAGTTTTGCTTTGTAGTTATACTCCACAAATGAGGGAAATCATTTGGCACTTGTCTTTCTCCACCGGGCTTATTTCACTGAGCATAATATCCTCCATCTCCATCCATGTTGTCGCAAATGGTAGGATTTGTTTTTCTTACGGAGCAGTAGTATTCGGTTGTGTGTATGTACCACCTCTTCTTTATCCATTCCTCTACTGATGGGCACTTAGGTTGCTTCCATATCTTGGCTATTGTAAAAAGTGTTGCGATAAACATACGGGTACATATGTCTTTTTGAATCTGAGAAGTTGTATTCTTTGGGTAAATTCCAAGGAGTGTGATTCCTGGGTCAAATGGTATTTCTATTTTTAGTTTTTTGAGGAGCCTCCATATTGCTTTCCACAATGGTTGAACTAGCTTACATTCCCACCAGCAGTGCAGGAGGGTTCCCCTTTCTCCACATCCTCACCAGCATTTGTTGTTCTTAGTCTTTTCGATGCTGGCCATCCTTACTGGTGTGTGTGATGTCTCATTGTGGTTTTAATTTGCATTTCCCTGATGATTAGTGATGTGGACCATCTTTCCATGTGCTTCTTGGCCATCTGAATTTCTTCTTTGTGGATCTGTTTCTTCATATACTCTGCCCATTTTTTAATTGGGTTATTTGCTTTTTGGGTGTTGAGGTGTGTGAGTTCTTTATATAGTTTGGATGTTAACCCCTTGTCAGATATGTCATTTACAAATATATTCTCCCATACTGTAGGGTGCCTTTTTGTTCTGTTGAAGGTGTCCTTTGCCGTACAGAAACTTTTTAGTTTGATGTAGTCCCATGAGTTCATTTTTGCTTTTGTTTCTCTTGCTCGAGGAGATGCGTTCAGGAAGAAGTTGCCCATGCTTATATTCAGGAGATTTTTGTCTGTGTTCTCTTTTATGGTTTAATGACATATTCAGGTCTTTGATCCATTTCACGTTTACTTTGTGTATGGGGTTAAACAATAATCCAGGTTCACTCTCTTGCATGTAGTTGTCCAGTTTTGCCAACACCAGCTGTTGAATAGGCTGTCATTTTCCCATTGTATGTCCATGGCTCCTTTATCATATATTAATTGACCATATATGGTTGGGTTTATTATCAAGGCTCTCTAGTCTGTCCCATTGGTCTATGGGTCTGTTCTTGTGCCAGTACCACATTGTCTTGAGTACTGTGGCTTTGTAGTAGAGCTTGAAGTTGGGGAGCATAATCCCCCAGCTTTATTCTTCCTTCTCAGGATTGCTTTGGCTATTCGGGGTCTTTTGTGGTTCCATACGAATTTTAGAACAATTTTCTCTAGTTCGTTGAAGAATGCTGTTGGTATTTTGATAGGAATTGCATTAAATCTGTAGATGGCTTTAATCAGGATGGCCATTTTGACAATATTAATTCTTCCTATCCATGAGCACAGGATGTGTTTCCATTTATTGGTATCTTCTTTAATTTCATGAGTGTCTTGTAGTTTTCAGAGTGTAGGTCTTTCACTTCCTTGGTTAGGTTTATTCCTAGGTATTTTCTTTTTGATGCAACTGTGAATGGAATTGTTTTCCTGATTTCTCTCTCTGCTAGTTCATTGTTAGTGTATAGGAATGCCACATTGCTGCGAATTAATTTTGTATCCCGCAACTTTGCTGAATTCAGATATTAGATCTAGTAGTTTTGGAGTGGATTCTTTAGGACATTATTCTATTAACATCAAGGATTAGTTTACGATATGCTAGTAGTCATAGAACTTTTGAAAGAGTTAAAGCAGAAGGTAAAAATTACAGTTAACCATATTTAGAGAATCAGTTGTTCTCGAGAGCCCAGTTTCTCAATTGCTGAGGATTTACCTGTATTTATAAATTAAAACTTTTTCATTTCATTAATTGTGGATAGAAATTTTTATAAAAGTTATGTTATGCATTTTCATATAAAAGCCATAAATATGAATGTAATGTTTTATGTTGACTCAGTGCTAACCTTATAAATGACAACCATTATTATAAGCCTTACAGGGTATTTAAATGGTTTATCCTAATGCCAGGTACTTGCAAACATCAGGGTACCAATCTGTTTTTTGTTACTTTCTAAGTCATTCCCTTTGGCAGTCAAGTTGTCATCTTATTTCTTGTTGCATGTCAGTGGACCTTTGTATGGCAATGCTCATCCCCACCCTCTTAATTTAAACCTTTAAACTCTTTTGTCTTGCGAACTGTTACTGTAGTTAGAGTTGGGGTCAAAGTAAGAGTAACAAGGCTTTGAATTCTGCTACAAGGTGCTCCTATAAGTATGAAGTGCATGAGTTTTATTTGGTTAATGGATTTTTTGACTTTAGAATTTATTTTTCTCTTCATACATTTTGAATTTCTCCTGCATTTTAGTTTAATAAAGTTTTCAGATAGCTGAATACAGGCAGTTAGCTGAATACAGGTTTAGTGAATCCTAACATTACTGTGTGAAGTAGAAGTAGTAAGTGCCCTGCCTTTGATAGTATTTAAGTGGAAGAAGTATTATCATCTATCGGATATATTGACAGGTTTCCTTCTTTGGTTTGGTGTAGATGAATGATTTTTAAAACACTTGACTAACCTGTGGTAAGGTATATTTTTAATTGTATGACTGAGTAAAACATACACATATACATATATAACCAAAATAGAAGATTTATGAAGTAGTAATATCTGTAATGTGTATTGTATTCTCATAGTTTTATTTTGTTGTATGAAAAATACTAGTTGTAATTTGGTGAATTTACTTCATGACCTATTAATGGGTCATCATTTGTACTTTGAAAAACACTAATGTGGATGACTTCTAAGGTTCTTTCCAACACTAAGATTCTATGTTACTATGAACCTCTATTCTCATAGAGCATTAAATTTCATCATAGAATACCTGGGAACCAAGTTAAATGAGGAATTTCATTTAACCAAGTAAGTATTAGAAATTTCCATCATGACATCTGATGTCCAGTTACCTCAGAGGTGGCATCAGTTACTCAAAAAACGATAGAATCTCCAAATAAATCCTGTGGTTTAGTTAATACTGTTGTACCAATATTCAGTTTTTAGTTTTGGCCAATGTACGGTACTAATGTAGGATGCTAACTTTAAGAAACGTTAGGTGAAGTGTATGTAGGCATTCCCTCCACAGTCTTTATACCTTTATATGTATATACATAATGTCATTTCAAAATTAAACTACAGAAAAACATCTTTGTAAATAGGCTCTCAAAAATGATATCCAAAACCCTGGAGTTTTTGTTTGCAAGTTTTTATTATGATACAGGCATACCTCATTTTATTATACTTTACTTTATTGTACTTTGCAGGCTGTACATTTTTAACAGGTTGAAGATTTGTGGCAACCTTGCATTGAGCAAGTCTTTAAGTGCCATTTTTCCAACAACATTTTTCTCATTTTGTGTCTGTCACATTTTGGTAATTCCTAAAATATTTCCAACTTTTTCATTATTACTGTATTATGTTGATCTGTGATCAGTGATCTTTGATGTTACTATTGTAATTGTTTTGAGGGTCCACAAACCACACCCATAGAAGATGGAGAACTTAATTGGTAAATGTTACATGTGGTCTGACTATTC
Organism: Smutsia gigantea; assembly: GCA_032199065.1. Taxonomy (NCBI): domain Eukaryota; kingdom Metazoa; phylum Chordata; class Mammalia; order Pholidota; family Manidae; genus Smutsia; species Smutsia gigantea. The sequence continues at coordinate 84,553 of JAVSCE010009161.1, forward strand.
CACCTATCCACTGTGCCCTAATCCCTCTCCCTGTCCTTGGGCCTCTCTATTTCCTGAGACACAACAATGTTGAAATCAGGCCAACTAAAAACCCTACAATGGTCTCAAGTGTTCAAGGGAAAGGGAAAAGCTTTTAAATCAAAAGCTAGAATTGATTAAACTTAGTGAGGAAGGCATGTTGAAAGGCAAGGTAGACCAGAAGCTAGGCTTATTGTGCCAACCACTTAGTCAAGTTGTGAATTCAATGGAACAGTTTCTTGAAGGAAATTAGAAACGTTAACTCCAGTCAACACACGAATGTTAAGAAAGCAAAATATCCTTATTGCTGATATGGAGGATGTTTTAGTGGTCTGTATGGAAGATCAAACCAGCCACGGCATTCCCTTCAGCCAAAGCCTAATCCAGAGAGGGGTCCTCTTTTCAATTCTATGAAGGCTGAGAGAGGTGAGAAAGCTGCAAAAGAAAGTTTGAAGCTAGGGGTGGTTCATGAGGCTTAAGGAAAGAAGCCATCTCCATAACTTCAAAAGTTAAGGTGAAGCAGCAAGTGCTGAAGGAGAAGCTGTGGCAAGTTACCCAGAAGATCCAGCTAGGATCGTTAATCCGGTGGCTGCAGTAAATAATGGAATTTTAGTGTAGAGGAAACAGCCTTCTATTGGAAGAAGATGCCATCTGGGACATTCAAAGCTTCAGAGGTCAAGCTGACTCTTTTGTTAGGGGCTAATGCAGCTGGTGACTTTTAAGTTGAAGCCAGTGCCCCTTTACCATTCTGAAAATCCTAGGGTCTTTAAGTAACATGCTAAATTTATTCTACCCGTACTTTAGAAAAGGAACAACAAAGCCTGATGACAGCAGATCTGTTTACAACATGGTTTGCTAAATATTTGAAACCCACTGTTGAGCCCTACTGGTCAGAAAAAAACATTCCTTTCAAAATATTACTGCTCACTGACAATGTACCTAGTCACCCATGAGCTTTGATGGAGATGTACAATGAGATTGTTTGCATACCTGATATAAGATCCATTCTTCAGTCCACAAGTCAAGGAGTCATTTCAACTTTCAAGTCTTGTTATTGAATAACTGCATTTTGTAAGGCTATGGCTGCTGTAGACAGTCATTCCTCTAATGGATCTGGACAAAATCAATTGCAAGCCTTCTGGAAAGGATTCACCATTCTAGATGCCATTAAGAACATTTGTGATTCATAGGAAAAGGTCACAATGTCAGCGATTTGGGTGAAGTTGATTCCAACCCTCATGGATGACTTTGAAGGGTTCAAGACTTCAGTGGAGTAAGTAACTGTAACTGCAGGTGTTGTGAAAATAGCAAGAGAACTAGAATTAGAAGTGGGGCCTGGAAATGTGACTGAATTGCCAAAATCTCATGATAAAACTTGAATAGAGAAGGAGTTGCTTGTGCATGAGCAAAAAAAGTGGCTTCTTGAGATAGAATCTACTCCTGTTGAAGATGTTTTAAAGACGACTGTTGAAATGACAACAGAGAATTTAGAACATAACATCCTTAGTTGATAAGGTGGTGGCTGGGTTTGAAAGTATGACTACAATTTTGTTAGAAGTTCTGCTGTGTGTAAAATGGTATCAAACAGCCTTGCATGCTACAGAGAAATAATTCACAAAAGGAAGAGTCCATTGATGAGGCATACTTCATTGTTGTGGTATTTTAAGATAATGCCACATCCACTACAGCCTTCAGCAACCATCACCCTTATTAGTCATCAGCCATCAACATGGAGGCAAGACCTTCCACCTGCAAAAAGATTATAAATTGCTGAAATCTCAGATGATGGTTAGCATTTTTTAGCAATAAAGTGTTTTAAAAATAAGGTATGTGTATATTTAAATAAGGTATATAAATACATATGTTTTAGTAATATATATTATTGCACATTTTAGTAGACTACAGTATAGTGTAAACATATGGGAAGCCAAAAAGTTTATTTGACTCACTTTATTGTGGTTATTTGCTTGATAATGGTGGTGTGGAACTGAACCCCCAGTATCTCTGAGATATGCCTGTGTATAAAATTGCTTCTGCTTTTGAGGAATGCTTGTCCCATTCAGAGAGTGATAATAATAGTAAAAGTTATGGTGATAGTCTGCCATCTGTAGAACACTACCAGTTTCTGTACATACACATGATAATTCTCTAACGATATTTTATTTGCATTTTACCTCTAAGGAAACTGAGATTCCAGTTTAGTTTGCCCAAGGTCATGCATATAGTAAGTTAGAGAATTGCAACTTAAATCTATTTCTGCCTGACTCAAATCCTTTTCATAAAGTGATTTTTTTACAGGGTATTTTTGGATACTGTGAAGTAAAATCATCAAGGTCTTATTTCAAAATCCACTATTTAAGAGTAAAAATCACCATGAAATAGTCATTCAAGAAAATTTATATTAGAAATGGTAATCATATGGCTTGTAAATTTTCTGTTTTCCATCTATGTAATTTTGTCATCTCAAGAATGTTATATATTATAGATGGGATCATAAAGTGTATGACTTTCGGAGATTGGCTTTTACTCACTTAGCCTAATGCCTTTTAGACTGTCCAAGTTTTTGTGTGTATCAACAGTTAGTTCCTTTCTGTTGCTGATTTGTATTCTATGGTGTGGCTGTATGACAGTTTGTTTAATCATTCATCTGTTGAGGCACCTTTTCGTTGCCTCCAATTTTTAGCTATTGCAAATAAAGCTGCTATGAATACTTATTTATAGTTTTTGGGTGGATGTAAATTTTCATATCACCATGATAAATGCCTGGAATGTGATAGCTGGGTTCTATAGTAAATGTATATTTAGTTTTCTAGGAAACTATTTTCCAGAATGGCTGAGCCATTTTGCCCCACAACCAGAAACATACATATGCGAGATCCAGTTTCTTCTCATCCTCACCAGCATTTGTTGTCACTATTTTAAATTTTAGTCATTCTGATGGTTATATATCATCATGGTCTTAGTTTATATTTCTCTAATGGCTAAAGATGTTGAACATCTTTTCATATATATATTTTTTGCTATCTATGTATCTTCTTTGATGAAATGTCCCTGCGTGTCCTTTGCCCATTTCTGTTAGATTTTTTTTTTTTTTTTTTTTACTATTGGGACTTGAGTTTCTAATATATTCTGGATGTGAGCTTTTCTTAGGTGTGTGGTTAGAAAACCTTTTCTTCCTGTTTATAGTTTGTCTTTCATCCTTTTAACAGGGTCTTTCATAGAACAAATTTTTTTAATTTTTATGAAGTCCATCCAGTTCATCAGTTTTTAAACTTTTTGAGCATGCTTTTGATGTCATGTCTAAAACTTCCTCACTAAGCCTTAGGTCTCCAAGGATTTTCTTCTAAAAGCTTTATAGTATTGTGTTTTACATTTAAATTCATGATCTATTTTGAGTTAATTTTTTAATTAGCTGTAATGTTAAGGTCAAAAATTTTTTTCCCCCTGTCAGTGTATAACTGTTGCAGTATCATTTATTGGATAGACTGTCCTTCCTCTATTAAATTGCTTTTGCACCTTTGTGAAAAACCAGTTGGTCATAGTAGTTTGAGTTTGTATTTGGGTTCTCTATTATATTCTTTTGACTTCTGTGTCTCTTTGCAAGTAACTCACAGTCTGGATTACTGTAGTTATGTAATAGGTGTTAAAATAACAGAGTGGTTCCTCTCACTTTCTTTTTCCTTTCATTTTTTCATCAAAGTATAGTTGATATACAATCTTATATTGGCTTCAAGTATGCAACACAGTGGTTCAGAAGTTACCCATGTTATTAGATCCTCACCCCCACTAGTGCTGTTACTATCTTGTCAACGTACGAAAGTGTTAGAGAATCATTAGCTGTATTCTCCATGCTTTACTGCCATCCCTGTTACCAACATATGATTGAGAGTTTTTGTCCCCTTTTATCCCCCTCAACCTCTCTACACACCCACCCCAACCCCTACCCCATGGTAACCACCAGTCACTTCTCAGTGTCTGTGAGTCTGCTGCTATTTTGTTATTTTGTTTTGTTTTATTCTTATATCCACAAATAAGTGAAATAATACGATATTTGTCTTTCTCCACCTGGCTTATTTCACTGAGCATAATACCCTTTAGGTCCGTTCGTATTGTTGCAAATGGCAGGATTTCTTTCTTTTTTCTTATGGCTGAAAATATTCCATTGTGTATGTGTGCCACATCTTCTTTATCCATTCATCTGTTGATGGACACTTAGATTGCTTCCATTTCTTTGCTATTGTAAATAATGTGGTAATAAACATAAAGGTGCATATATCTTCTCAAATCAGGGATTTTTGCGGTTTTCAGGTAAATTCCTAGAAGTGGAATTACTAGGTTATATGATACTTCTCTTTTATTTTATTTTTTAAATTGACGTATCATTGCTATACAAGCTTGTATTAGTTTCAAATATACAACACAGTGGTTTAACAGTTACCTGTATTATTAAAACCTCACTCCCACTAGTGCAGTTACTATCTGTCAACATAGAAAGATGTTACAGAATCATTGAATATATTCTTCATGCCGTACTGCCATCCCCGTGACCAACTTATAATTGAGAATTTTTATACCCCCTTTATCCCCCTCACCCACCTACTCCAACTCCTCCCCCATAGTAACTGCCAGTCACTTCTCAGTGTTCATGAGTCTACTGCTATTTTGTTCATTCTGTTCTGCTTTGTTTTATTTTCCACAAGTAAGTAAAATCACATATGGCATTTGTCTTTCTCTGTCTTGCTTATTTCATTGAGCATAACATCCTGTAGATCCATCCATGTTGTTGCAAATGGCAGGACTTCTTTTTACTGCTGAATGATACTTCACTGTGTATATGTAGCACATCTTCTTTATCCATACATCTATTGATGGACACTTAGGTTGCTTCCGTATCTTGGCTATTGCAAATAGTGCTGCGATAAATATAGAGGTACATAGTCTTTTTGAATCAGGGATTTTGTTTTCTTTGGGTAAATTCCTAGGAGTGGAATTACAGGATCAAGTGGTATTTCTATTTCTAGTTTTTTGAGAAACCTCCATACTGCTTTCCACAGTGGTTGCATTAATATACATTCCCACCCACAGTGTCTTGCCAGCATTTGTTATTTCTTATCTTTTGGATAGTGGTATTCTAACTGGTGTGAGGTGATATCTCACTGTGGTTTTAATTTGCATTTCTCTGATGATTAGTGATGTGGAGCATCTTTTCATGTGCCTGTTGGCCATCTGAATTTCTTTGGAGAAGTGTCTGTTCAGATTCTTTGCCCATTTTTTAATTGGGTTATTTGCTTTTTGGGTGTTGAGGTGTATGAGTTCTTTATATATTTCGGATGTTAACCGCTTACCAGATATGTCATTTATGAATATATTCTCCCATAGTATAGGTTGCCTTTTTTGTTCCAGTGATGGTGTCCTTTGCTGTACAGAAGCCTTTTATATGATGTAGTCGCATTTGTTCATTTTTGCTTTTGTTTCCCTTGCCTGAGATGTGTCCAGGAAAAAATTGTTCATGGTTATATTCAAGGGAGTTTTGCTTATGTTTTTTCTAAGAGTTTTATGGTTTCATGTCTTACATTTAGATCTTTGATCCATTTCAGTTTACTTTTGTGTATGGAGTTACACAGTAATCCAGTTTCATTCTCTTGCTTGTAGTTGTCCAGTTTTGTCAACACCAGTTGTTGAAGAGGCTGTTTTTTCCCCCATTGTATATTCATGGCTCCTTTACCATATATTAATTGACCATATATGTGTGGATTTAAATCTGGGTTCTCTATTCTGTTTCATTTATCTATGGGTCTTTTCTTGTGCCAGTACCATAATATTTTGATTATGGTAACTTTGTAGTATAGCTTGAAGTTAGGGTGCATAGTACCCCCACTTTGTCTTTTTTCTCAGGATTGCTTTAGCAATTCATGGTCTTTTGTGGTTCCATATGAATTTTAGGACTATTTGTTCTAGTTCATTAAAGAATGCTATTGATATTTTTATAGGGATTGCATTGAATCTGTAAATTGCTTTGGGCAGGATGGTCATTTTGACAATATTAAATTCTTCCTGTCTATGAGCATGGGGCAGATTTCCACTTGTGTCTTTAATTTCTCCCATGACTGTCTTATAGTGTTCAGAGTACCTAACCTCCTTGGTTAAATTAATCACTAGGTATTTTCTTCTTTGTAATTCTAAATGGAATCATTTTCCTGATTTCTCTTTCTGCTAGTTTGTTGTTAGTATATAGGAATGCAACAGATTTCTGTGTATAATTTTGTATCGTGTAACTTTGGTGAATCCAGTTATTCTGATAGTTTTTTGGTGGAGTCATTAGGGTTTTCTATATATAATGTCATGTCATCTGCTAATAGTGACACTTTAACTTCTTCATTACCAATTTGGAGGCCTTTTATCTCTGTGTTGTCTGTTTGCTTGGCTAGGACCTCCAGTACTATGTTGAATAAAAGTGATCATAGTGGGTATCCTTGTTGTGTTCCTGATTGTAGAGGAAAAGCTCAGCTTTTCACCATTAAATACAATGTTAACTGTGGGTTTGTCATGTATGGCTTTTATTATGTTGAGGTATGTATCCTCTGTAAACATTTTGTGGAGAGTTTTTATCATGAACGGATGTTGAATTTTGACAAATTCTTTTACTGCATCTGTTGAGATAATCATGTGGTTTTTATCCTTCTTTTTGTTAATGTGGTGTATGATATTGATTGATTAATGAATATTGTATCATCCTTGCATCCCTGGAATAAATCCCACTTTATCATGATGGATGACTCTCTTCATTTATTTTTGGATTTGGTTTGCCAATATTTTGTTGAGGATTTTTGCATTCTGTGTTCACCAGTGATACTTGTCTATAATTTTTTTTGTAGTGTCTTTGTCTGGTTATGGTATTAGAATGCTGCTGGCCTCATAGAATGAGTTTGGAAGCACTCCCTCCTCTTCTACTTTTCAGAAAACTTTAAGGAAGATGGGTATTAGGTATTCTGTAAATGTTTGGTAGAATTCAGCTTTGAAGCCATCTGGTCCTGTACTTTTGTTTATTGGGGTTTTTTTGATTACCAATTCAATTTCATTGCTGGTAATTGGTATGTTCAGATTTTCTGTTTCTTCCTGGGTCAGTCTTGGAAGGGTGTATTTTTTCTAGGTTGTGCATACTATTTTCATAAAATTTTCTAGTAATTCTTTGTATTTCTGTGGTATCTATTAGGACTATTTCTTTTTTGTTTCCGATTTTGTGTATTTGTGTACTCTTTTTTTCTTCATAAGTCTCTTAGGTCGTGTTCAGGGTTAGATGTATTTGCTTCTTTGGTGTGTATGTGGGAGGAGGTTTCTGCTTTGCTTGTTACTCTACCATCATTTTTCCCTCTCTCACTTTGTTCTTTTTCAAAATTGAGTTATTCTAGTTCCTTTGCCTTTTATATGAATTTTAGAATAATTCTTATCATGTGTTTTTCCCTTCAGTTTCTATGTGTTCAGTGGTGGTGTATACGAATACAATTGATTTTTGTATTTTCATCTTTTAGTCTATGAGGTTGCTCAAGTCACTTATTCTAGGTTATTTTAAAAATAGATTTCTTGGGATTTGCTGCATAGACAAATGTGCCATCTTCAAAAAGGGACAGGTTTATTTCTTTCTTTCTGATCTGTATGCCTTTTCTTTTCTTTTCTTACTGGTTTCTTCTCTGTACCATTTAGCATCATCTGTATTAGCTTTGTGTGGCTGTGGCTGAAGTGTCTAAAACAAAAAGGAGCAATGATATGAGATAAAGCTGGAGAGGCTGGGCAGAAGCCAGTGCTATCCTAAGAAATTTGTTTTAAGAGTAGTGGAAGATGAAGATTTTTAAGGAAGAGGAAACATCATCATATTTGCATAGAAAGGCCATTGGAGAAGGGTAATAGTGGTTATGGGTCGATCACTAGGAGACTATTGCATTAGAATAAAAACAAAAAGAAAATCAAACAAAAGAGAAACCTTTAATGATCCAGGCATTCTCCTAGGTGTTAAAGAAATGAGGATAACAGAGCATGAATCTATCTCCCAGTTAAGGAATTGAGTCCAGTGTTTGGGGAGCCTAAAAGAATACATTTGGTCCAGAGAGTTCAGGTTTATAAACCTGAGTTTAACATTTGAAGAGCTTTCACAAAATTCCTTCTTAGAAATAGTCTCACTAGTACAGTTGACCTTTGAATAACATGGATTTGAGCTGCATGAATCCACTTTAACCTGGATTTTTTTCAGTAAATATACTATAGTACTATAAATGTATTTTCTCTGCCTTATAATTTTCTTAATGACATTTTTCTCTTCTCTAGCTTACTATGGTAAGAATACAGTATATAATATATACAACATACAAAATATGTGTTAGCATTTATGTTATTCGTAATGCTTGTTCTGGTCAACAGTAGGCTGTTAGAAGTTACTTTGGGAGTCAAACATTATCCATGGAATTTTGAGTGCATTGGGGGTCAGTTTCCCTCACCCTTAATGTTGTTCAAGGGCCAACTGTATTTTAAAATGTAGAACCTGAATGTATATTTATCTAATTTCTACTGATTAGAAACATTCCCCCAAATAGTGTGTTATTAGGAATTTTAGTTTTCTGGGATGTATTAATATGTACTGCTCAAAAAAAAAAAGTTTGGAGTGTTCTAGATGAAACCAAAGGATTTCTTTACTGTAGGACTTTTCAGAGCCCATGATATGCTCATATTCATTATAAATGTAGAAATACATATATAGCATTTCCCAATCTCATTTAGCCCTGGCTCCTGTTACATTAATGAATTATTTGTGGTTACAGAACAAACTTCAGGAAACGCTGGCTTATATGATTTGCTCAAGATCTTAATAGCTAGTTAAGTTGTTAACCAGAATATTATTTCCATGACTGTGTCTTGTTTTTCTAAGATATTTCAGTATTACCTGCAGAACAGCATTAACTATGAAAATGTCAGATTTTTGTAGCCACATTTTAATAATATGTTTGGTGTGAATGAAATTAATAATTTGGCATAAATATGCCTAGTAAATCCATTTAGCTCAATGAGAAAATATTATACAGAATGAGTTTAATTCTGTGTGAAATTTATGACCCAAGAATTTGGAATGAAATAACACTTTTCTGTCTCTTTATTACCACTTTTTTTTGTGGCTTTGAAATATTAAGAATATTTCATTTTAGCTTTCTTAGTTTTGGTTCAGTCATGATTTTGGCATATAATGCTGCTTTAGAACTTAATATATTGGAAAAATAATGGTATAGCAAAAATGCAATGTTATTTATATTCTATTATTAAAAAGAACATCTAGTAAATCAGGGGCTGGCAAACTGTAGCTCCTGCCATACCTGGCGTGCTGCCTGTTTTTGTTTGGTCCATAGTGTAAGGTTGTATTTTATTTTATATTTTATTTTTCTTTTTAAGGTTGTATTTTAAAAATAATTGGAAGAAAATAAACAGAACAATATTTTGTGATGTGTGAAAATTATATAAAATTCACATTTCAGTAACTATAGGGAAAGCTTCATTGGAGCACAGCCACACATTCATTTATGTATTGTCAATGGCTGCTTTCATACTGCAGTAACAGTGTGGAGTAGGCGTCATGGAAACTGTATCGCCTACAAAGGCTGAAATATTGACTATTGGGCTCTTTTCAAAAAGTTTGCTAATCCCTGGTCTAGATTAATGAGTTTATGGGGTTATTTTGTGATTTTAAATAAGTACAGTTGTCTCTTGAACAACATGGGTTTGAACTGCATGGTGGCCACATACATGTGGATTTTTTTCAATAAATAGACAGTATCTATAATTGGATATAAGGCTGCAGATTCCATGGGTAATGTGGTCAATAAGGAAAAATGTTGTACATAGCGGCCCTTAGGGAATAGTGTGATCTGTGTTACTAGCACATGCTCTACCAGCTAAGCTGACTGTCCACTATCTGGACCAGATAGAAACACCAGGGTCTGAGAGGAGGAGAGGAGCATCTCACCTCAGAGGGAGGAGGGAAGCCTTTGCTCCTTCAGAGTGCACCCCTCCTAGCCCTGGCCTGACCCACCTGCAGGCGGCTCTCATTCCTGGCACAACCAGTAGAGCAGCGGATTCACCCTCTGCTTGCTTGCTTTCTCTTTTGGATCCTACAACCCATTTCTTTCCTACTTTTCTACTCTGTTGCATCTTAAGTTAATTGACCCATTTTACTCACAGAAGGCTATCACTAGCTAAGTTTTGCGGAGTCTAAAGTTATATGTAGATTTTTGAGGTGAGGGTTCAGTAACCCCAACCCCCATGTTGTTTAAGGGTCAGTCAGCTGTATATGAAACTGTATAGGGAACTGTGTTTTATGTATAACTAACTCTTTAAATTCTTCTAATAATTTCTATTTATCTCTGCTGGTTATGGTTTTTTTTCCTCTGGTATAAGATGTATGTTATATTTGAAGTTGATTTTGATAGACTTAAGTCTTTTTAAAAAATGATTACTTCAAATAATCATATAAGCAGCAGAATAGTATTTTTACTGGACTTAGTTGACCCAATGAGTCAATAATTGATTCTTTTTCCTGAACACAGCTGGAGTAAATACTCGTTTTTGAAGGGCATTTTCAGTGAATATAGAATTCTGAATTGACAGGTTTTTTACTTTCAGCACTTTAAAGATGTTCTGCTGCCTTCTGGCCTCAATTTTTTCTCATGAAAAGTCAGCCATTTAAAAATACATAAATAAATAAAAGCCTTAGCTGACCAAAAAAAAAAGGAAGTCAACTATCATTTATTTGAAGTATTGTTTCATGTGTTTTTAGTTTTAGCAATTCAAGTATAATGTGTCTTGTGTGATTTTCTTTTTATTAATCTAGCTCACTAAACTTGTTGACTATGTAAATATGTCTTTTACCAAGAGATGTTTTTGGATCTTATGTCTTAATATTTTTCTGCCTCCTTTTTTCCCACTGTGCTGTATCTGTTAAACCTTTTAATACTGTCTCACAGGTTCCTAAGTTTCTGTTCGTTTTTTTCCCAATCTTTTCCTCTCTGTTATTTGGATTGTATCATTTCTATTAAGTAGCTTGACTTTTTTGTCATCTCCTTTCTGTTATTATGCCTATCTACTGCATTTGAAATTTGAATATTATTTTTTTTGGTTCTAGAATTTTAATTTGATTACCTTTTAACAGCTTCTGTTCTCTGCTGAGATTTCCCATCTATTTATTTATTAAAAGCATATTTTCTTCTATGTATGCAAGCGTAATATAACTTCATCTGCAAACTCTAATGTCTGGTTCATTTCATGGTTGTTTTCTGTTCATTGTCTTGTATCATGAGAATATATATTTTTTCTTCTTTATATATTGAGTAATTCTGGATTGTATTCTGGACATTGTGAATTATATGTTGTACTAGATTCTGTGATATCTTTCTGGAGTATAGTAATTTTTTTAAGCAAGCGATTAATTTGGCTGAAGTCTAACAACAAAACTTGTCTCTGTGTTGGGCAGCAGCTCACATTTCAGTCTCTTACTGTGTTGCTTGAGTCATTCTCGTGTCTGTGTGGTTCAGGAGTCAGGTAGTCATTTGGGAAAAGTTTTATACACAGAATTTGGGGTTCTCCATCTCTAGATCTATAATTTTAGGATTTCCCTCTTCCATTTTCCAGTAATCATGGTTGCTCTGATCCCTTTTCTCTGGGTCTTCAAGCCAGGAAGACTGTGTGTTTTCTATTAGCATTTTAGCCTGCCCCACATGGACCCACCCTCAAATTTAAGCTGTTTAAAAAAAGAAAGAGAAAGTCAGAGAAGCTGTTGTCTCTTTCCAGATGTTAATGTCCCTTCAGTATCTGCCTGTTTTGTTACTCTTCTTTGCCTTCAGATGATTGTTTTTATGTTCTGTTCAGAGTTGATAGTTTCCTGCAGGAAGATTGGACTGATCAGAGAGTACTTGGCCATACTGGAAATGGGACTACTGCTTCAGTTATTTTAAGAACTGTTTTTATTCCATTGTGCCATTTATCTGTAATTTATTTAACCAGTTCTGTATTCATGAACTTTAGGTTGTAATGTTTTGCTGTAACAATGTTGTAGTATATATGTTTTTACATACGTTTTAACCATATGTGCAACATTTTTATAGGTATACATGAATAAATGAAATAGATACCCTTTCCTTGATAAAGCTTACATTTTAGTTGGTGGAGACAAGCAATAGAAAATATAGTAAGTATATTTTATAGTAGGTTTGAAAGTGAAAAGTGCTCTGGCAAATGGAAAAGTAGGTCATAATAAAGGGATGAAGATGACAATTTTAGTAGGTCTTACTGAGAGGGTAAGATTTGACAAAGAGTAAAGAGGAGAGAGATTGAACGTCGAGGATATTTGGGGGAGAAGCAAGAGATCAGCCATTGAAACTCTGTAGAGTGGAAACTTGTCTGGTGAGTTTGAGGAACAAGACGGAGACCCATGAGGTGAGTGAAGTGCTGAGTGATCTGAGTTGAAGTCAGTGATATGACTCGGAGTCAGATTTATGTAAAATCTCGTAGACCACTGTAAGGACATTGGCTTTTACTCTGAATGAGATGCAGAACCATTGCAGGGATTTAAGCAAAATAGTGACATGATCTGACTTATATTTTGAGAAGATCACTTTGGTGACTGAGAGAACAGTTTGGGGTTTTTACAATAATCCAGACTACATATGAGACTATTTTTAATCTTTTGGGTTTTTTTGCTGACATAATTAGGTAAAAAATGATGCCTCTTTGGCATTTCAATTTGCATTCTTTATGAAGTTGAGCATCTTATATGTGTAAAAATCATTTGTATTTCCTTTTCTGTAAACTGTGAGTTTATAACCTTTGCTTATTTTTTTATTGATTTAATGGTCTTTTTCTTGCTGATTTGTTAAGACAGGTGATTTCAGTGTATAGCCAAGGATGAAAACAGCAGAGCTAGCCTATCCTCATCAATATATCATGTAGGTACCTGATTATGCCAGATGTTAAGAAGTGCTTGGAGCCAACCATCCCAGCTAAGTGCATCCACTCCTAGCACTTTCCTAGTGAGATCCCACATGTATCCTTTTTATTTTAAACTCACTCTGCAGTAAGGCCTGCTTTGCTCTACTGTCACACAGCTTAGAGCCTATCCTTGCTGGTCCAATTTCCTCCCTTCCCAAATGATTCACTCTCGTGTTAGGAGGACTGTGATAGTATAGTGTGCAGTAGCCAGTCTTCTTCATTTGAAACCTGGCTCTGCCTAGGCCCAGTAACTTAACCTCTCTGTTCTTCTTCCCTCAGCTGTAAAAGGAAACAGTAATAGTATTTGCCTCCTAGGGCCCTTGTGAGTATTAGATGAGTTTCTGTGTGCACAGAATCAACTGCTCAGTAAGTGTTAGCTATGACCACCCCCTCAGTTAACAGCTGTTTATTGGATTGTTTTTGAGTGCTAGGTATCATGCCAGATACAAAATGCTAGAACCACAGTGAATAACACTCCCTTATCTCTTTGTGTGAGCAAAAATCATTCCAGTTACAGTCTTCCTAAAACACCACTCTTGGTGGTGTATGCAATAATTTACTGTAAACTTTTTCCTTCATTAAAGAAATTATATGGTTTTTACAGGGTTCACAGGCATTTGCAAGGGAGTCCTGGCCTTCTTAAATTTGAGAAGTGAAAGAATCTACTTATTTTGATTTTATTAGAATTACGTTTTGATAAAACACGAGTCAAATGACAACTAAGATTATAAGTTTAGCTTTTCACCTAGTTGACTTCATCATAAGTTCACCAACTCTGAAGTGTTCAGTTTCTGGCCAGAATTTCTTATGCATACATGGGGTGACTTAGCTTCCTGAGAGATCACCATGGTCTTGCTCTTGTCAGTCTTGATTACTGCCCTGCATTGGAGTTTGTGGAGTTTTACCATCTCAGATTACATTGCAGATTTCTCTCCTTCTCTCGTAAGAATTGTCATCCTTTGCAGATTAGGTTGTGTAGTATTATTTGCAAGCCTTTCTCTTGTTCTCATGGCAGAATTTTTCAGGAGGATAATAAGTAAAATTTGCTCAGGATATATTCTTACCTTACTCCCATGTGGGTCTCAAATTTTCAGAATTCTCCATGTTGCTTCCTCAGATACTTCTTAAACATACTGGATTTGAATGACCCACCGGTTTTGCTTGACATCCTGTCTCTTTAAGAGCATATAGAAGGCTTTTTCCAAATCAGTAAAGGCTGTAAGAGGTTTCTTAACTGAACAGAACTTACTGTTTTCTTCATGTCCCATTTTAAAACAAAATTAAATCTCTTATGTTCTGATCTTTCCTAAATCCAGGTAAATTCTGTATGTGAAGTGTTTGATAGTCTATATTTCTAATGTAGTATAATAAAATAATCTTAATATACCTAATATCATCAAGCAAGCGTATCTCTCTTTTCTTAATCCCTCTTCTTACTGAGATGGAAATGAGCAGCTTCAACTCTTTAGCTATTCTCTTTTACCTCTGGATGGGTTTAGTATCTTAGGCAGTAATGTTTGGACTATATATTTAATTATATCAGGTATTATTCTCATCATGGTTTACTGCTTTTCTCAGTTTGAGTTTCCTGGGAGCTTATTATTCATTAATTTCCCAGGCCTTTTCTTGGCTTCAGTTACCAGAACCTTGACCCACTAGCTTTCTTTATTTCCTTATTATTTGTTGACATTCTCACATTCTCTGGTCAAGATGCACTTCTCCAAAGGTAAATGAGTTACTAAACTCCTACACTGTGGTTGACTGACAGGTCACAGAATAGTCTGTATAGGTAAAACATAACCCCAGATGCATAAATAAATATGCTTTAAGACATAAGACGAGAATTTTAAAAATTACAGTGAAAGTAACATTATTCATTACTTATATTAAATTCTTTTAAAGATTTATTTAGGTGGTTTTTTACTGGTTTTTATAATATTTGAGTTTATCAGTTTATTTTCTGAACACTGCCTGATACTTTGAAGTGTACTACATTCCTGGATGACTGATGAACCAAGCCAGTTTCCTAGGGAAGCAGAAAGTGGTATTCTCCCTGGTGTGGTACAAGCACTGACAGGAGACACCACCAGCATATGACATGCAAGGCCTCAGGTCTTCCAGTGTAACGGCAGCCCCTTCCTGGACCTACAGCAAGCAGCCATAGTAATGTGGGGCTAGTGGCATGGTCCCTAGGTCTGAGAAGCTGATAGCTTAGCCCCTAGGCTATTTGTAGGGAATAACAAAAAGCATTAGAGTTGCTGAAGCATAACAGAAACATTGTGGAATGTCTCAGAAGGATGATGGGTTAGAAAGAAGCAAGAAAGAAAGAGGACAAACAGTTATGATTTCTTACTGTGTTCTGGCACAGTGTGTCACTTGCCCAGGGTCACAGGACCAGTGAAGGACTGAGATGGCCCTCCAACCTAGGATTATATGTCTTTGAAGCTTATGCTTTTTCTGCTGCACTGTGCTAACTCATGTAAACATTTGCTGTTTAGGAGTATTAGGATATCCTGACAGGCTTTTTAAAGAATATCCTCAAAAGTGTTTTGCCTACAGAAAAGAATTTGCAATGTGACTAAAATTCAGTCTCCTATCCATGTGGTGAAATGGAATAAACTACCATGATCAGAGGTTAGAACTGTTAGCCTTTAAGAGCTCCAACTATCAGTTCACATGTGTGGTAATCAGACTGAATATAAATGTCGTATCTTTACTAATATTGTCTTATTCTTTGCCGTCTTTTTGCCTCAGGGTTCATGGCAAAGGTAAAGAGGATTTGTTGGTTTTCAGCTTAGTGCCCGCCCTGAAATAAGACACAATTCACACTGACTGATGAAAAGCATACCTACATCATCTGCAGCAACACAGGAAAAGGAGAGCATAGATAATTGCAATCCACATAGTATTCCCCAGAGGATTTGTGCAGAAAAATTAAAAGTTAATTTAAAATGACTGAAAATTAAATTGCTTAGATTATACTGAAGTAATTGTAGTTAAAAGTAGGAAAGGTTTCTAAAAATCCCAGGTACTCTTCTGTTTTAGCAAAAGGTGCTTTTTATACAGTGAAAGGATCCAAGTCATTGAGTAACTCCTTTTACCCATTTTGTGGAAAAGTAGTCTTTGAGTCAGATGATGGTATTGGCTCCAGAGGCTCTGTGTAATATATACTAATCATCTGCTATAGGTTATAATGAAATGCCAGAAGTGCATTACCAATAGCAGAAGAAATTTCTGAGACCCTTAAATGATTATTATCAATAATCTGAGATTACTTGCATTGCCTGAATCTATCTGACAACATAGTGGCAATTCCAGTTAATAAATTATTACTTTCAGTTTCTATGAAGTCATCTAAAACTTCATTTTAAAAAATACTCATCCTTTAAAGATTGTGGAAATATGAAACAAAATGATTATTCACTTGATTAATCTTTGTTGCTGGTGAGAAGATAAAATGTGTTTTATAAAATTACTAAATGTACTTATTCCTTAGTATGCATGTTTATATGTTTAATTATAATTTTTATGATGTGTTGGAGTCAACATTTTCCTATGGAAATACAACTCAAGGTTTAATATTGGGCCATAGTGGGAAAATGGGATTTAGTATGAAAATATTTGCTTTATGTAAACCTTTTTATGAATGTAGCTAATGCATAAGTGAAGTCAAGCTGTAAAAACAATTAGTTGGGAAAATGCCAACTAAATTTTTTATATTCCAGGGAATATCTGTTAACTACACATTATTGTTATTAATTAACTATATGCAAATGTACAACTGGGTTCACTTAGATTCAGATAGAAAAGACAAAATATTTGAAGTATACAGTAAGTATAATTACTGTTTGCATCTCAAAACAAAGCACATTAATCTTTCTGCAATGCCGCTGATGTAATGTCTCCGTGTTACTTCTGGGAGTATTTGAAGTGGGCAGGCTTCCAAAGTTGATAGTTAATTCTGATCAGGAAAGGCACTGAAGGAGATGTCTGCGTTAGGCATTGTAACAAAGCAAATAATTTCTAAAGCTTTTGGAAGATTCCACTGCAAACACAATCACCCATTTGAATCTCTTACTCTAGACATTACAAAATTAATTTATCCAAAAAGGTTGTGAAACCCATTCTAAAAATACAATCTGTTAATTTAGGTATCTTGAAAGCATATACCTTTGGCCTTAAAAAATGAGGAAATAGAACTATTTAAAATATATTCTAGAACCAGTTTCAGGACCCATTTTGTTGCTTTCTAGAAAGGACTTTGAGAGACTCTCTGCACTAGTGGTTTTCAAGGAATATTCTCAGACCCTTAACCAAAGATGATCTGTTGATGGGCTTACATAATGAGATCCTCTTAAAACCCAAAGAAAAAATAGCCATGTTTTCTGTAATTTTCTTTCCCTTAAACTTCTGACCTTCTTGACCCATAATTTTCTTAAACTTAGGAATCTCTATTAGACTACTAGCATGCAGTACTTAAAAAATACATATTAAAAACTTAAAACTGTATTTCTTTCAAACATCTTAAAAATGTTTTTGAAGTGCAAGATATGCTACAAATGCACACACCCATATAGATCTATTTGAAAACTGATGATAAGTAAATACACAAATAAGCTATGATATTTCATGAGAAATACAAGTATTTTCGGTTGCCACCTGAATGAGGTTGAGGAAGTTAATATAGGCAAAATCTTTCATATTACTGATGAGCCTTAGGTCTGCTTACCCAAAGTCCTTATAGATCTAGTAGTTGGAACTTAAATCTGATTGATCTCACTGTAATTCTAAATTAAAGATCTTTTCCTCTTTTCACACTCTGTTTATTTACTCCAAGTTTATGAAAAGTACTTGATAAACATTTCTAATGGTATTTCTTAAAATGTTTAGTAATCTTTATTACATTCAAGATAAAAAGCTTTGAGTAATCTGGAGAAATCACAGACTCTTTAACTAAGACATAATACCTCAAACAGCATATCTCAAGGTGTGTTTCATAGAATGCACGTGTGCCACAGTACCCAAAGGGACACAGTGGCAGGCCACCACGCCACAGGATAGCCGCCCAGGTCACTCTGCTTGGGACCTTTTCTTACAGTTTCAAAGTGAAAACTCAGCACCGTTGTGCCTGTCAGTCACCACATGTGAGGCACACCTCGCTGCCCCTGCTTGCCATCTGTTCAGTGGGTGGCAGGAAATCGGGGTGTGTGTGTCGCCTGCACTTTGGGAAAACATGGACCAGAATCTCCAGATTAGTCACACCTTTACTTACCTGCCAGATTCTGCAAGGCCACATTTCACTGGAGTTTATTATTCATTCCTCATCAGTCCTGTAGTCAGTTCCTACATTCTCCGTTACCTCCCGGCTTGAATGATCACGGAAGCCTGGCAAAACTGCAACTGCTGAAGTCCAAATTCTACACCCAGGAAGCTACAGAAAAACATAACTATGCCAACTGGTCCCATGTTGAAATAATGACCACAATCCTTGAGTGGACTTTGGCACCGCCTGCAATCCTACTTTGTCCTAGGCGACTCAACCTCCTATTTTCAGAGATCACTTGCCTAGACTATGCAGTTGCCTGCCAACTGTTCTCTTGCTTATCTTTGGGCAACAGCAAGTGACTTAAAAGTAGTAAGTCAGACCATGTCACCTTCCTGCTTAAAACCCTCCATTGGCTCCCATCACATGTGGAATTAAGTTCTGATTTGCTGCCTGGCTACTTCTCAGTCCTAGTTTCTTGCCACTCATCCCTACATTCACTATTTCCCAGATACAACACCACTCTAAAAAAATGCACAATGTGTTGCCTTGCTTGGGCGGTTATACTTGCTGTCCCATTTGCTTGGAACACGTTTTTCCTCCGGGTATTCCCATGCCTAGAATTCTCTCTATTCACTTGTTTAAATGTCTTCTAGGGGAGCCCTTATTACTCTGTTCCCTAACTTCTCTTCCTAGCCCATCTTACTAGTTGATAGTGTTTTTTTAATTGATAGATTGTCTTCTGAGGGCATTCGACCATCCTGAGGGACTAAAACAGTCCTTGAATTAATTAGGCCCCTAATAAATATTTGTTGAATTAGTAATCTAAATCACATATGCCTGGGCAATCAAACAACAGCAGGATGAAGACTAGGTCATTAATTTCAGAGAATGCAAAGGGAAGGGCTGTCTTTTATTCCCTCTCCTTTGCTCCCCCAATTTGATAGGCTAATTTTGGGGAGTCTGCCAAGAATAGAAATAGAAATAGAAACAAGTGAGATCACCTAGGAATACTGTTTTGTTTATAAGAAACAGAAGATTGAACCCTAGGGAATATCAGCATTTTAAAAAATTGTTTTTTATTGAGGTAAAATTCACTATAACATGAAATTCACCATTTTAGTAATTTTAAATTGTACAGCTCCATACATTATGAACTACTACTTCACTCAGTGTTATGCAAGCATCACCATGATCTAATTCCACGACAGTCATCATCCCCAAAAGAAACCCCATACTCCTTAGCAGTTACTCCCCATTTTCCCTCTTCCCAGCCCCTGGCAACCACTGATCTACTTCTCTCTCTGTGGATTTGTCTATTCTGGACATTTCATCTAAATGGATTCATGTGATATATACCTTTTTGTGTCTAGCTTTCACTTAGCATATTGTTTTCAAAGTTTATCCACAATGTAGCATATATCAGTGCTTCATTCCTTTGTCTGGCTGTGCAGTATCCATGGTATGGATATGCCATATTTTGTTGACTGATTCATCAGTTGCTGGACCTTAGGGGTGTTTTCCCTTTTTTGGCTGTTACGAATAATGCTTCTGTGAATATTTGTGTACATGTTTTTGTTTCAACACCTTTTAAAATTTCTCTTTGGTTTATATATTTAGAAGTGATACTGCTGGGCCAATAGTAATTCAATGTTTACCTTTTTAAGGAACTTCAAACCTTTTCCACAGTGAGTGGACTACTGTAGCTATCCTAGTGGGTGTGATGTGGTATCTCATTGTGGTTTAGATTTGCAATTCCCTAATAGGAACATCAACATTTAATCATGGGCTCCAGAAAGGTGGGTTAAAAGAGGAGGCAAAGAATGGGATAGAGTAGTAGGACGGCAGTCAACTTGGACTCCTGGACTTGCAGTGAGTGCCTCCATCGTGCTCTTTGGTAACTGATGTGACCATTGATCTCTTATGTCTAGTTTCACAAAATTGCCTTTATGTTGCAAGTCTAGCATGACTTCTCCAAAGTTTATAATTAGTACTTCTTCAGTTTATAGTGCTCTTTTATATAGTTTATTCAGAGGCACCAGAGTGTAGAGATCATAAGATAATAGGCTCTGGAGTGAGACCACCTGGGTTCAAAAGCTGGCTCAAATGGAGTGGGCTTGGACAAGGTAATCAATGTCTCTGTTTCTCATTTCCCCATGTGTAACACGAAGTTGGGGTTATGGTGACTGAGGGAAATAAGTTGTGTACAGTGCCTGGCACGTAACTCTTTGTATGTCTGTCTTTGCTATAATCCTGATAATGGTGGTGATGATGATTTATCTACACATCTATTTAGAGAAGAGGCTAGAATAGGTTTACACTGGATCCAAGTCTGGGATTGAGCATCTTGTGTTCGCAAAATGGGTTCTTTGTTAATATGCTCCGCTTTCCATAGTCCTGCTGTGGTGCTAGTGTCAGTGACAGTGCAGATTACTCACTCTTGTGGCCCGTATTCTGTCTTTCACAAGTCACTCCACTAATTTATTAGATGTACATTTTGAACTCAGATTATCTTTACTCATTTGTAGAGGAACTAGACTTACTTCAGTTAAATATTTTTTTCTGTTTATACTCCAGTACAACCATATTATTTTTTAAAAATTGAAATTATGAAAGAAAACATCATTTATAATTCCATCCCTTGAAAACACTGTGTCCCAGCTTTTAGTGCATGTCTTTCTGTATTTTCATTCCCCTAGACATCTTAAACATAGTTATAATAATTCTACAAAGGAAATAGAATATCCTTGCATCTATTTTAAAGCTCATTTTCAGCTGCCTTTTGAGTCTTTTCTAGAAGGTCCTAATTTTTAAAATTCCTCCAGACATAATATTGATCCCACAAAAGATACATTTTTACAGTTTATAGGTGTGAATATAGAGAAAGAACCCTTTCCTGTCTACACATTTTAAATACATAGAAGCTTGAAAATGTGCCAAGGACTATTTTATAGCTTTATGATAAAACCTATTATTTTTCTATAGACAAAGAATGCTTAGCAGTGCCAAAAAGTGTAAAAAGAGTTAAAATAAGCAACATGTCATTTAAATTCTACGTTTTGGCCTTTAGAGTTCTTTAAACATAGATTCTGCAAGTATTTTACAGATAAGTAAGCTGAAAGATTAAGTGACATTTCTGTTTTCAGTCAATGTTAGAAATAAACACAGAAATCCAAACCTTCTCCTTATTAGATCAGAAGATAACATGTTCATATATTTCAAGATGTAAACCTGTAGAGGAGATATGAACACTTAAGCTGTGTTGAGATTTATGAATAATGCCATCAAATAAAATGAGGCAGTTATTTTTCAATTTTTCAGAGTTCTAATGTTATTTGGAATATGTCTTTCTCACCTTGTAAAAATGATACTTAGAAAAGTGGAGATTTTGGAGAGCAAGGCAGTCACAAAATGGTAGGGTGGACACATGGATTTAGTTCAGAAAGATAATACAAAATGAGCTCACAGAGAGGGCATTAATGAAGTAATTTTGGTGATGATAGCAAGGATATATGGAATAGAAGGTTGTTATAGCCGACAGGCAAATATAAGTAGGAGAATGCTTACATTCTTTTTTAAAAATTTTATTAAGGTATTATTGATATACACTCTTATGAAGGTTTCACGTGAACAAAACAAGTTGGTTACTACATTTTACCCATATTATCAAGTCCCCACCCACCACCAATGCAGTCACTGTCCATCAGTGTAGTAAGATGCCACAGAGTCACTATTTGCCTTCTGTGTGCTACCCTGTCTTCCTCTTGATCCCCCACACCATGTGTACTAGACATAATACCCTGAATCCCCACCTCTCTCCCTCCCCACCCGCCCTCCCACACTCCTCCCCTTTGGGAACCACTAGTTCCTTCTTGGAGTCTGTGAGTCTGCTGCTATTTTGTTCCTTCAGTTTTGCTTTGTTTTTATACTTCACAAATGAGGGAAATCATTTCGCACTTGTGTTTCTCCACCTGGCTTATTTCACTGAGCATAATATCCTCCAGCTCCATCCATGTTGTTGCAAATGGTAGGATTTGTTTCTTTCTTATGGCTGAATAGTATTCCATTGTGTATATGTACCACCTCTTCTTTATCCATTTATCTACTGATGGACACTTAGGTTGCTTCTATATCTTGGCTATTGTAAATAGTGCTGCAATAAACATAGGGGTGCATATGTCTTTGAATCTGAGAAGTTGTATTCTTTGGGTAAATTCCAAGGAGTGGGATTCCTGGGTCAAATGGTATTTGTATTTTTAGTTTTTTGAGGAACCTCCATGTAGGTTTCCACAATGGTTGAACTAGCTTACATTCCCACTGGCAGTGTAGTAGGAGAGTTCCCCTTTCTCTGCATCCTTGTCAACATTTGTTGTTCTTAGTCTTTTTGGTGCTGGCCATCCTTACTGGTGTGAGGTGATACCTCACTGTGGTTTTAATTTGCATGTCCCTGATGATTAGTGACGTGGAGCATCTTTTCATGTGTCTGATGGCCATCTGTATTTCTTCTCTGGAAAAGTGTCTCTTCATATCCTTTGCCCATTTTTTAATTGGGTTATTTGTTTTTTGGGTGTTCAGGTGTGGGAGTTCTTTATATATTTTGGATGTTAACCCCTTGTTGGATATGTCATTTACAAAAATATTCTCCATACTGTAGGATGCCTTTTTGTTCTGTTGATGGTGTCCTTTGCCATACAGAAACTTTTTAGTTTGATGTAGTCCCATGAGTTCATTTTTGCTTTTGTTCCCTTGCCTGAGGAGATGTGTTCAGGAGGAAGTTGCTCATGCTTATATATTCAGGAGATTTTTGCCTATGTTGTCTTCTAAGAGTTTTACGGTTTTGTGACTTACATTCAGGTCTTTGATCCATTTTGAGTTTACGTTTGTGTATGGGGTTAAACAATAATCCAGTTTCATTCTCTTGCATGTAGCTGTCCAGTTTTGCCAACACCAGTTGTTGAAGAGGCTGTCCATAGTGATTTTTCCTTTTTCATTTCCCCATTGTATGTCCATGGCTCCTTTGTCATATATTAATTGACCATATGTGGTTGGGTTTATATCAGGGCTCTCTAGCCTGTTCCATTGGTCTATGGGTCTGTTCTTGTTCCAGTACCAAATTGTCTTGATTACTGTGGCTTTGTAGTAGAGCTTGAAGCTGGGGAGCGTAATCCCCCCAGCTTTATTCTTCCTTCTCAGGATTGCTTTGGCTGTTTGGGGTCTTTTGTGGTTCCATATGAATTTTAGAACAATGTTTTCTAGTTCATTGAAGAATGCTGTTGGTATTTTGATAGGAATTGCATTAAATCTGTAGATTGCTTTAGGCAGGATGTCCATTTTGACAATATTAATTCTTCCCATGCATGAGCACAGGATGTGTTTCCATTTATTGGTATCTTCTTTAATTTCTTTCATGAGTGTCTTTTAGTTTTCAGAGTGTAGGTCTTTCACTTCCTTAGTTAGGTTTCTTCCTAGGTATTTTATTCTTTTTGATGCAACTGTGAATGGAATTGTTTTCCTGATTTCTCTTTCTGCTAGTTCATTATTAGTGTATAGAAATACAACAGATTTCTGTGTATTAATTTTGAATCCCGCAACTTTGCTGAATTCAGATATTAAATCTAGTAGTTTTGGAGTGGATTCTTTTGGGTTTTTTATGTACAATATCATGTTGTCTACAAACAGCGACTGTTTAACTTCTTCCTTGCCAATCTGAATGCCTTTTATTTCTTTGTGTTGTCTGGTTGCCATGGCCAGGACCTCCAGTACTATGTAGAATAGAAGTGGGGAGAGTGGGCATCCTTGTCTTGCTCCCGATCTTAAAGGAAAAGCTTTCAGCTTCTCGCTGTTAGGTATAATGTTGGCTGTGGGTTTGTCATATATGGCCTTAATTATGTTGAGGTACTTGTCCTCTATACCCATTTTGTTGAGCGTTTTTATCATGAATGGATGTTGAATTTTGTCAAATGCTTTCTCAGCATCTATGGAGATGATCATGTGGTTTTTATTCTTCTTTTTTTTGATGTAGTGGATGATGTTGATGGATTTTCGAATGTTGTACCAACCTTGCATTCCTGGGATGAATCCCACTTGATCATGATGGATGATCCTCTTGATGTATTTTTGAATTCGGTTTGCTAATATTTTGTTGAGTATTTTTGCATCTATGTTCATCAGGGATATTGGTCTTAATTTTCTTTTTTTGTGGTGTCTTTGCCTAGTTTTGGTATTAAGAGTGATGCTGGTGTCACAGAATTAGTCTTCCCTCTTCATCTACTCTTTGGAAAACTTTAAGGAGGGTGAGTATTAGGTCTTCACTAAATGTTTGATAAAATTCAGCAGTGAAGCCATCTGGTCTAGGTGTTTTGTTCTTAGGTAGTTTTTTGATTACCAATTCAATTTCGTTGCTGGTAATTGGTCTGTTCAGAATTTCTGTTTCTTTCTGGGTCAGCCTTGGAAAGTTGTATTTTTCTAGAAAGTTGTCCATTTCTTCTAGGTTATCCAGTTTGTTAGCATATAATTTTTCATAGTATTCTCTAATAATTCTTTGTATTTCTGTGGTGTCCATAGTGATTTTTCCTTTCTCATTTCTGATTCTGTTTATGTGTGTAGTTTCTCATTTTTTCTTGATAAGTCTGACCAGGGGTTGATCTACTTTATTTTCTCTAACCAGTTCCTTGTTTCATTGATTTTTTTCTATTGTTTTATTCTTCTTGATTTTATTTATTTCTGCTCTAATCTTTATTTAGTCCCTTCTTCTACTGACTTTGGGCCTTGTTTGTTCTTCTTTTTCTAGTTTTGTTAATTGTGAGTTTAGACTGTTCATATGGGATTGTGTTTCTTTCCTGAGGTAGGCCTGTATTGCAATGTACTTTCTTCTTAACGTGGCCTTTGCTGCATCCCACAGATTTTGCGGTGTTGAATTATTGTTGTCATTTGTCTCCATATATTGCTTGATCTCTGCTTTTATTTGGTCATTGATCCATTGATTATTTAGGAGCATGTTATTAAGCCTCCATGAGTTTGTGGAATTTTTCATTTTCTTTGCATAATTCATTTCTAGTTTCATTCCTTTGTGGTCTGAGAAGCTGGTTGGTACAATTTCAATCTTTTTGAAATTACTGAGGCTCTTTTTGTGCCCTAGTATATGATCTATTCTTGAAAATGTTCCATGTGCACTTGACAAGAATGTCTATCCTGCTGCTTTTGGGTGTAGAGTTCTGTAGATGTCTGTTAGGTCCATCTGTTCTAGTGTGTTGTTCAGTGCCTCAGTGTCTTTACTTATTTTCTGTCTGGTTGATCTGTCCTTCAGAGTGAGTGGAGTGTTGATGTCTCCTAGAATGAATGCTTTGCATTCTATTTCCCCTTTTAATTCTGTTAGTATTTGTTTCACATATGTAGGTGCTCCTTTGTTGAGTGCATAGATATTTATAATGGTTATATCTTCTTGTTGGATTGACCCCTTTATCATTATGTAATGTCCTTCTTTGTCTCTTGTGACTTTCCTTGTTCTAAAGTCTATTTTTTCTGATACAAGTACTGCAACTCCTGTTTTTTTCTCCTTGTTAGTTGCATGAAATATCTTTTTCCATTCCTTCACTTTTAGTCTGTGTATGACTTTGGTTTTAAAGTGAATCTCTTGTAGACAGCATATAGATGGGTCTTGTTTTTTTATCCATTCAGTGACTCTATGTCTTTTCATTGGTGCATTCAGTCCATTTACATTTAGGTTGGTTATTGATAGGTATGTACTTCCTGCCATTGTAGGCTTTAGATTTGTGATTACCAACGGTTCAAGGTTACCTTCCTTACTATCTAAGAGTCTAACGTAACTCACTTAATATGCTATTACAAACACAATCTAAAGATTCTTTTTTTTCTCCTCCTTTTTCTTCCTCCTCCATTCTTTATATATTAGGTATTATATTCTGTACTCTTTGTTTTTCACTTGATTGACTTTGGGGATAGTTGATTTAATTTCACATTTGCTTAGTAATTAACTGTTCTACTTTTTTAATGTGGTTTTATTACCTCTGGTGACAGCTATTAAGCCTTAGAACACTTCCATCTATAGCAGTCCCTCCAAAATACACTGTAGAGATGGTCTGTGGGAGCTAAATTCTCTCAGCTTTTGCTTATCTGGAAATTGTTTAATCTCTCCTTCAAATTTAAATTATAACCTTGCTGGATAAAGTATTCTTGGTTCGACGCCCTTCTGCCTCATTGCATTAAATACATCATGCCACTCCCTTCTGGCCTGTAAGGTTTCTGCTGAGAAGTCTGATGATAGCCTGATGGGCTTTCCTTTGTATGTGATCTTATTTCTCTCTCTGGCTGCTTTTAGTAGTCTGTTCTTATCCTTGATCTTTGCCATTTTAATTATCATATGTCTTGATGTTGTCTTCCATGGGTCCCTTGTGTTGGGAGATCTGTGCATCTCCATGGTCTGAGAGACTATTTCCTTCTCCAGATTGGGGAAGTTTTCAGCAATTACCTCCTCAAAGACACTTTCTATCCCTTTTTCTCTCTTCTTCTTCTTCTGGTACCCCTCTAATGAGAATATTGTTCCATTTGGATTGTTCTCACAGTTCTCTCAGTGTTGTTTCATTCTTAGAGATGCTTTTTTCTCTCTGTTCCTCAGCTTCTTTGTATTTCTCTTCTCTAATTTCTATTTCATTTATCATCTCCTCCGCTGTATCTAATCTGCTTTTAGCACCCTCCACTGTACTCTTCAATGATTGGATCTCCGACCAGAATTCATTCCTGAGTTCTTGAATATTTTTCTGTACCTCCATGAGCATGTTAATGATTTTTATTTTGAAATCCCTTTAAGGAAGATTCATGAGATCGATTTCATTTGAATCTTTCTCGGGTTGTATTCGCAATTTTACTTTGAACCAGTTTTCTTTGGTGTTTTATATTTGTGTATGGTGCCCTCTGGTGCCCAGAAACTCTACTGTCTGCAGCTGCTCAGCCCCTAAAGCAATGTCGGGGTTCACAGGGGAGTGGTATTGGCTCCTGGGGAGAGGAAAGAGCAGAGTCCTGCTTCCTGGCTGCTATGCCTGCCTCTACTGCCAGAACCAGTGGACCAAGCACACAGGTACAAGCCTCTATGCTTTGCTTTTGTAGTTGCTGTAGATGGGTCTTCCCTCTGGCTGGCTTAACACCAGGGTAGGGTTTGCTGGTTTGCGAGCCAGGTGGTGTTGGCCGAGAGAAAGGTGCCGTAGGTTGTGTGTCACTGAGGATTTCTTCAAGCTGTGTATTCAGCCAGGGAGCTGGAGCACCTGAAGATCGTGAAAGTTCCCAACCTGCTGGGCAGAGTGCACCTGGACAATTTTGTCTACCTGTCCTTTCTCCTGAGCAGTAAGCTCTGCGCAATCCTTGCCCGTTTAGCAGCCCTCTTGCTGTTAGGAAGTCCCTCAGACTGTCCACCTTTCTTTTGTCCCAGAGCAGCTGGATATGGATCCCTGCTGTCCACAAGTGGCTGGAATCTCAGTCTCTCCAGGTATTCTGCCTGTCTTAGCTTTCCAACCCCCTAATCACGAGAGTACCATGAAAACACCATGAAATACAGGTTTGTGCTCCCAGAGCAGATCTCTGGAGTTAGGTATTCAGCAGTACCAGGCCTTCACTTCATCCCCGCTCTGTTTCTCTTTGTCCCGCTGGTGAGCTCGGGTGGGGGAAGTGCTTGGGTCTGGCCGGGCCACGGCTTTGGTATGTTACCCTGTTCCATGAGGTTTATTCTTTTCTCCACGTGTATTCAGTTTGGCCCAGCCCTCTTTATCCTGTTGCTCTTTCAGGATTAATCGTATTAATTATATTTCCAAATTATATGCGCTTTTAGAAGGAAGCCTCTGTCTCACCTCTCATGCTGCCATCTTTAATCCCTCCCTGCTTATATCCTTATAAGAATACTTATATAGGAATGTAAAATCTTAACTTTGCTCAAAAATGAAACAAAATTATATAAAGACTACCAAGTATTAATTCAAATATACTGCCTTTTTTTTTTGTCGTACTGACTTGTGATATATTGAAGATAGGCCAAATCTGAAGACTTTTTTGGTATCTAAAGAAAGGGAAGCCACTATTTCATTTTATTTGAAATTGTGTTTATTTTTTTGTAAGACTTTTAATAGGCAGAGGACAAAGAAGCATGGGGAAAAAGGGGCTTACAAGCAGCCTCTATGTAATATAGACTGGTAGGCAGTTTGGCACAGAATTCCCATTATTCTGACTTTTACTTTTGATAGGCTACTCAGTGTGTCTATTTGTGATCCTGCATGGCTTGACATACCATAAAAATAGAGGATTTCATTACGGAGTTCTGTTTTTTTCAGCAGCTATTCAGTAAGCTGCCTCTGAAGTATGTTAGTAGATACTAACTTTAGAAAGAACTCTTCTGTTAGGTTCTCTGGCCTGCCATGGGCACAGTCAATTGAGTATACAAACATGGACAAAAATAGAAGAGGGTAAAGCAGATTTTCAGGAAATTACTTGAGTTTCCGGAGCTCTCACGTTAGACAGACTCAAATTTGCCCCCAGCAGCTCTATTAGGGAGATTTGTTACCTCTAGGTGACTTCGTGGATATCTGTCTTATCAGGCTGCTGGGAGGGTTACATGAGAGATACAAGAAACCTATAACTGTGGTGCTATAAGGAATGTATGTGGTACCTTGCTTGTATGAAGTTTGAAGTAATCAAGTCATATAAGCTATATTGTGGGATGTGGTGACAGTGTGGAACATTGGCTCTCAGACTTCTAGTGTACAAAGACAAACCAGGAAACCTTATTAAAGTGAAGCTTCTTTTCCATCCCAAGTCGGATTCAGTAGATCATGGTGGGAGCACAGGAAACTGTATTTTTAACAAGCACATGATTCTGATGAATATTGGATCATGTTTTGCAAAATATGCTTAGGAGGCTGTGGGTAGAAGCCATTTGACCCTGAAACTTTAATAGCCTCGGTGGGTGAGTTTTCATGGCTCATCCTTTAACAGCATTCACTAAGGGGACCTGAGCACTGACCACAGAACTGTACTTGAGAAAGATAATTGAAGAATAGCAGTGTAAGATGAGGTAAATGTATACTAATTTGTAGAAATATGTACATGAACTATTATAAGTACTTTACCAAAAATGAGCTTAATGTTTAAAATAAATAAAAATAGAAAAAGGAACTGCATTATATAGAACATACCAACTTTTAAAGTTAAACTTTTAGTGTTTCTTTATCAAAGGAATATTTGTAGACCAGGACCTAACACAAAAATCCATTCTGCATCAGCTCTATTATAATTCAGTCTGGGTGCCATTAATGAGAATGCTCTGGTTAATCTTAATTGTCATGATGATATGAGGAGATGTGCTATATAAGGTATTCGAACCACGTGGGGTAAATTATTAAGCATCGTTGTTAAGTAAGAGGATGGAATGAAACTGGAATGAAATAAGTCAGGCGTCTGGTCTTGGTATTTCCTGTTGTTAGTGCTGGAGTATTTTACTTTTTATGTTAAAAATGAAGCATACCTAACTTTCCCTCTGATATTTATGCAATATAATACACATACATGTATGTATCTATGCATGCATGTACACATACATAGAGCCGTATTTGATGGCCTTAAAGGAAGAGACCCCAAGGGCTCTTTGGTGTGCAATTAATATTTTTGTCAGAAAATCAGCAGATTGTTTCAGTATGGTTATGTGTTATGACATCATATTCCAGTAAAGTCATAATGAACAGAAATTTTGTTTGTCTCTATGGCAAACCAAAGTGAGTTTTGTAATTGTCAGCAGACCTTAGTGATTATAGTGGCGCCCACTCCCTCTACCGTAGTTACAGGTCTGTTTAGCATTCCCATTGTGGTCCTCTGTTTTCAGAACTGTATAATTAATTGTAAACATTTGCTTTATGGTGAAAGCCTGCCATATAAGATCTCAGTCCAGGAATAAATTTCTGATTTCAGGTTGTCTATTTTAAAGTCTTAGAGTGGAACCAGTGAAAAATATGCATAAAATTTTATGGAGGTGGGAAAACTGAATTTTGTGGGATGCAAAGTGAAGATAGCCTGCATTCACTGTATGAGTCTGTCAAAATTTCTGCTTTATAAAGGGATCTAAAATAAAACAGGTAATAGGAAGTTGCACCCTTCAATATACTAGTTACTGTAATCAAAGCACAAAAAAGATTGTGGTTTTTAATGCTTTTTTTGGTCTCTGCATGTTAAAAATCTTGTGCTATAAGTGATTTTTTCAACTTCTAATATTTGCTAATTAAAAATGAGAACATAAGACATATAATCAAAACACATTTAAATACTTTATCTTCAAACAAACTAAGAGAAAACTGTGGGCCAAGAAAACTGACTTTAAGAATTTAAAACAGCAGTCTTTTCTTTTTGTTTTCATACTCTGGGTTTCTCCATTACATTTGAAACTGGTGACTCCTCGTTGCCCTGACATCATGTTGTAATTTCTCTTCTAACTCTCTCTTTCATCTCTTTCACTGCTGTCGGTGCTTGATCATGGGCCTCAATCAGATCCCAGCCTTAGGCTCTCTTTTTTGGTTCCTTTACACTCACCCTTTCCAGGTGCTTATCCACTCACATGGTTTCAGTTACTGCCTCTCAAATCTGCCCATGTACCTTTCTAGTCCTTCACCTTCAATAAACCTTAACTGATTAGTCCCATCTGCCAGGTGAATTATTGTACAGTGGGCTTTGTCCAGTTTATATCAGGTTGAATATACAACCCTGCTACTTGGATGTCCAAAAATCATCTAACACTTAGTAGGACCTCTGTTGGACTTCTCTTTGTTTGGAAACAGGTATGTTTCAGCACTGGAGTGATTTTTAACTTAGTTTTTTAGGATTACAATTATAAATTTACCATTCCACCAAAATCGATCTGATTAATTTTGCTTAAGTGTGCAATTCAGTGGTCATAGTTCTCAGTCATTTCACCCGACCTGTGGGTAGATTTTGACACAATTGACCCCTCCCTCCTCCTAGATATATTTTTCCCCATTTGGCTTTCAAGAAGGACACTGTGCTTGCTTGGTTTTCCTCCTTCATCCCCTCCCACAGAGTTCTCTTGTCTGTGGCTTTAAATTCCATCCACGTGGATGATGATTCCCAAATTTTATCCCCATTTTAGATCTCTTTCCTCTGAGTCCAGACTTGTAAATCTGATTGTGCATTTCACGTCTCCGCTTGGATGTCTAGTAGGCTGAATAACTGAACATCTCCAAACCAGAGCTGCTGATACTTACTTCCAACAAACCTACTCCTTGGCAGTCTTCACCAGCTCACTGTATGGGTGCTCCATCTTCCATTTGCTTCGGTCAGAAACGCTGGTAGTCATCCTTGATTTCTGTGTCATATTCCATACCTAGTCCTAGGATAAAACCCCATCATCTCTACTGTTGATAGGTATCTAGAATCCAGCTACTTCTCATAACTTCCACTGCTGCCACTGAAAATCCGGCCCCTGTTACTTTCCCCCCATATCATTGCAGTAGCCTCCTAACAGAGCACCTCGCTTCTGTCGTCATTCCCTGACAGTGTGTTCTCAGCATAATAAATGAGCCTCCAAAATGGAAGTCAGATCATGTTGTGTTGCTGCTCAAGACTTTCTGGTAGCTCGTCATTCCACTCAGGTAAAAATCAGATCCTTACAGTGATCTCTGAGGAGGGCCCTGTGGAATCCAGTCACCTCTTCTCATCTCTTAGCTTACCTTTCCTCACTCCCTCAATTCTAACCACACAGGCATCTTCTGAATTGCTTGAATATTGTTGGCACACTGCTGCCTCAAGGCCTTTGCTCTTGGTGTTTTCTCCACCTTCCATGCGCTGTTCCAGAAACCTGCATAGTTTCCTCCCTCCCTCAGGTCTTCATACAATGGTCATCTTCTCAGTGAGACCCTCCTTGGCCACCCTATCTAAAAACCCAGCTCCCTGACAACTTCGAACGTCTCCTTTTCCTGTTTAACTTGTATCTCTAACATATTAGATATCCTACATATTTACCTTATTTATTATTGTCTCTCTTTCCCAGTACCATGTATGTTTTTGTTCATTGTCCTATTTCCATGTCATAGGTTTGTTCTTCTTTTTTATGCCCTCATGTCTGCATCATTGCAGCTTTCTAGTCATGCCTCCTTACCTCAGTCTCATTAAACACAAACCTGCTAAAATTTTTCACCTTAAATACATTTTATTATAATTCTATATGTGTAAGAAGTGGCTTAAACTCCCTATACTTTCATTTTGAATCTGATCTCCTTATTACTTTGCGAAGTATGTATTATCTTGGCATAGTAGCTCCATCCCTCTGTCCCTCCCATTTCTTATCATACCTATTTTCTGTTAAAAGTACAGTAATCTGTGTGTTGTCGCCTAAATGGGCTTGCTTGTCTCCAGCCTCTCTAGTGGCTCCCAGTCCTCAGCACCAGACCAGCTTGCTCACTTCCATCAAAATCTGACTGAAATCTTCTCACCATGAAGCCTTCTGTGATATGATTAATTTTTACTCAATTTATGTTTAATATTTTCTATTATACATTTTTCAAGGAGGTCAGAATATATATACTCTTCATTGTCTATAGATATATTGACTCGTATTTTATCTTTCATGAATACATTTGTGAGGTTAAAACTTTGTTGGAGTTAAGAGGGCATACATAGCACATTACATGGTTGGTATCATTCTAAAGCAAACAAATCTTACCATGTGTAGAGTGGTTTTATTGAGCTAACATTAATATTTTTATTTTCTTATTTTAGATATCATTGCCCAATGCCCAAGATCTTTTATGTTCAGCTGACTGTAGGCAATAATGAATTTTTTGGGGAAGGAAAGACTCGACAAGCTGCTAGACACAATGCTGCAATGAAAGCCCTTCAGGCACTACAAAATGAACCTATTCCAGAAAAGTCATCACAGGTGTGGTACTGCTGCATGTGACAGTTTCTTATAGTTCCCCAGTGAGGTGATTGAGAAGACAAATACAAGTGTATTTTTACGAATCAATACTCTCTTCTGATCGGAAAGAATACTAGAGTGGTGATCCGCTCTGATTTGCTTCTCAGATATCCTGTCTACTATACTGACTCGTGTTTCTGTTAGGATGACATCATCTTTGAGATTTTTGGTTTACTTAATGGAGTTCACTTTCTATAGGAAGTAGGAAT
The DNA here is from genome assembly GCA_032199065.1 of Smutsia gigantea. Taxonomy (NCBI): domain Eukaryota; kingdom Metazoa; phylum Chordata; class Mammalia; order Pholidota; family Manidae; genus Smutsia; species Smutsia gigantea. Next base: position 118,043 of record JAVSCE010009161.1, read on the forward strand.
GCAGAATTTGGGGATGTGAACAAGAATGAGATACATTCAGTTACCTTGCATTTAATGCTACATTTATTAAGCATGGGTTATAGTGTGTTAATCTATAATCAAGGAATGAAGCAGAGGAGATCTTTATGGATTTTTCAGTCCTATTTTATTTACACATGAGGATAATCTTGAGTAATTTTCACCCATTCTCATGGCTTCAGCTACTTTCTCTATTGACTTCAAAATAGTATTTCCAGCTCAGGTATGTCTTATAAGTCAGCTTCTTAATGAGTTCTCCACTTAGTTATTTAAAACTGTACAGTCCAGCCTCTACAATTCCCCTTCCCTCAAATCTGTTGTTTCTCCCCCTTTGAAATTTAGTCAAACTGGTATTTTTCTCCTTGTATACTTTCATTATGATTCTTACCTGTTTGCTTATCTGTTTTCCTGCTAACTTATAAACTTCTTGCCTCCTGATCTCTTTATCTGTAAATACCTACACAATGTTCAGCATAGGTGAGGTCCTCCAGAAGTATGTGTTAAATAAGTGAATAAGTAAATTGGTACCAGAGTCAGAACCAGAGCCCCCAAATTCTGGTTTGTATCCCATACTCTTTAAACAACTTAGCCTTCTTGGAAGATTAGGTATCATGTTAGAATGCCTGTGGAGGTATTGTGTGTATAGCAGGATGGGGAATGAAAATCTCCAGAGTGAACTGGGTCTGGAGACACAGGATAAACTCAAATTAGTTTATGGTTGAGTAAAATATTTCCACACTCAGCATTTATTTTTCTTCTTTGAGGAAAAAGACTAAAAACCAAATCACAAAAAGCCATACAGCAAAGCCCTCCACTACTGTGGTTACATAGGAACCCACAAGATAGAGCCTCTGGGTTCCTGTTTCTTCTTGTATTTTTAGATGACACTCGTGATTATAGATTGTATGTAAAGTTTGTTACAAAGTAAATATTCAGTGTTATATCCTATTTTTTTGTGATTTAGAATGGCGAATCAGGAAAGGAAATGGATGATGACAAAGATGCAAATAAATCTGAGATCAGCTTAGTGTTTGAAATTGCTCTGAAGCGAAATATGCCCGTCAGTTTTGAGGTATGTGCCTAGTAGAGATCTTCCATTTTTCCCCTGCTCCTCATTATTTAAAATAAGCAAATAAAGTTAATCAGTATACTAGTATCCTGAAGGGGTTAATGTGCTTCCTTATGTTCACACTCTATCATGAAATGGTGTAGGCCCTGGGGAAGATAGGACTTAATATAATATCATGGCTTTCTGCATTAAACCATTTGTATATATGATATTTCAGTTTTTATCATAAAATTTAGTTTGAGTGTAAGATAATTTGTAGTGCCCTATAGGATATGGTGTCTTTAATAGGATCATATTGAAAATATTCAAGTAAATATTCAAATTAATATCAAGACATGTGTATTGAACATCTAATTTCTTCTAAATTTGTGGGGGCCAAAATATGTTTAAATGTTGAAGTCACCAAGAAGTAATTAAGCAGCTCTCTAGTTTACAACTAGATAGGTTACAAAATAGTCATTAAAATTTGTATGACATTTAAAAGAGGAAAAAAATTTTAATTAATATAATACCTCCTTTATTTAGAAGTCACTACTTTTGCAACTCAGTTATTTAGAAAATAGGCAAAAATCCAGGAAATAAGCTGAGTCATGGAGTATCCTTCAAATTATGTGACATTTACCTGCTAGAAAGTCTTACATTTTTACTCACTGACAGAATCAACTGACCTTGGCTTTGAACCTGTTTGCTTTCTTAGACACAGTTCTAACAAGTTGTTTAATTTCTCAGGCAATAGCAGATTTAAAGTAGCAAAATGAGGAAAGCAGGGAGAGAATATCCTTGGAGGCCTATTGGTCCCAGCAAGAAATGATAGGGAAAATACAGAAAACCTATTAAAAAGTAACTGTATATACTCAAAAATTATTGGAACATGGGGCCTTTTAAAGGCTACAGTGAATAGGAACAGCTTAATGAGTCCTAGAAGTCCTTAGAGGCATTGATGTAATGATCTAATGTGAGCAAGAAAAGGTTAAATATTTAGTATTATTTGTTAAGTCAGAAAGTATATAGTTTTTTTTAAATTGAGGATATCCATCAAAGTGGTTAAAATGAACAGTTTTTGTGTTTGCACTAGTAAACTTAAATTACTTAGTATGCTTATCATAAATTCCTTATACCTAGTAATACTGGATTATTGAGATACTGTATTATTTTTCTTTTCTTTTCCTAATTGGTATTCAGTATTAGAAAATAAAATTTTAATATAATGTTAAATGATAAACTATTTAATTAAATAGGGCATCTTTTATAGGTCAGAATTTTGAAGGAGACCAAAGTTTTGAGCACTCAGGTTTTGGAAGACATCTTTCCTCCAGAAGCTCGTAGAGTTTAAAGAGTACATTAATACAGGGTGTAGGAACATTCAGAGTAGACAGATTGATAATCATTACTCTAGAAAGCTAGGTATTTTTATGGCAAGTCTATTTACCTTTTAAGATATTGTCGCAGAGTAAACATTCCTTTCTACAAAAAAGCCATTAAGGTCTTTATCAAAAATAGGCTGTTTTTCACCCATGAGCTATTTGAGAGGCTTCCACATGCAGGATGTGTTACGGGTTATAGAATTCCAGTAAGACATTGCCCTTGTACTCCAGTAACTTATTCTTACAGAGGAGAAAATTAAATATGTACACAATTACATACCAATTATCATTCTTGATGGCCTTTCCACCATTATGGTATGTTTTATGTTCTTAATTTGCTGTTCTATAAGAAATGGGGTAATCATATTTAGAATTGCCACTTCAAGCTAGTAAAACACCATTTTGTTTATGAATTGAATATATTTATTTAGGATTCTTTTCTTTCAACTTCAGTTCATTAAAAATCATAAATGAATAGTTTCTATATAATGTCTTCATAATAACTTTATTAAAGAAATCTGTAATTTTGCCATAATTCTTAATTTCAATTTTTTTATGATAGGAACATTAAGAAAGATTCATGTTATAAGAACACACCTGAAGTGCCTATATTAAACATGTTATTTATATTTAACAGGTTATTAAAGAAAGTGGACCACCTCATATGAAGAGCTTTGTTACTCGGGTGTCAGTGGGGGAGTTTTCTGCGGAAGGAGAGGGAAACAGCAAAAAACTCTCCAAGAAGCGTGCTGCGACCACAGTCCTCCAGGAGCTCAAGAAACTGCCACCTCTTCCTGTGGTTGAGAAGCCAAAACTATTTTTTAAAAAACGCCCTAAAACAATAGTAAAGGTAAAGGTATGCTTGTGAACATTAGTCCGTTTTACTAGGTAAATACATAGTAACTACAGATAAAATTTTCCCACAGGTCAGGCACCTTAACCTGTGGATTATGTACAGTCCCAGAATCAGGGTTGGACATGTGACTATAAATTAATAATTCCTTTTCTTTTTAGACACTGTATATTTGCTTTTGTTCATCAAATAATAATAATATACCTATTTCTAGTGTTTATGGTAAAAAAATTTGTTTCCCATTCATGATCACCTTTAGCATAATTCTGATCATGACCTTGGAAGGTAGATGATGTTACCCTCATTTTACAAATAATGTTTTATGAAACATGTTTAGTAGCTCACTTTTATCCACCTGTCATGTGGAGCAACCGTGAACTCTCTGATCTCTAATCCAGTGTTCTTTCTGTATCCCACACTGCTATGTAGTAACTTGTTAGTTTATCACAAAATGTTAATGGGATACAGAGGAATAGTCATATGAGAGACACCGATGACAGCAGCAGCAGCTAGTATATATAAAGCACTCTGTGTGTCAGACTTTGTTCCAGCACTTTGCATGCTGTATCATGTTTAATCCTCAGAGCAGCCCTATGAGGTAAATAGTATTTTCTTTCCATTCTTTCAGGCATGTGTACTTTGCCAAAGAAGAATACAGAGCACACAGCTTTTCAAATTGATGTGACCCTGTTAGGGTCAGATTTTACTTACATTAACCAAAAAAAAAAAAAAAAGAGAGAGAAGAGAGAGAGAGAGAGAAACAGAGAAAGAAAAAACACAAAAAGCAAAGGCCAAAGGAATGAATGAATAGTCACTTAGTACAGGACAGTACCTGTGAGTACTCGGTAGGCATGACGTAAATGGAGCTAGATTCTGCTCCAGAGAAAGCCTTGAACTGCCACTTGTCCATTGCCAGCACAGCCTCACTTATTTAGCAGACTTCTGATTGAGTTCTCTGAATCAAGGAGTATAGAAATGAAGTTTATCTTCAGTGAATTTCTTTTGTTTCAGTCATGCAGTGGCACACACAGCTGAGGTATTTCTGTAGGTTTTATACCTTTATACCTTTGCTTTATTTAAAAACATGCATACATATTTATATAAATAGCTATATAAATATTTGTTCTTTTTAGTGAATACTATAATCACTTCATTGAGAATATGTAGGTTATGCATTCTCTGAAATAGTATTCTACATTATATGTAAGGTAGACTAAAAATAAATGCCAAATAGAGCCTCTCCTCATGAGTCATAGTGGTTCCAAGGACTGGTTTTCATTCATATGCTCTAACCACATGGTTAGAGACGAGGATATCGCTATTAAGAACATGACCTTTGTTTATAAAGTGGGAAGAATAATTGAACTTGCTTCATAGGATTGTGATGTGTTACCTGAAGTAATACACAGGATGCACTAGTATTATGATTAAATATTCATTACCAGTACGAGTATTAAGTAATAAATATTAATTACTGATTTTTATTTAGTGCTGTCTATTCACATTTTATATGGGTATGCGTATATCCATGGTTTACTTTCTTAAATCTCTGGCTTCACCATGATGGCGGAGCAGTGCTCTACATGAGAATGGCAGCTTAAAACTAGTCACAGTAACTTCCATCTAATGAAACCGAATCTAATCCTAATAAATTAAGAAAAAAAAACCTTTTTTTAGGTTAAAAAAAATCTATTTTTCATGAACTAACTTCATGAAATCTCTCATGAATACCTTCATGAACTAACATTAGGTTAGAAAAAAATCTATGTATTTTTATAGTAGGACATAAATATGACTTGTTACTTTTAACTGTATCCATTAAAAGCAAGATTATTGTTTAACTGTTATTCTTGAGAGGAGGAGAAACTTTTTGAATTCTCAATATTATTTGCTACTACTTCTAGTATATGAGCATATTATTCAAGGACTTTCTTTCTATCCACCATTCAGATCTCAGCTTAAACTTGACTTCTTCAGGGAAACCTTCTCTGATCCTCCCCCACTCCCAGATTAGGTTAGCCCCCTGCATTTTTCTGCACATACATCACACTTGGAATTACTTGTACCATGTCTGTCTTATGCTAAAATAAAGCCTGTATATATCATTTGAAATGTAAGGTTATTTTGAGAAAGCAGCATGCATACGATGAGTTGGAGTCTAGATAATTCTGTGATCACCTTACAGTGGGCCAGTAAATGGGTCAGCTTGGAATACTTCCTTGGTTCTCAGCATTTCCATCACTTCCTTATATGTCCTGTATCACTACAGAATCTGCAGTTCCTTACATGTAGTAGAAGTAGAGAAAATTTCTGTTGCTGATTTGTCTTGACTTTATTTAGAATATTAAAGCTAGGACATTGTCTCATTTGATCCTCCTAATCAGTCTGTGATGGAGCTGTTACCTCCATCTTACAGTTGGGGTCTTCCATTCTTAGGAATCATCCCCACACTCACATAGCAGAGTCAAGTTTCAGGTCCAGTTGTGTCTGACATCAGTGCCCATGTGAAACTGGTTGGTTGTGAACTGCTTTTGGATTTTAAGATTAACTCTACAGAGTTACGTTGTTAAAATGTAAGATTGCCCTGATGATGTCTTTGGGTTTATATTCTGCTTTTTAATGTAGTTCTTTTTTATAAGGTGAAACTTCAAAGGAGGCTTTCCGGTGTTGGAGATAAAATTTTCTGGACACAACTGTTAGCAGACTGTCCTTACTGGTTTGTAGAATGATAATCTAAGACTTGGTATTCAAGGAGTAACTTGTATTACCAAGGATACTAACGTACCCAGGTTAATTTCAGTCACGGGAAGAAGCCAGCCATCCTTACTGTCTCAGAACTCCATTATTATATAACTGCACTTGTGTGTCTGGTTCTTCGCCATTGGAATCTGTATGAACAGAAGTGTCTTTGGAACTTAAAGACATTCTTATGAAAGAGGCAAATTGAACAGGAATAAAGACAGCATATCATTGAAAGTACATTTTTGAACTAGGCATACTTCTAGTGCTAAACTCAAAAGCTTCCCTTTACTTTTTCATTGGTATCTCAATCTTAGACCTGTAAGTTATCATGTCTGTCTTTTCTTATCAGTCTTTCTTTATTTCCTTTATAATTTTCTTAGTTTTAATTATTTGGTCTGTAAGTAGAAACCAGTATTTTGTCAAAAGCTAATATGTTCCTTTTCTCTCCTCTTCCTACACCTAGCTGTTGCAGTACTGACGTTCTCAGTCTTCTTCCTTTACTCTCTACCTGGGCTGATCTTCATAACGGGGCTTCATTCAGTCTTTGTGTAGATGATTCCCAAATACTCTACCCTACACTGCCTATCCGGCATTTTCACTTAGTATTTCACAGGCCCCTCAAACTCTGTGTCCTGAGCTCATCGTTTTCCTTCCAAACCTCTTTCTCCCTCAGCATTCCTTATTGTAGTGACTGGCACCGCCATCCAGCTGCTGAAACCGAAACCTGGGAGTCATCTCTCCTACCTTGTATATCCAGGCAGTCATCAAGTCCGTTGGTTCCATCACTTGATGTTTCTTGAATGAGTCCATTTCTTTCCATCCCTCTGCCACCCTTTTGGTCCAACTCACAGTTGTCTCTTGCCTGAACTACTACAGTGGGTTTTTAGTAGGTTATCCTCAAGTGCTTTTGACATCAAGTGGTCTTTTTAAAAGTATTACCTTTTAGAAACATTTATCAGATCATGTCATGCCTCTGCTTAAAATCTTTTACTAATTTCCCATTGCTCTTTGGATTAAGTCCAAAATCCTAAACATAATTTAAAAGACCCTGCAGGACTTGACCTAGAGACTGTACTTGCAGCAGCCAGCTAGTTATGGCAGAGACTCAAGCAGTGCCTGTAAGAGCTACGGCTGTGCGGAGTTCTTATGTAAGTCTCGTGTAACATTTAATCCGTGACATAGTGATTATCCTTGCTCTAATACCTGCTTTAAAATAAATGTTCACAGGGGGAAACAAAAGTTCCGACCATATGATAGATGTAAAACTTCATTTCCAGGAAAACTGTATGAAGAAAGTTAGTTCACATGCAGGAAGAATATTTGATTGGCAGTTTTTTTGTTTTTAAGTCTTTTAGAAAATACTAATAAAAGCTGTATATAAACTTTTTTTTAAAAGTTAAAGCAAGCTTTATTCATAAACATTTTCCCATGTAAAGTTAAAAACTACAGTGCCTTTTGAAAGGTTCATATAGAATTTATATGTAAGTTAAAAGCACACTAAGTAAAGTAGGACCCGCTGCCCAACTTGAATATAGAACATTTCTCAGTACGGCTGAAGCTGTCTGCGTGCCACTCACTGTCAGCCTTCCTCCCCCAGGTGACCACCTTCCCCAGGTGACCACCATTAGTAGTTTTGTGTTTAACATTTCCTTACCATACAGTTTTACTACATGTTTGCTTTTCTGAAAAGTGGTATTTGGTAAGTTTTTAAAACCAGTTTATTGGGGTATAATTGACATAGTGAGCCGTACATAGTTAAAGTGTATTATTTGGTATGTTTTGATATATGTCTGTACTTGTGAAACCATGACACAAAGTAATGAACCTTTTCATTGCTCCCAGGAGTTTTCTCATGCCCCTTTGTACTCCCCTACCCTCAGTTCCCAAGCATCCATTGTTTTTGGCCTTGTTTCTTTAACTCAGCATAACCATTTTGAAATTCATCCATCTTGTTTCAAGTATGAACTGCTGGTTCTCTTTAACTGCTAAGGAGTATTCTATTGTATGGGTATGCCACCATTTATTTATCCTTTCACCCTTTGGTAGGTATTTGGGGTGTTTCTACTTTTGGGATTACATATAAAACTGCTGTGAACATTTATGTATAAATCTTATCATCTTATGCTTTTATTTCTCTTGGGTAAGTACTAAGGAGTGGAATGGGTTGGTCTCTGAGTAGGTATACATTGCACATTTTAAGAAACTGCCAGTTGTTTTTCAAAGTGATTATACCATTTTACATTCTCATTAGCCATGTGTGAGAATTCTAGTTGCTGCACGTCCTAACGCATAGTATATCTTTAATTACAGTTGTTCAAATACATGTGTATTGATACCTCATTGTGGTTTTAATTCACATTTCTCCAGTGACTAATGATATTGAGCAGTTTTTATGTTTAGTAGCACATGAAGCCTGATGAAGTAGTCTGCAAATCTTATGCCCACTTAAACAATTTTAAGTCATAATTTAAACAATAATAAATAATAATTATTGAATTTTGAGAGGTCTGTACATTCTGGATACAAATTCTTTATCAGATATGTGGTTTGTGAATATTTTCCTACAAGTCTGTGGCTTGTCCTTTTCAAAGAACAGAAGTTACTAATTTTGAAGAAGTCAATTATTATTATGATAATGGAATGTGATTTTGGTATTGTGTCTACAAAATTGCTAACTAAATCACAAAAATTTGCCTTGTATTTTTTTCTGGAAGTTTTATAGTTTTAGTTGTTACACTTAAGTCTATGTGCCATTTTGAGTTAAGTTTTGTAAATGCTATGAGGTATGGATTGAAGGTGGTTTTTCTTCCATATGAGTATCCAGTTGTTCCAGTACTATTGGTTGAAAAGACTGCCCTTTCTCCACTTTTATTACTTTTGCCCCTTTGTCGAGAATCAGTTGATCTGTATATGTGGATCTATTTCTGGATGCTGTTCTGTTTCATTGATCTCTTTGTCTCTCTTTATGCCAGTACTGTACATACTGTCCTGATTATCATAGCTTCATAATGAATCTTGAAATCAGATGGTTTGAGTCCTCCAACTTTGTTCTTTTTCTCAAAGTTGTTTTGGTTATTTGTCCTTTGGATTTCCATATGAATTTTAGTTTTGTCTTATTAATTATTACTGAAAAAAGAGTCTGGGATTTTGATTGGGATTTGAATGAACTGATATATCAGTTTGAGGAGAATTAACATTTTAAAAAAATTGGGTCTTTGTTCTATGAACATATGTAGTCTGTCCATTTATTGAGATCTCATTTAATTTCAGCAATGTTTTGCAGTGTTAGTGGGCTGTTTATAAATTGTGCTATACTATATGTATTCTTCTGTGCTTGCTTTTCTCACTTAACGTTTTTCTTGAAGTTCATTCGTCTTGATGCACATAACAATAATTAATTCATATTCACTGCTCTAAGTCATTCCATTGCATGAACATGCCATAATTTATTCTTTTATTGATGAATGTTTAGGTTGTTACCAGGTTTTTTGCTATTTCAAACACAGCTATGGATATTCCTGTACATATGGGCTAGCACATATAGGTAAAGTTCTCTAGGGTATATATATGCCTCTGAAGAGGCTACTTGGGGGAGTTGGATGTATCATCTCTAGCTTTACTAAACATTGCAAAATCATTCTCCAATTTATATCGCTGTCAGCACCATGTTAGTTTTTGTCATTCTCCATCCTCCCCAATTAGGGCCATTAGACTTCTTAAGTTTTGCTAAGTTGATGTGTTTGAATCATATCTCACAGTGGTCATTTTTTAAAATTAAAAAGTGTCATTGATATACAATATTACGGAGATTTCACATGAGCAACATTGTAGTTTCAACACTCACCCATATTATCAAGTCCTCACCCCCCATTGCAGTCACTGTCCATCAGTGTAGTAAGATGCTGTAGAGCCATTACTTGTCTACTCCATGCTATACTGCTTTCCCCGTGACCTGCCTAATTATAGTGCCCCTTAATCCCCTTCTCCCTCCCTCCTTCCCTACCCTCCCCCACCCGTTCCATTTGGTAACTGCTAGTCCCTTCTCAGAGTCTGAGAGTCTGCTGCTGTTTTGTTCCTTCAGTTTTGCTTCACTGTTATACTCCGCAAATGAGTGAAGGAATTTGGTACTTATCTTTCTCCACCTGGCTTATTTCACTGAGAATAAAACCCTCTAGCTCCATCCATGTTGCTCCATCCATGTTGTTGCAAATGGTAGGCTTTCTCTTCTTATTATGGCTGAATAATACTCCATTGTGTATATGTACCACATCTTCTTTATACATTCATCTGTTGATGGACATTTAGGTTGCCTCTGTATCTTGACTATTCTAAATAGTGCAGCAGTAGACATACTGGTGCATATATCTTTTTAAATCAGGGATCTTTTCTTCAGGTAAATTCCTAGGACTGGGTCAAATAGGTGTACTTTTTTGAGGAACCTCCATATTGCTCTCCACAATTGTTGAACTAATTGATATTCCCACCAACAGTATAGGGAGGTTCCCCTTTTTCCGCATCCTTGTGAGCATTTGTTTTTTCTTGTCTTCTGGATGTTGGCCATCCTGACTGATGTGAGGTGATATCTCATTGTGGTTTCTATTTGCATTTCCCTGATGATTAGTGATATCGAGCATCTTTTCATGTGCCTGTTGGATATTCGAATTTCTTCTTCGAAGAAGTGTCTATTCAGATCCTCTGCCCATTTTTTTATAAGTTAATTTTGATATCATTAATCTACAATTAAATGAGCAATATTATGGTGATTACACTACCCGCTTCATCAGGTCGTTCCCCGCCCAACCCCATTACAGTCACTGTCCATCAGCATAGTGAGATGCCATAGAGTCACTACTTGTCCTCTCTGGGTTGTACAGCCCTCCCCGCGCTCCCCCCAACATTACATCTGCTAATCGTAATGTCCCTTCTTTCCCCTTGCCCCTGCCTTCCCACCCATCCTCCCCAGTCCCTTTACCTTTGGTAACTATTAGTCCGTTTTTGGGTTCTGTGAGTCTCCTGCTGTTTTGTTCCTTCAGTTTTTTTTTTTTCTTAGTTCTTACACTCCACATATGAGTGAAATCATTTGGTACTTGTCTTTTTCAGCTTGGCTTATTTTACTGAGCATAATACCCTCTAGCTCCATCCATGTTGTTGCAAATGGTAGGATTTGTTTTCTTCTTATGGCTGAATAATATTCCATTGTGTATATGTACCACCTCTTCTTTATCCATTCATCTACTGATGGACACTTAGGTTGCTTCCATTTCTTGGCTATTGTAAATAGTGCTGCGATAAACATAGGGGAGCATATGTCTTTTTCAAATTGGGCTGCTGCAGTCTTAGGGTAAATTCCTAGGAGTGGAATTCCTGGGTCAAACAGTATTTCTATTTTGAGTTTTTGGAGGAACCTCCATACTGCTTTCCACAATGGTAGAACTAATTTGCATTCCTACCAGCAGTGAAGCACGGTCCCCTTTTCTCCACATCTGCGCCAACATTTGTTGTTGTTTGTGTTTTGGATGTTGGCCATCCTCACTGGTGTGAGGTGATATCTGATTGTGGTTTTAATCTGCATTTCTCTGATGATTAGTGATGTGGAGCATCTTTTCATGTGCCTGTTGGCCATCTAATTTTCTTCTTTAGAGAAGTGTCTATTTATGTCCTCTGCCCATTTCTTAATTGGATTATTTGCTTTTTGTTTGTTAAGGTGCGTGAGTTCATTATATATTTTGGATGTCAACCCTTTATCAGATACGTCATTTATGAATATATTCTCCCATACTTATAGGATGTCTTTTTGTTCTACTGATGGTGTCCTTTGCTGTACAGAAGCTTTTCAGCTTGATATAGTCCCGCTTGTTCATTTTTGCTTTTGTTTCCCTTGCCCGGGGAGATAATGTTCATGAAGAAGTCGCTCATGTTTATGTCCAAGAGATTTTTGCCTATGTTTTTTTCTAAGAGTTTTATGGTTTCATGACTTACATTCAGGTCTTTGATCCACTGTGAGTTTTCCTTTGTATATGGGGCTAGACAGTAGTCCAGTTCCATTCTCTTACATGTAGCTGTCCAGTTTTTCCAACACCAGCTGCTGAAGACGCTGTCATTTCCCCATTGTATATCCAAGGCTCCTTTATCAAATATTAATTGACTGTATATGTTTGGGTTAATGTTTGGATTTTCTATTCTGTTCTACTGGTCTGTGGCTCTGTTTTTGTGCCAATACCAAATTGTCTTGATTACTGTGGCTTTGTAGTAGAGCTTGAAGTCACGGAGTGTAATTCCCCCTGTTTTATTCCTCCTTCTCAAGATTGCTTTGGCTATTCAGGTCTTTTGTGGTTCCATATGAGTTTTTGAATTATTTGTTCCAGTTCATTGAAGAAAGCTGTTGGTAGTTTGATAGGGATTGCATTGAATCTGTAGATTGCTTTAGGTGGTATAGCCATTTTGACAATACTAATTCTTCCTAGCCAAGAGCATGGGATGCATTTCCATTTGTTAGTGTCCTCTTTAATTTCTCTTAGGAGTGTCTTGTAATTTTCAGAGTACAGGTCTTTCACTTCCTTCGTTAGGTTTATTCCTAGGTATTTTATTCTTTTTGATGCAGTTGTGAATGGAATTGTTTTTCTGATTTTTCTTTCTGTTAGTTCATTATTAGTGTATAGGAAAGCAACAGATTTCTGTGTGTTAATTTTGTATCCTGCAACTTTGCTGAATTCAGATATTAGTTCTAGTAGTTTTAGAGTAGAGTCTAGGGTTTTTAATGTACAGTATCATTTCATCTGCAAATAGTGACAATTTGACTTCTTCTTTACCAATCTGGATGCCTTGTATATCTTTGTTTTGTCCGAATGCCGTGGCTAGGACCTCCAGTACTATGTTGAATAACAGTGGAGAGAGTGGGCATCCCTGTCTTGTTCCCGATCGTAGATGAAAAGCTTTCAGCTTCTCACTGTTAAGTATGATGTTAGCTGTGGGTTTGTCATATATGGCCTTTATGATGTTGAGGTATTTGCCCTCTATACCCATTTTCTTGAAAGTTTTCATCATGAATGGATGCTGAATTTTGTCAAATGCTTTTTCAGCATCTATGGAGATGATCATGTGGTTTTTGTTCTTCTTTTTGTTGATGTGGTGAATGATGTTGATGGATTTTCGAATGTTGTACCATCCTTGCATCCCACTTGATCATGGTGTATGATCCTCTTGATGTATTTTTGAATTCGATTTGCTAATATTTTGTTGAGTATTTTTGCATCTACATTCATCAGGGATATTGGTCTGTAATTTTCTTTTTTGGTGAGGTTTTTGCCCGGTTTTGGTACTAGAGTGATGCTGGCTTCCTATTATGAGTTTGGAAGTATCCCCTCCTCTTCTATTTTTTGGAAAACTTTAAGGAGAATGAGTATTATTTTTTCTCTGTTTGTCTGGTAAAATTTAGTGGTAAATACATCTGGCCCGGAGGTTTTGTTCTTGGGTAGTTTTCTGATTACCGCTTGTATTTCGTTGCTGGTGATTGGTCTGTTTAGTGTTTCTGTTTCTTGGTTTGGCAGTCTTGGGAGGTTATATTTTTCTAAGAAGTTGTCCATTTCTTCTATGTTTTCTAGCTTGTTAACATATAGATTCTCATAATATTCTCTTTTAATTCTTTGTATTTCTGTGGGATCTGTCATTATTTTTCCTTTCTCATTTCTGATTCTGTTTATGTGTGTAGATTCTCTTTTTCTCTTAATGAGTCTGGCTAGGGGTTTATCTATTTTGTTTATTTTTTCAAAGAACCAGCTCTTGGTTTCATTGATTTTTTCTATTGTTTTATTCTTCTCAATTTTATTTATTTCTTCTCTGATCTTTATTATGTCCCTCCTTCTGGTGACTTTGGGTCTCATTTGTTCTTCTTTTTCCAATTTCAGTAATTGTGTCTTTAGACTATTCATTTGGGAATATTCTTCCTTCTTAAAATAGGCCTGGATTGCCATATACTTTCCTCTCAGAACTGCCTTTGCTGCGTCCCACGGAAGTTGTGGCTTTGTGTTGTTGTCATTAGTCTCCATATATTCTTTGATTTCTATTTTGATTTGGTCTTTAACCCATTGATTAATTAGGAGAGTGTTGTTAAGTCTCCATGTATTTGTGAGCCTTTTTGATTTCTTTCTACAATTTATTTCTAGTTTTATACCTTTGTGGTCTGAGAAGTTGGTTGGTAGGGTTTCAATATTTTTGAATTTACTGACGTTCTCTTTGTGGCCTAGTATGTGGTCTATTCTGGAAAATGTTCCACGTGCACTTGAGAAGAATGTGTATCCTGTTGCTTTTGGGTGCAGAGTTCTGTACATGTCTGTTAGGTCCATCTGTTCTAGTGTGTTGTTCAGTGCCTCTGTGCCTTTACTTATTCTCTGTCTGGTTGATCTGTCCTTTGGAGTGAGTGGTGTGTTGAAGTCTCCTAAAATGAATGCATTGCTTTCTATTTCCTCCTTTAATTCTGTTAGTATTTGTTTCACATATGCTGGCGCTCCTGTGTTGGGTGCATATATATTTATAATGGTTATATCTTCTTGTTGGACTGACCCCTTTATCATTATGTAATGTCCTTTTTTATCTCTTGCAACTTTCTTCGTTTTGAAGTCTATTTTGTCTGATACAAGTACTGCAACACCTGCTTTTTTCTCTGTTGTTTTCATGAAATATCTTTTTCCATCCCTTCACTTTTAGTCTGTGTGTATCTTTGGTTTTGAGGTGAGTCTCTTGTAAGCAGCATATAGATGGGTCTTGCTTTTTTATCCAGTCTGTTACTCTGTGTCTTTTGATTGGTGCATTCAGTCCATTTACATTTAGGGTGATTATGGATAGATATGTACTTATTGCCATTGCTGGTTTAGGTTCGTGGTTACCAAAGGTTCAAGGGTTGCTTCTTTACTATCTAACAATCTAACTTAACTTTCTTGTTAAGTTATTGTCAACACTGTCTGATGTTTCTTTATTTCTCTCCCTTCTTCTTCTTCCTTCTCCATTCTTTCTATACTAGATGTTTTATTCTTTGCCTTTAGTTAGTATTTGGATGGTCTGCTTTCATTGTTATGATTTTATTGTCTCTGGTGACATCTTTTTAGCCTTAGGGGTGCTTCCCTCTAGAGCAGTCTGTTTAAGATATCCTGTAGTGGTGGTTTATGAGAGGCAAACTCTCAACTTTTGTTTGTCTGGAAATTGTTTAATCCCTCTGTCATATTTAAATGATAATCGTGCTCGATACAATATTCTTGGTTTGAGGCCCTTCTGTTTTATTACGTTAAATATATCCTTCCATTCTCTTCTGGCCTGTAAGGTTTCTGTTGAGGAGTCTGATGGGTTTTCCTTTGTAGGTGATCTTTTTTCTCTCTCTAGCTGCCTTTAATACCCTGTCTTTATCTTTGATCTTTGCCATTTTAATTATTATGTGTCTTGGTGTTGTCTTCCTTGGGTCCCTTGTGTTGGGAGATCTGTGGGCTTCGGTGGACTGCGAGACTATTTCCTTCCCCTGCATGGGAAAGTTTTCTGCAATTATTTCTTCAAAGACACTTTCCATCCCTTTTTCTCTCTCTTCTTCCTCTGGTACTCCTATAATGCGAATATTGTTCCGTTTGGATTGGTCACACAGTTTTCTTAATATTCTTTCATTCCTAGAAATCCTTTTATCTCTCTCTGCCTCAGCTTCTCTTTATTCCTGTTCTCTGATTTCTATTCCATTAACAGTCTCTTGCATCTCATCCAGTCTGCTCTTTAGCCCATCTTTCGCTTGTCTGATTTCTGCATTTTCTTTCCTCACTTCCCTCACTTCCTCCCTCAGCTCTTGCACATTTCTCTGTAGATCCATAATCATGGTTATGACTTTTATTCTGAATTCTTTTTCAGGAAGACTGCATTTCCATCCCTTCAGGCTCCCTCTCTGGGGTTGTCTGGTTGATTTTAGTCTGGACCATATTCCTTTGTCTTTTCATGGCTATAGTAGTGGTCACTGGTAGTTGCCAGGTATGTCACCTGGGCTCTTTAAGACTTTAAAAAGAGAAAAAAAAAAAGGAAAAGAAAGAAGAAAAAGAAAATAAAACAAACAAAAACAAAACAAAACAACAACAGCCACAAAAACACCCACCGGGAGTAGATTCTGTGGGGATGCTGTAGGTGGCACTGTTGCCCCACTATTCAGCAGCTGTGGCCACGCTGCTCCACAGGGCCCTTTATAGCTCTTGCCAGGGTGGGAACGAATGCGAGGCTGTTGCTCTCTTTGGGAAGTCTCGGTGCGGCCACCCTTTCCCAGTCGCCAGCTAAAGGGTCCGAAACTCCCCAGGCCTCCCAGCCTGCTGGGCTAAGTGTGCCGGGGCGATCCGGCTCCTCTGCTGGGCTCCTGTCTCTTTAATACCGCTGAAGAAACTGCGCAGTCAGATCCTGCCCCTCTGTCTCTCCAATCTCCGCTACACCACGCTGTGTGTGTCAGCGCTCCCCGTGCAGATCACTGGGGCTGGTTATTTCGCGGGGTGTACTTCCACGCCCTCCCGGCTCTGAATCCTCTCCTCCCGCCGGGGCGCTGTGTTGGGTGAGTGCTCCGGTCCCACCGGGTTGTGGCTCCATCTTACCCGCCTCTTGGGGTGCTAAGTCCTCTTGGGTGTAGCTGCACACTGTGCGCTTTCCTGTGTATTCTGGTCTCTTTTTTAGGAATAGTTGTATTGCTGTATTTTCGTAGAGAAATACAGTGTTGGTAGGAGATCTCTGCTGCCCTGCTCACGCCGCCATCTTCCCAGAAGTCCTCTGCCCACTTTTTAATCAGGTTATTTGTTTTGGGGGTTGAAGCATGTGAGTTCTTTATGTATTTTAGATGTTAACCCGTTATTGGATATGTTGTTTACAAATATATTCTCTCATACTCTAGGATGCCTTTTTTGTTCTGCTGGTGGTGTCCTCTGCTGTACAGAAACTTTTTAGTTTGATGTAGTCCCATGTTTAATTTTGCTTTTGTTTCCCTTGCCCAAGGAGATATGT
This sequence comes from Smutsia gigantea, assembly GCA_032199065.1. Taxonomy (NCBI): domain Eukaryota; kingdom Metazoa; phylum Chordata; class Mammalia; order Pholidota; family Manidae; genus Smutsia; species Smutsia gigantea. Next base: position 135,090 of record JAVSCE010009161.1, read on the forward strand.
TCAGGAAAAGTTGCTCATGTTTATGTTCAAGAGATTTTTGCCTATGTTTTCTTCTGTGAGTTTTATGGTGTCATGACTTACATTCAGATCTTTGATCCATTTCAAGTTCACTTTTGTGTATGGAGTCAGACAGTAATCCAGTTTCATTCTCTTTCATGTAGGTGTTCAGTTTTGCCGACACCAGATGTTGAAGAGGCTGTCTTTTCCCCACTGTATTCTCATGGCTCCTCTATCATGTATTAATTGGCCATATATGTGTGGGGTTATATCTAGACTCTCTGTTCTGTTGCATTGATCTGTTGGTCTGTTCCGTTGGTCTGTTCGTGTGCCAGTACCAAATTGTTTTGATTACTGTGGCTTTGTAGTAGAGCTTGAAGTAATCTCCCAGCTTTGTTCTTCCTTCTCAGGATTGCTTTGGCTATTTGGGGCCTTTTGTGGTTCCATATGAATTTTAGGACCATTTGTTCTAGTTCGTTGAAGAATGCTGTTGGTATTTTGTTAAAGATTGCTTTGAATCTCTAGATTGCTTTAGGCTTACTGTGATCTTAATATGCATTTTCTGACTCAATGAAATTGATTCTTTTCATATCTTTTTTCATCTGTTAAACATATGTTCATCTCTTCTGCCCAACTTCTTTTAGATTGTCCTTTTCTATATACTTTTTAGTAATTTTTAAAAAGCATATTTTGGATGCTGGATGTACCTTTATTTAGTTATGTGCATTGCCAGTATCTCTTCCTAGTTCATGGCTTGTCTTCTCTTGTTCTTTTTGGTGTGTTTTGATGAACAGAAGTTGTGAAGCAACTCTTCTATACTGAAGAGTTTAAAAGTATAGTGGACTCAATTTATCAATAATACCTCTGAGCTCTAAATCCCATAGAAGCCCAGTTTGGGGTCCATTTTATCATTTTCCTTTATAAATCTTTGCCAACAACTCTCACTATCTTCTCCAGTCACAGTTTTGGGGGTAGGGGGAGATCCACTGTTTCTTTAAAGATCAATACCAAGTTTTACAAGCATGTTTTAACATTTTTTCTTAAATTATTTTTTAGGCTGGACCAGAGTATGGTCAAGGAATGAATCCCATTAGCCGCCTGGCTCAAATTCAGCAGGCCAAGAAGGAAAAGGAGCCAGATTATCTTTTGCTTTCAGAAAGAGGAATGCCTCGACGTCGGGAATTTGTGATGCAGGTATTTCTAACTTTTACATTATGACAAATTTTTTAACTGATGAAAAAATTAGAAATCTCTAGGATGGAATAGAGATAAGGGGAAAGGTAAACTAGGCATAAATAGCAGAAAGTAAAACACTTTACACTTAAATCATTCTGTTCCTTCACGGCCATCTACCAACTTGGTTGAAACTTTCAAGTGTCAAGGACATGTTAGGTAGTATGAGTTTTGGAAGGGCTCTAAGTTCACACAGGTTATTTACCACAGAGGTTATCATTTAGAATTCCTATCTCTAACACGGTATTACACTTTGCAGCCAGAGTCTATTAACTGCTGGGAATAGGAGACGGAAATAGGATGGAATTAGAAACCAAATTTAGAAGGACGGATGTAGTCGATAAAACAGGGTCAATAGCATGAGCTTTGGGGTTATCAAGAAAATTAGGAAAAGAGAGCTAGCTAGTAACCTAACTATGCTGAGGCCTGAGGGAGTCACAATTGCTGAGAAACTTAACTGTTGTGTTTTGTGGCCATAACATTTAAGAATGGTTGCTCGGGTTGCGACTATATTGGCAGATGGGTGGAATGAAGTAGAATGCCTGAAATGCCCTCCTTTTTTTTTATATTTATTTTTTTATTAAGGTATTATTGATACACTCTTATGAAGCTTTCACATGAAAAAACAATGTGGTTACTACATTTACCCATATTATTAAATCCCCACTCATACACCAATTCAGTCCCAGTGATTCCCCACACCATATGTACTCAACAAAATACCCCACAATCCCCTTCTCCCTCCCTCCCCACCCACCCCCCCACACCCCTCCCCTTTGGTAACCACTAGTTCCTTCTCGGAGTCTCTGAGTCTGCTGCTCTTTTGTTTCTTCAATTTTCCTTTGTTGATAGACTCCACAGATGAGGGAAATCATTTGGCACTTGTCTTTCTCTGCCTGGCTTATTTCACTGAGCGTAATATCCTCCAGCTCCATCCATGTTGTTGCAAATGGCAGGATTTGTTTTCTTCTTATGGCTGAATAGTATTCCATTGTGTATATGTACCACCTCTTCTTTATCCATTCATCTACTAATGGACACTTAGGTTGCTTCCATATCTTGGCTATTGTAAAAAGTGCTGCAATAAACATAGGGGTGCATACGTCTTTTTGAATCTGAGAAGTTGTATTCTTTGGGTAGATTCCAAGGAGTGGGGTGCCCTGGTCAAATGGTATTTCTACTTTTTGTTTTTTGAGGAACCTCCATATTGCTTTCCACAATGGTTGAACTAGCTTACATTCCCAGCAGCTGTGTAGGAGGGTTCCCCTTTCTCCGCATCCTTGCCAGCATTTGTTGTTCTTAGTCTTTTGAATGCTGGCCATCCCAACTGGTGTGAGGTGATATCTCATTGTGGTTTTAATTTGCATTTCTCTGATGATTAGCGATGTGGAGCATCTTTTCATGTGCCTGTTGGCCATCTGAATTTCTTCTTTGGAGAAGTGTCTATTCATATCCTCTGCCCATTTCTTAATTGGATTATTTGCTTTTTGTTTGTTAAGGTGCGTGAGTTCTTTATATATTTTGGATGTCAACCCCTTATCTGACATGTCTTTTATGAATATATTCTCCCAAACAGTAGGATGTCTTTTTGTTCTACTGATGGTGTCCTTTGCTGTGCAGAAGCTTTTCAGCTTGATGTCGTACCACTTGTTCATTTTTACTTTTGTTTCCCTTGCCCAGGGAGATATGTTCATGACAAAGTTGCTCATGTTTATGTCGAAGAGATTTTTGCCTATGTGTTTTTCTAAGAGTTTTATGGTTTCATGACTTACATTCAGGTCTTTGATCCATTTTGAGGTTACTTTTTGTAAGGGTTAGTAGTCCAGTTTCATTCTCTTACATTTAGCTGTCCAGTTTTTCCAACACCAGCTGCTGAAGAGGTTGTCATCTCCTCATTGTATATCCAAGGCTCCTTTATCATATATTAATTGACCATATATGTTTGGGTTAATGTTTGGATTTTCTATTCTGTTCCACTGGTCTGTGGTTCTGTTCTTGTGCCAATACCAAATTGTCTTGATTACCGTGGCTTTGTAGTAGTGCTTGAAGTCAGGAAGCATAATTCCCCATTTTATTCCTCCTTTTCCGGATTGTTTTGGCTACTTGGGGTCTTTTGTGGTTCCATATGAATTTTAGAACTATTTGTTCCAGTTCACCGAAGAATGCTATTGGTATTTTGATAGGGATTGCATTGAATCTGTAGATTGCTTTAGGTAGTATAGCCATTTGGAAAATATTTATTCTTCCTAGTCAAGAGCATGGGATGAATTTCCATTTGTTAGTGTCCTCTTTAATTTCTCTTAGGAGTGTCTTGTAGTTTCCAGTGTATAGGTCTTTCACTTCCTTGGTTAGGTTTATTCCAATGTATTTTATTCTTTTTGATACAATTGTGAATGGAATTATTTTCCTGATTTCTCTTTCTGTTAGCTCATCATTAGTGTATAGGAAAACAACAGATTTCTGTGTGTTAACTTTGTAACCTACAACTTTGCTGAATTCAGATATTAGTTCTCGTAGTTTGGGAATAGAGTCTTTAGGGTTTTTTATGTACAGTATCATGTCATCTGCAAATAGTGACAATTTAACTTCTTCTTTACCAATCTGGATGCCTTGTATGTCTTTGTTTTGTCTGATTGCCGTGGCTAGGACCTCCATTACTATGTTGAATAACAGTGGAGAGAGTGGGCATCCCTGTCTTGTTCCCGATCGTAGATGAAAAGCTTTCAGCTTCTTGCTGTTAAGTATGATGTTAGCTGTGGGTTTGTCATATATGGCCTTTATGATGTTAAGGTACTTGCCGTCTATACCCATTTTGTTGAGAGTTTTCATCATGAATGGATGCTGAATTTTGTCAAATGCTTTTTCAGCATCTATGGAGATGATCATGTGGTTTTTGTTCTTCTTTTTGTTGATGTGGTGGATGATGTTGATGGGTTTTCGAATGTTGTACCATCCTTGCATCCCTGGGATGCATCCCACTGGATCATGGTGTATGATACTCTTGATGTATTTTGTGTTCGGTTTGCTAATATATTTTGTTCAGTATTTTTGCATCTACGTTCATCAGGGATATTGGTCTGTAATTTTCTTTTTTGGTGTGGTCTTTGCCAGGTTTTGGTATTAAAGTGATGCTGGCTTCATAGAATGAGTTTGGAAGTATCCCCTCCTCTTCTATATTTTGGAAAACTTTAAGAAGAATGGGTATTATTTCTTCTCTGTTTGTCTGGTAAAATTCAGAGGTGAATCCATCTGGCCCGGGGGTTTTGTTCTTGGGTAGTTTTCTGATTACCGATTCAATTTCGTTGCTGGTGATTGGTCTGTTTAGGTTTTCTGTTTCTTGCTTTGTCAGTCTTGGAAGGTTGTATTTTTCTAAGAAGTTGTCATTTCTTCTAGGATTTCCAGCTTGTTAGCATATAGATTTTCGTAGTATTGTGTAATAATTCTTTGTATTTCTGTGGGGTCCGTCGTGATTTTTCCTTTCTTATTTCTGATTCTGTTTATGTGCGTAGATTCTCTTTTTCTCTTAATAAGTCTGGCCAGGGGTTTATCTATTTTGTTTATTTTTTGAAGAAGCAGCTCTTGGTTTCATTGATTTTTTCTATTGTTTAATTGTTCTCAATTTTACTTATTTCTTCTCTGATCTTTATTATGTCCCTCCTTCTGGTGACTTTGGGCCTCCTTTGTTCTTCTTTTTCCAATTTCAGTAATTGTGTCTTCAGACTATTCATTTGGAAATGTTCTTCCTTCTTTAAATACGCCTGGATTGCAATATACTTTCCTTCAGAACTGCCTTTGCTGCTTCCCACAGATGTTGCGGCTTTGTGTTTTTGTTGTCATTAGTCTCCATATATTGTTTGATCTCTGTTTTAATTTGGTCATTTATCCATTGATTATTTGGGAGCATGCTCTTATGTCTCCATGTATTTGTGAGCCTTTTTTGATTTCTTTCTAAAATTTATTTCTAGCTTTATACCTTTGTGATCTGAGAAGTTGGTTGTTAGAATTTCAATATTTTTGAATTTACTGAGGTTCTTTTTGTGGCCTAGTATGTGGTCTATTCTGGAAAATGTTCCATGTGCACTTGAGAAGAATGTGTATCCTGCTGCTTTTTGGTGTAGGGTTCTGTAGATGTCTGTTAGGTCCATCTGTTCTAGTGTGTTGTTCAGTGCCTCTGTGTCTTTACCTATTTTCTGTCTAGTTGCTATGTCCTTTGGAGTGAGTGGTTTGTTGAAGTTTCCTAAAATGAATGCATTGCTTTGTATTTCCTCTTTTAATTGTTAATATTTGTTTCACATATGTTGGCACTCATGTGTTGGGTGCATATATATTTTAAATGGTTGTATCCTCTTGTTGGACTGACACATTTATCATTATTTAATGTCCTTCTTTATCTCTTGCTACTTTCTTTGTTTTGAAGTCTGTTTTGTGTGATATAAGTACTGCAACACCTGCTTTTTTTCTCTTTGTTGTTTGCATGAAATATCTTTTTCCATCCCTTCACTTTTAGTCTGTGTATATCTTTGGGTTTGAGGTGAGTCTCCTGTAATCGCATATAGGTGGGTCTTGCTTTTTTATCCAGTCTGTTACTCTGTGTCTTTTGATTGGTGCATTCAGTCCATTTACATTTAGGGTGATTATCGATAGATATGTATTTATTGCCATTGCTAGCTTTAGATTCGTGGTTAGCAAAGGTTCAGGGGTTGCTTCTTTACTATCTAACAGTCTGACTTAAGTATCTTGTTAAGTTATTATAAACACAGTCTGGTGATTCTTTATTTGTCTCCCTTCTTATTCTTCCTCCTCCGTTCTTTATATACTAGGTGTTTTATTCTGTACTCTTTTACATTTCGTTTTGTTTTGTGGATAGTTGATTTTACTTTTTGTCTTTAGGTAGTATTTGGATCGTCTGCTTTCTTTGTTATGATTTTATTTTCTCTCGTGACATCTTTTTAGCTTTAGGAGTGCTTCCCTCTAGAGCAGTCCCATTAAGATATCCTGTAGAGGTGGTTTATGAGAGGCAACTCCTTCAGCTTTAGCTTGTCTGGAAATTGTTTAATCCCTCCATCATATTTAAATGATAATCGTGCTGGATACAATGTTCTTGGTTCGAGGCCCTTCTGTTTCATTACGTTAAATATATCATGCCATTCTCTTCTGGCCTGTTAGGTTTCTGTTGAGAAGTCTGATGATAGTCTGATGGGTTTTCCTTTGTAGGTGATCATTTTTCTCTCTCTAGCTGCCTTTAATACCCTGTCTTTATCTTTGATCTTTGCCATTTTAATTATGTTGTCTTCCTTGGGTCCCTTTTGTTGGGAGATCTGTGGGCTTCCGTGGACTGCGAGACTATTTCCTTCCCCTGCATGGGAAAGTTTTCTTCAATTATTTCTTCAAAGACACTTCCATCCCTTTTTCTCTCTCTTCTTCCTCTGGTACTCCTATAATGCGAATATTGTTCCGTTTGGATTGGTCACACAGTTCTCTTAATATTCTTTCATTCCTAGAGATCCTTTTATCTCTCTCTGCCTCAGCTTCTCTGTATTCCTGTTCTCTGATTTCTATTCCATTAACAGTCTCTTGAATCTCATCCAGTCTGCTGTTAAGCCCGTCGATCGCTTGTCTGATTTCTGCATTGTCTTTCCTCACTTCCCTCATTTCCTCTCTCAGCTCTTGCACATTTCTCTGTAGGTCCATCAGCATGGTTATGACTTTTATTCTGAATTCTTTATCAGGAAGATTGTGTAAGTCTATCCTATCAGGCCCCTTCTCTGGGGTTGTCTGGCTTATCTTTGTCTGTCCCATATTCCTCTCTCTTTTCATTTCAATAGAAGTGGTCGCTGATAGGTGCCACGTGTGTCAGCTGGGAGAACAAAGTCCCTTCCTGCTTGTTGTTCTTCTTGCCCTTCTCAGGGGCCTGAGCTGTTTTCCAGCACACAGCGAGACAGTCTCTGCGATAATCCACTAAGCTGCCTGTGTGCGGGCCGCCTCAGCTTAGCTTATAGCACTGCAGGGGTTTGCAGTCTCATTGAATGCGTTCTGATCCCCTTGATGTCTTCTCAACCTTGTTCAGGGGCTCTTCCCACTTAGCTCCACCCCAGCCCGGAGGGGATTCTGTGAGGTTGCTGTGGGCGGGGCCGCTCCTCTGCTGTTCCGCAGCAGTGGAGGCTCCCGGACCCTTTGCAGCTCTGGCTGGGTGGTGGAGAACGAATGGGAGGCTGCTGATCACTGTGGGAAACCTCGGCTTTGCTGCTTTGCCCGGCCCCCAGCCAGGGAGTTTGAAATTCCCCAAGAGTCCCAGCCCACTGGGCTGAGTTCGCTGTGCCGATTTTGTTCCGCTGTTGGGCCCTTGTCTCTTTAAGACTTTTAAAAAAAGCACGTGCTTTTCTTTTGTCCTGGGGAGCCAGTTGAGGGACCCGCTTGCCGTCTCCATCTCAGATTCTGCCCTTCTGTTTCTCTAATCTCTGATACACCACACAATGTGTGTCAGTGCTCCCGGCACAGATCACCAGGGCTGGTTATTTAGCAGGTCTGTGTTTCCACTCCCTCCCCACTCTTATTCTTTTACTCCTGCCGATGCGCTGGGGTGGGGGTGTGTTCGGGTCCCGCTGAGTCCTCGCCTTGTATCCTACCCGCTTCATGAGGCACTGAATTCTCGCAGATGTAGCTGTATCCTGGCTGTTGTATTGTATCTTCTGGTCTCTCTTTTAGGAATAGTTGTATTTGTTGTATTTTCACAAATATATATGGTTTTGGGAGGACATTTCTGCTGTCCTGCTCACGCTGCCATCTTCCCAGAAGTCCGACTATTGGGTTTTATTTTCTCCCTCTGACCCCTTGTTCCTCCAACCCTCACTTCTTTGTTTTCCTGAAGTATTTGAAAACCAATTGCTAACCACATGCTATTTTATCCTGTATACTTAGTATTTCTAAAAAATAGAGTTTTTCTTGAATTGTTTTACATTAGGCATGATTCTTTAGATTCATCTAGTACCCAGTCTATATTTAAATTCTCCTTACTCTCCAAAACTGCTTTTATTGTAATTGGCCTGTCAGAATAACTTTTTCCAGTCAAACTCATGAACTCGCAATATAATCGAATTAAAATCAAGTGATGTTTATTACATGCTGACCATATAGTAGACTTTTTGTCACTTAAACCTCCTATTTCATATTGAGTATCAACTTCCATGCATATCTAAGTTTCACCTTCTTTCCGTATTTATAGTCTCCATATTTCTTTATGTTATAGTACCTACTACAATAGTATGTATATAGTAGGACCTTAATGAACCTTTCATACATCTTTGCTGTCTGCCTGCCTACTGAATGAGAGCTAATATGTTTGGCTTTTGTTGAAGATGTAAATTTATGATATAGTCACAGATAAACCAGTGTTGGGAACCTAGGTATCCAAAGAGGGGTGAGTTCTATATTTAGTAAACACATTATTGTCTAGATGTCATTAGGACCCAGAACAGCTGTCTTCTGGTATTTTCACTTTGTAAAATATATGCTCCATTTTTCTTTTTATATTCTTAGCTTTGAAGAATTTTAGAAAGTATTTTTTGAACTCCAAAGCTTAAAGGAAAAAAATCACCTGAAGTTCAGGCTTGTATTAGGAATAAAAACTGGCCTTAATTTTATTAAACAATTCCTTTTCAGTGGAGTATAGAGCCCCTTGTGAAAGAAGAATTTAGAATATCTTAGGCCAGCTTCCATTTTATGGGTATTCATAAACATTCTAGTCAAATGGGAACATTTGGCTGTGCTTTTAAATGTTTTCACACTGAATTCATATTGTTTTTCTGCCTTCCGAAAGCCCCAGTGGATTCATTACAGTATTGCAGCAACTTTATCAAAGTAAAGGCTTTTGTGTAAACTACTTAAGCAATGTTTTCATTTGTCGTAATTGAATGTGGAAGTAAAATATCTAGAAATAATATGCTTATATTTATCACCAAGAAAAAGTAAGTTTTGTGTTACAAAATGATGCACTTATTGTTATTGATTACTAGAAGAAAATCTCTGATAACATTTTTTAGCTATTTAGTTCCAGAGCAAATTTCTTAAAACTTCAAATTTTTTTTTGGAGAGGGATATTTTAATTTTTCAAGAGAAAATAATAACTGAATTGTACATCACATTCTATTGTTATATATCATATCATGTTAATTTTTCTACCTGTGACTAAGATTCCAGGTTTCTAAAAAGTATATGAAGCAAATTTTATCAATTTGTGACTCAGTGAAAATAAGAATTCAGATTTTGATAAATGTTATTTTAGAACTTTTTTGTCAGTTTTTGAGGACTTTATTCATTTAAGTGATTTGTTTTAGACAAAAATATAGCAGTCTTAAATTTACTGCTAGCTAAATCATTGAGCCTCCTTGCAAATTAACATTTGAATATAAAAAATGTTACTTATAATAGTTTAAAAACTTGTTAACTTCATAGGAAGATGACTTATGAAGTTACATACTTACTTGACTTTTATATGATTTGGTTTTTTTTCTTGAGTGACTGTTGTACTTGTTGACAAGGATTTAAAGTCATTCAGTACAGTGGTCTTTTCCATTCCTAACAAATAACTCTGGGGTAACTGCTCACAAGCCATTTGACCATGTAACTGTAAACTTGTGTGAGGAATGGGATGGATAAATAGGAAAAATGAATCTGGAAGTACCTATTTATAAATAAGTCTTTAAGGTATCAAAATGGGCCAGACACAGATCCAAGGTGAATGCTGAGATGGGAACATTATGTAAGATCAGAAACCTGGAGCCAGTGGTCATCAGGTATGGGTATAAATGAGATTTAGGGATGAAGCAACAAAAGAATGTGAGTGAGTGAGGCATAAATAGCATGTAAAAATAGATAAAACATTTTTTTCTGCTCAGTGATCTTTTGCTTCCATTTACTTTGGCAGGTCCTTTGACTCTCAGAGCAGTAGAGGAAGCTTCTGACGTAGCTAGCCTGCCCTTTTAGTTAGCAAGCATTCCAGCAACAACACAAAAGGGCTGTGAAGCTGGAGAACAAACCAAGCACTGGAAAAAATATCAGGTAGCAGAGGCTGCCTCTAGCTAGGGGTTCAAGCACATTACACGTAGGGCCTGTTGTGTTCAGGTCAGCTGCAGGCCAGCATATGGAAGGTGGTGTGTGTTCATTCAGCTTCAGGGATCTGCTCTGAATAGTGTCAGTACTTCTGAATGAGGCTGTAGACTACTGCTGATTTTTCATAATGTGGTTTCTGGTTTCAGAAGAGAAGGCAGTGAAATGTTTCAAAAATGTACAAATTTGAGCATTAGCATTTGTGATAGTTGTTACAGAAATTATATAATGAATACATTTTTACTATTTCATATACTGTACTTTGTCATTTAGTTTATCTTGACCATAATTCTGCTACAGAGAGTGCACTTGTACATTGTTTATATTTGTTTGTTTGTATTATTATTTTTTACTTTTATGTCATATATCCCTAGTTCCTTAAAAGTAGCTGGTTCACCAAAGCTTAGAAATAGTGATGGAAATAGTAACACAAATAAAACAAATATGGATACCAGATGGGAATCTACATGTTTTGAGACAAGTGAAATAGCCAGTGTTATGATTTCATAGAAGAGCTAAAACAGGAAAATATGGGTAGAACTGTCATGCTTTATATCTGAAAACTGGATTTAGTTGTACCATGTATTCAGTCATTGCTAGTACCCAGTACAGTATACTGTCATTGTGAAATTTTATTAAAGTGACATGAATCTACTGTAGCTTAGAGAATTTTTTTTAAACAAAGTACTGTGACATCTGGTAAGCAGTCCAAATTTTCAGATACAGATTACCTGTTCAGCAATCTTCCTCATTTTTCTATTGGCTTTTAAAAAATTATTTATAGGAATCCACTATATATCCTGGAATGTGAGTCTTTTGCAGTTATATGGCATTTCAAATATCTTCTCTTATATAGTGACTTTACTTTTTTCATTTTTGTGATGCTTTTGAGTGAGAGAAGTAATTAATTTTAATAAAGTCAAATTTACCTGTCTTTTCCCTTATTTTAACTTCGTAATAAGTCTAGCTCTCCAGAAGAATAATGCTGTCACCCTGTTCTTTCTCAAAATGTTCTTGGCTCCACTTAGCACTTTGTGTTTCCATGTAAATTTTGGAATCAGATTGTTAAGTATGTAAAATATATGTTTGGAATTTGGATGAGAATTCACTGAATTTATAGATCAATTTGAAGAGAATTGATATTATTATAATATGAGTTTTCAATACATGAATATGGCATATGTCTATGAAGTTTATCTTAATTTTTCTCAATAATGCTTATTTTCTGTATAAAGATCCTAAATATAGGTATTTGATGTTCATTTGATATAAATGATTTCTTTTTATTAAAGTATCATTGATACATAATCTTCATTTCAGCATTCAGCCATATTATCAAGCATTCACCCATATTATCAAGACCTCACCCCCTCCACTGCAGTCACTGTCTATCAATGTAGTAAGATGTATAGAGTCATTAATTGTATTCTCCATGCTGTACTACACTCCCAGTGACCTACCTATATTGTGATTGTGAATTATAGTTCCCCTTAATCCCATTCTCCCTCCCCATTCACCCTTGTCCACACTCCCCTTTGTTGACCACTTCTTGGTGTCTATGAGTCTACTGCTTTTTGGTTCCTACTGTTTTGCTTTGTTTTTATACTCCACAAATGAGTGAAGGCATTTGGTATTTGTCTTTCTCCATCTGACTTATTTCAGTGAGCATAATACTCTCTAGCTCCATCCATGTTGTTGCAAATGGTAGGATTTCCTTTTCTTTTCATGGCTGAATAATACTCTATTGTGTGTATGTACCACATCTTTATCCACTCTTCTACTGATAGACACTTAGGTTACTTCTATATCTTGGCTACTATAAATAGTGCAGCAGTAAACATAGTGGTGCATATGTCTTTTTGAATCAGGGATTTTTCCTCAGGTAAATTCCTAGGACTGGGTCAAATGGTATTCTATTTTTACTTTTTTGAGGAACCTCCATATTGCTTTCCACAATGGTTGAACTAGCTTACATTCACACCAGCAGTGTAGGAAGGTTCCCCTTTCTCCGCATCCTCGCCAGCATTTGTTGTTCCTAGTCTTTTGGATGTTGGCCATCCCAACTGGTGTGAGGTGATATCTCATTGTGGTTTAAATTTGCATTTCCCTGCTGATTAGCGATGTGAGGCATCTTTTCATGTGCCTGTTGTCCATCCGAATTTCTTCTTTGGAGAAATGTCTGTTTAGATCTTCTGCCATTTTCAATTGGGTTATTTATTTGTTTTTTTGGGTGTGGAAGTATGTGAGTCCTTTATATATTTTGGATGTTACTCCCTTATCGGATAAGTCTTTTAGGAATACATTCTCCCATACTGTAGGATGCCTTTTTGTTCTGCTGATGGTGTCCTTTGCTGTACAAAAGCTTTTTAATTTGATGTAGTCCCACTTGTTCATTTTTGCTTTTGTTTCCCTTGCTCAAGGAGATGTTTTCAGGAAAAAGTTACTCATATTTATATTCAAGAGATTTTTGCCTGTTTTCTTCCATGAGTTTTATGGTTTCATGACTTACATTCAGATCTTTGATTCATTTTGAGTTTACTTTTGTGGAGTTAGACAGTAATCCACTTTCATTCTCTTACATGTAGTTGCCCAGATTTGCCAACACCAGTTGTTGAAGAGGCTGTCTTTCCCCCATTGGTAAATTCTTGGCTCCTTTATTGTATATTAGTTGGCCATATATGTGGGTTTATATGTGGGCTCTCTATTCTGTTCCATTGATGTAAAGGTCTGTTCTTGTGCAAGTGCGAAATTGTTTTAGGGAGGATGGCCATTTTGACAGTATTAATTCTTCCTATTCATGAACATGGGAGAGGTTTCCATTTATTGGTGTCTTCTTTAATTTCTCTCATGAGTGTCTTGTAGTTTTCAGAGTAAAGGTCTTTCACTTCCTTAGTTAGGTTTAGTATATGATATCTTTTAATATTTTTCATTTTCTACTTGATTGTTGATGGGATATAGAAATGCAGCTGGTTTTTGTATATAACCCTTTATAGAGAGAACTTAATATACTCTCATAAATTCTTAAAATTGATCTGTAGATCTTCTTGGATTTCCTATGTAAGTATCATGTCTGCAAGTACTGAAAGTTTGTTTTTATACTTCTGATTCTTAAGCCTTTTGTTTTTCTTGCCTTATTGGTCTCTCCTGGATTTGTAGTAAAATGTTAAATACTAGTAAAAGTAGAGGGCACTCTTGTCTAGTTTTTAATTTCACAATTTCAACATTAAGTATAATGTTTGCCGAGGTTTGTTGTAGGTTTTTTGCAGAATGCCTTTATCATATTAAGGAATTTCCCTTTTCCTAAATTTGCTATGAGTTTTTGTTATGAATGGATGTTGAGTTTCATGAAGTGCTTTTCCTCCATTTATTAGGGTGACTATATGGTTTGTCTCCTCAGCCTATTAATACAGCAGAATCTAGTGACTGGTTATGTTTGATTTTTGAAGGTTAGACCAACTTTGCATTTCTGGAATAAACCTAATTTCATCATGAGTATTCTTTCTATATATTGCTTAGTCTAGTGGTTTAAAATTAAGCACTTATGTTCATCAGTGAAACTGGTCTGTAAATTTCCTTTCTTATACCGTTCTTGGATTTTGGAATCAAAGTGATGCCTTACTGGGTAATTGGGGACAGGTTCCTCTTTTTGTCTTCTTGAATGAAGTTCTGTAAGAGTACCATTACTTGTCCATAATTATTAGGTAGGAGTTTTCTTTATGGAAAAGTTTTTAATTATGGTTTTAATTTATTTAGTAGTTATGGGCCTATATAGTTAGGGATTTATTCTGTGCCAGTTTTGGTAGTTTGTGTCATCTAGCAATTTTTACATTTTATCTAAATAATTATTTTAAAAATTAACTAAAATACTCAATATCTTATTTCATAATGCTATAGAAGGTAAAGTTATCTCCCATTTTCATTATTATTTGTGTCTTTTCATTTTTTCTTCATCAGTCTTACCTTTAGTTTATTAGTCTTATTAGTCTTTCAGGGAACAAAGTTTCAGCTTTTTGAACTTCTCAGTTGTACTTTATTTCTGTTTCCTTAATTTCTGCTTTTGTCTTTATTCTTCTCTTTTCTTTGGGTTTATTTTGTTAATAAATTGTTGAGGTGGATGTTCAGCTCATTACTTTTCTGCTTTTCTGCTTTTATGGCTATTTTTTTGTCTTCTAGATCCTTCTATACTCCATCCTTCAAGTTTGATATATTGTATTTACATTGTTTAAAACATTTTCTGATTTTCACTGGTATTTATTCTGTTGCGTATATTTAGATGGCATCGTTTAATTTCCAGAGTTGTGAATATCTTGTTGTCTGCTTCTTTGATCACTTATTGAGACCAGTGTATAAAAACAAATCCCACTTATGTTGTATATTTTCTATTTCTGCTTGTAATCCTATCCTTTATTGCTTTCTAATTTACTTTTTATACTTGTATTACTCTTGGCACATGCATCTCTAACAGAGCATTACCCGACTCAGAAGATGTACATGTGGATATAAGATGGCTGATACATATTTATATATAAGTATATATATACATGTATGTGTCAACAGCTCACAAAAAGTAGCTGTGGAATACTTCTAATGATAAAAGCTGTATTTATTGAGCATCTATGATTTGTAATACACCGTAGTTTACATATGCTTTCTTGCTTAGTTTTCAAAGCAACACTATGAGGTAGTTGTATTATCCCTCTTTTACTGGTGAAAAAAACTGAGGCTTAGAGATGTTGAATAGTTTGAAACAGTTAATACATCTAGGAAGTAGTTGAGTTGAATTTCATACCCAAATCTGACCTGGAAATCTTTGTTCTTAACCACATTATCGTACTAACCCTTGTATATTCTCTTAAGGAACTACAGTTGATTCTTGAACAGGGCAGAGGTTAAGGGCGCTAACACCTCCCCCAACACCCACAGTTGAAAATCCGTGTATAACTTTTGACTCCTCCCAAAACTTAATTACTAATAGCCTCCTGTTGAGTGGAAGTCCTACCAATAACATAAACAGTCGATTAACACATATTTTATACAATATATGTAGTATATATTTTGTTCTTAAAATAAAATAACCCTAGAGAAAAAGAAATGTTTTTCCGAATTGTCACAAATCTCCAAAAAAATTCACATATAAGTGGACCCATGCAGTACAAAACCATGTTGTTCAGGGGTCACCTGTATTTAATATATACCTTTTTAAACTTGGAGGCAATGTAAACATTGTTTTAAATGGCACCAACATGAATTTCAGACTTTTTAGTTTAATAATTTAAATGATACTACATGTAGTCATAACCAACAAGAACTCATGTATTTTTCTCCTTCCATAAATAATAAGTTTATTGTTTAAGAAAATCAAATAATAAAGAAATATGTAAGGAAGTAAAAATCCTCCAAGATTCTGTCATTCTGCTATAAGTCCCACTAATATTTTGAAGACTCCATTTCCATATTTTGCTCCATGTATATTTTACTCCAGGTATATTTTCACTTGTGTTTATAGTACTACATAAATGGTATCTTTTTTTTTTAATATAATTTATTTTATTATCATTAATTTACAATTACATGTGCAATATTACGATTATTAAACTACCCCTTCATCAGGTCCCCCACCAACCCCATTACAGTCACTGTCCATCAGTGTAGTGAGATGCTATAGAATCACTACTTGTCTTCTCTGAGTTGTACTGCCCTCCCCGTGCCCCCCCAACATTACATCTGCTAATCGTAATGCCCCTTTTTCCCTCTTATCCCTCCCTTCCCGCCCATTTTCCCCAGTCCCTTTCCCTTTGGTAACTATTAGTCCGTTCTTGGGTTCTGTGAGTCTGCTGCTGTTTTGTTCCTTCAGTTTTTTTCTTTGTTCTTATACTCCACATATGAGTGAAATCATTTGATACTTGTCTTTTTCGGCTTGGCTTATGTCACTGAGCATAATACCCTCTAGCTCCATCCATGTTGTTGCAAATGGTAGGATTTGTTTTCTTCTTATGGCTGAATAATATTCCATTGTGTATATGTACCACATCTTCTTTATCCATTCATCTACTGATGGACACTTAGGTTGCTTCCATTTCTTGGCTATTGTAAATAGTGCTGCAATAAACATAGGGTGCATCTGTCTTTTTCAAATTGGGCTGCTGCATTCTTAGGGTAAATTCCTAGGAGTGGGATTCCTGGGTCAAACGGTATTTCTATTTTGAGTTTTTGGAGGAACCTCCATACTGCTTTCCACAATGGTTGAACTAATTTGCAGTCCCACCAGCAGTGTAGGAGGGTTCCCTTTTCTCCACATCCTCGCCAACATTTGTTGTTGTTTGTGTTTTGGATGATGGCCATCCTCACTGGTGTGAGGTGATATCTCATTGTGGTTTTAATCTGCATTTCTCTGATGATTAGTGATGTGGAGCATCTTTTCATGTGCCTGTTGGCCATCTGAATTTCTTCTTTGGAGAAGTGTCTATTCATGTCCTCTGCCCATTTCTTAATTGGATTATTTGCTTTCTGTTTGTTAAGGTGCATGAGTTCTTTATATATTTTGGATGTCAACCCTTTATCAGATACGTTTTTATGAATATATTCTCCCATACTGTAGGATGTCTTTTTGTTCTACTGATGGTGTTCTTTGCTGTACAGAAGCTTTTCAGCTTGATATAGTCCCACTTGTTCATTTTTGCTTTTGTTTCCCTTGCCCGGGGAGATATGTTCATGAAGAAGTTGCTCATGTTTATGTCCAAGAGATTTTTGCCTATGTTTTTTTCAAAGAGTTTTATGGTTTCATGACTTACATTCAGGTCTTTGATCCACCTTGAGTTTACCTTTGTGTATGGGGCTAGACAGTAGTCAGTTTCATTCTCTTACATGTAGCTGTCCAGTTTTTCCAACACCAGCTGCTGAAGAGGCTGTCATCTCCCATTGTATATCCAAGGCTCCTTTATCAAATATTAATTGACTGTATATGTTTGGGTTAATGTTTGGATTTTCTATTCTGTTCCACTGGTCTGTGGGTCTGTTTGTGTGCCAATACCAAATTGTCTTGATTACTGTGGCTTTGTAGTAGAGCTTGAAGTCAGGGAGTGTAATTCCCCCTGTTTTATTCCTCCTTCTCAGGATTGCTTTGGCTATTCGGGGTCTTTTGTGGTTCCATACGAATTTTAGAATTATTTGTTCCAGTTCATTGAAGAAAGCTGTTGGTAGTTTGATAAGGATTGCATTGAATCTGTGGATTGCTTTAGGTAGTATAGCCATTTGGAAAATATTTATTCTTCCTAGCCAAGAGCATGGGATGCATTTCCATTTGTTAGTGTCCTCTTTAATTTCTCTTAGGAGTGTCCTATAGTTTTCAGAGTACAGGTCTTTCACTTCCTTCGTTAGGTTTATTCCTAGGTATTTTATTCTTTTTGATGCAATTGTGAATGGAATTGTTTTTCTGATTTCTCTTTCTGTTAGTTCATCAGTAGTGTATAGGAAAGCAACAGATTTCTGTGTG
>JAVSCE010009162.1:0-30588 GCA_032199065.1 Smutsia gigantea
ACTTTCCACTTCACAGCATAACTTTCAATTCGATTATGCAACATTCCTTTCCAATTCATTCTATTACATTCTGTTGCATAAGATTAAATTCCAATCCAAAAAGTTCCATTCCATTCCTTAAACTTCCATTCCTTTCCCAAGATTCCATTCAATTCCACAGCAGTCCATTCCATTCCATTACATACAATTCATTCCCAACACATTATTCTCGTCTGCTACAAAACATTCGATACCATTCATTAAAATTCGGTTCTATTAATCAATATTGAGCTTCATAACATCACTTTCCATTCGATTACACAGAATTGCTTTCCAGTTCATTCTATTAAATTCTGTGGCATAAATTCCGTTCTAATTAACAAAATTCCATTCCGTACTTAACCTCCATTCCTTTCTCCAACATTCTATACCTTTTAACAACATTCCATTGCCTTCGACGGCATTCAATTCCATTCCTTTCCCCAACATTCTTTTACTTTCCACTACTTTCCATAGCATTTCACATAATTCCATTTCGTTGCATAACATTCAATTCAAATCCACAACACTCCATTAATTCCATAACATTCGATTCCTTTTCAAAAATTATTGTCATTCTGTTACCTAACATTCCATTCCATTCATTGAAATTCTTTTCTATTAATCAATATTCCACTTCATAGCATAGCATTCATTCGATTACACAACATCCCATTCAATTGCAAACATTGTATCTCCTTCCATTGCATAAGACTACAATCCTCCCCACAAAATTCCATTGCATTCCTTAAAATTCCATTCCTTTCCCCAACGTTCTTTTCCTTTCCACAACATGACACTGCATTCCACAGCATTCCACTCCATTCCATAACATTCAATTTCCTTCAAAAACATTATTCTCGATCTGTTACATAATATTCCATTCCATTCATTAAAATTCAATTCTATTAAGCAGCATTCTACTTCATACCACCAAATTCCCATCGAATATACAACATTCTATTGAATTTCAAATGCTGTTTTTCATTCTATTGCACAAGATTCCAATAAAATTCACAAAATTCCATTCCACTCCTAAACGTCCCATTGCTTTCCCTAACGTTCTACTTTTTTCCACTGCATTCCATTGGATTCCACAATATTCCATTGCATGCCAAATCATTCCATTCCTTTCCATTCTATTCTAATCCATTCCAACACATCATTCCCATTCTTTTACAAAATATTCCATACCATTCTTCAAAATTCGGTTCTATTAATCAACATTGCACTTCATACCATAACATTCCAATTGATGATAAACATTCCAGTCCATTTAAAACCTTCTATTTCATTCCATTCCATAAGATTCCATTTCTATTCACAAAATTCCATTCCATTACTTTAACGTCCATTCCTTTACCAAGATTCTATTGCTTTACACTACATTCCATTGCATTCCACAGAATCCATTCCATTCCTTCACATTCCATTTAATTCCACAATATTGCACTACATTAAATTGCTTTCGAACACATTATTCCCTATCTGTTACTTAACATTCCATTGCATTCATTGAAATTCGATTCTATTAATCTACATTCAAATTCATACCATGAAATTCTATTCGAACAAACAACATTCCATTCCATTTCAAACATTCTACTTCATTAGGTTGCATAAGTTTACATTCCAGCCCACAAAATTCCAATTCCTTTCCATACCCTTCAATTCTTTCTCCAACTGTCTGTTCCTTTCCCCTACATTCCATTCCATTCCTTAACATTCAATTCCATTCCAAGACATTATTCTCTTACTATTACATAACATTCCCTTGATTCAGTAAAATTTGTTCTATTAACATTCCAATTCATATCTCAATATTCCATTCGATTACACAGAACCCAATTCCATTTTAACCACTCTATTTCATTCTACTACACAGGATTCCATTCCAATCCACAAAATTCCATTCCATTCCTTAACATCCCATTCCTTTCCCCAACGTTCTATGAGTTTCCGCAACATGCCAGTGCACTCCACAGCATTCCATTGAATTCCGTTCCCAACATTCTATTCCTTTCCACTACATTTCATTTCATTCTACATCATTCCATTCTATACCACAACATTCAATTCAGTTCCACAACATTCCATTCCATTCCGTAAAATTCGATTCCACTCCAACACATTATTCCAGTTCTGTTAACTAACATTCCATTCCATTCATTTTAATTCTTTCTATTAATCAACATTCCACTTCATAGCATAGCACTCATTCGATTACACAACATCCCATTCAATTGCAGACATTGTATCTCATTCCACTGCATAGGATTCAAATCCAACCCACAAATCTCCATTCCATTCCTTTAGTTTCCATTCCTTTCCCTAAAGTTCTATTCCTTTCCACAACATGACACTGCATTCCACAGCACTCAATATGATTCCTTAACGTTCCATTCAATTCCAAAACCTTCAATTACAATACAATTAAATTGATTAAATTCAAACACATTAAGCCCATTCTGTTACATAACATTCCGTTCCATTCTTTGAAATTCGGTTCTATTAATGTGCATTCCAGTTCATACTATAACATTCCATTTGATTACACAACATCCGTTTCAATTGCAAACATTGAATCTCATTCCATTGCATAATGTTCCCTTCCAATCCACAAAATTCCTTTCCATTCCTTCAACGTCCATTCCTTTCCCCAGCTTTCTATTGCTTTCCACAACATTCTATTGCATTCCACAGCATTCCATTCCTGTTCACAACATTCCATTCAATTCCACAACATTCTACTTCATAGCATAACATTCCAATCTAATATGCTACATTCTATTCTATTTCAAATACTGTATTTCATTCTATTGCATCAGATTCTATTCCAATCCACGAAATTCCATTGCATTCCTTAACCTTACATTGCGTTCCCCCACATTCTATTCCTGTCCAGTACTTTCCATTGCACTCCACAGCATTCCATTCAATTCCGTTACATTCCACTCAATTCCACAACCTTTCATTCCATTCCTTTCCATTCAATTTGATTCCATTCCAAAACATAATTCCAATTCCTTTACAAAACATTCCATACCATTCTTCAAAATTCACTTCTATTTATCAACATTGCACTTCATAACGTAACATTCAAATCGATTATACAACATTCCATTCCGTTTAAATCATTCTATTTTATTGTATTGCATAAGATTTCATTCCAATCCAAATAATTCCATTGCATTTCTTAACATTTCATTCCTTTCAGCAACATTCTTTTCCTTTCGGCAACATTCCATTGCACTCTAAATTATTTCAGTCCATTCCATAACGTTTGATTTCATTCCAACACATTATTGCCCTTCTGTTGCAAATATTACATTCCATTCATTAAAATTTTGTCTTCTTAATGAACATTCCTCTTCATAGCATAACATTCCATTTGATTACGCAACATTCCTTTCCAATTCATTCTATTTAATTGTGATGCATAAGATTCCATTTCAATCCAAAAAATTCCATTCCATTCCTTAAACTTCCATTCCTTTCCCAACATTCCATTCAATTCCACAACATTCCATTCCTTTCCATTCCATACAATTCATTCCCAAAACATTATTCCCGTTCTGCTACAAAACATCGATAACATTCATTAAAATTCGGTTCTATTCATCAATATTCCCCTTCATAGCATAACTTTCAATTCTATTACACAACATTCCTTTCCAATTCATTCTATTTCATTCTGTTGCATAAGATTCCATTCCAATCTACAAAATTCCATTCGATTCCTTGACCTTCAAATGCTTTCCCCAATATTCTCTTCCTTTCCACTACTTTCCCCTGCAATCCATAGCAGTCCATTCCATTCCCTAACATTCTATTCCATTCCAACACTTTATTCCAATTCTGTTACAAAACATTCAATACCATTCATTAAAATTCGGTTCTATTAATCTAGATTCCCCTTCATAGCATAACATTCTATTTGATTACACAACATTCCATTCCATTTCAATTATTCTATTTGATTCTGTTTCATAAGATTCCATTCCTGTCCACAAAATTATATTCCATTCCTTAACTTCGCATTCTTTTCCGTGCGTTCTATTCCTTTCCACAATATGCCATTGAATTACACAGCATTCCATTCCATTCCTTAAGATTCCATTCAATTCCACAACATTCAATTCAATTGCATAACACTGATTCATTCAAACACATTATTCCCATTCTGTTACATAACATTCCATTCCATTCCTTGAAATTCGGTTCTATTAATCAACGTTCCACTTCATACCATAACATTCCATTTGATTACACAACATCCTATTTAATTGAAAACATTGTATCTCATTCCATTGCATACGATTCCATTCCAATTCATAAAATTCCTTTCAATTTTTTCACCCTCCATTAATTCTCCAAGTTTCTGTTGCTTTCCACAACATTTCATTGCATTCCACAGCATTCCATTCTTGTCCATAGCATTCCATTCAATTCCACAACATCCCATTCCATTCCATAACAATCAATTCCACACGAAAACTTTATGCTCGTTCTGTTAAATAAGATTCTGTTCCATTCATTATAATTCATTTCTGTTAATAAACATCCCACTTAATCCCATTACATTCCTTTCGGTTACAGAACATTCCATTGCATTTCAAACATTTTTTTTCAATCTATTGCATAAGATTCCATTCCAATCCACAAAATTCCATTCCTTTCCTTAACATATCATTCCATTCTGCAACATTCCATTGCATTCCACAGCATTCCACTCCATTCCATTCCATAACATTCGATTCCATTCCAACACATTATTCCCATTGTGTTGCATAACATTCTATTCCATTTCTTAAATTTGGTTCTATTAATCAACATTCCACCTCATAGCCTAAAATTCCATTCGATTACACAACATTCCTTTCCAATTCAAAAATTTATTTCATTCTGTTGCATAAGATTCCATTCCAATTCAAAAAATTCTATTCCATTCCTGAACCTTCCATTCCTTTAGCCAACAGTCTCTTCGTTTCCACAACATTCCATTGCAATCGACCGCGTTACCTTCCATTCCAGAACATTCCGTTCAGTTCCACAACATTCCATTCCATTCTCTAATATTTGATTCATTTCCAACACCTTATTCCCCTTCTGTTACATAACATTCCGTTCCATTCATTAAAATTCTGTTCTATTATTCAACATTTCCCTTCATACCATAACATTCTGTGCGATAACACAACATTCCATTCCATTTGAAACACTCTTATTCCTTCTACTGCATACTATTCAATTGCAATCCACAAAGATCCATTCCAGTCCTTAAACTTCCATTCCTTTCCCCAATGCTCTATTCCTTTCCACTACATTCCTTTGCATTCCTCAGCATTCCATTACATTCCTTAACATTCCATTCAATTCCAGAACATTCAATTCCATTCCGTAACATTTGTATCCCGCCAAACACTTTATTCCTGTTCTGTAACCTAACATTCCATTCCATTCATTAAAATTCTTTTCGACTAATCAGCAATCCACTTCATACCATAAAATTCCACTTGATTACACAACATTCCATTCCATTTCGATTATTTTATTTCATTCTATTACATAAGATTGCATTCCAATCCACAAAATTCCGTTCTATTCCTTAACCTTTAATTCCTGTACCCTACATTCTATTCCTTTCCACAAAATTCCACTGCAATGCACAGCATTGTATTCCATTCCATAATATTCCATTCATTTCCACCACGTTCTGGTCCATTCCATAGCATTCCATTCAATTGCAACACATTAATCCTATCCACTTAGAAAGCAATCAATACCGTTCTTTAAAATTCGGTTCTATTGATCAACATTCCCCTTCATACCATAACATTCCATTCGAATACACAAAGTTCTATTCAATTGATTCTACTGCATAAGATTCCATTCCAATCCAAAAAATTCCATTCCATTCCTTAACATTTCATTCCATTCCCCAACATAAAATTGTATTCCACAACATTCCCTTCCTTTCCCAAACATTCCATTGTATTCCAAAACATTCCATTTCATTCCATAACATACGACTATATTCCAACACATTATTCCCATTCCGTTGCATAATATACCATTCCATTCATTCAAATATTGTCCTCTTAATGAACATTCCACTTCATAGCATAACATTCCTTTCGATTACGCAAAATTCCTTTCCAATTCATTCTCTTTCATTCTGTTCCATAAGATTCCATTCCAATCCAAAAAATTCCATTTCTCTCCTTAAACTTCCATTCCTTTCCAACATTCCATTCAATTCCATAACATTCCGTTCCATTCCATTCCATACAATTCATTCCCAACACATTATCCCAATCTGCTACAAAACATCGATACAATTCATTAAAATTCTGTCTATTAATCAAAATTCCCCTTCATAGCATAATTTTCCATTCTATTACACAACATTCCTTTCCAATTCATTCTATTTCATTCTGTTGCATAAGATTCCATTCCAATCCACCAAATTCCATTCTATTCCTTGACCTTCCAATGCTTTCCCCAATGTTCTCTTCCTTTCCACTACCTTCCCTTGCAATCCACAGCAGTCCATTCCATTCAATAACATTCTAATCCATTCCAACACTTTTTTCCAATTCTGTTACAAAACATTCAATACCTTTCATTAAAATTCGGTTCTATTAATCTACATTTCCGTTCATAGCATAACATTCTATTTGATTACACAACATTCCATTCCATTTCAATTATTCTATTTCATTCTGTTGCATAAGGTTCAATTCCGGTCCACAAATTTCAATTCCATTCCTTAATCTCCCATTATTTCCGTGCTTTCTATTCCTTTCCAAATCATGCTATTGAATTCCACAGCATTCCATTCCATTCATTAAGTTCCATTCAATTCCACAACATTAAATGCAATTGCATAACACTGATTCTATTCAAGCACATTATTCCGATTCTGTTACATAATGTTCCATTCCATTCCTTGAAATTTGGTTCTATTAATCAACGTTCCACTTCATACCATAGCATTCCATTTAATCACACAGCATCGCATTTAATTGAAAACATTGTATCTCATTCCATTGCATAAGATTCTATTCCAATTCATAAAATTCCTCTCAATTTTTTCACCCTCCATTAATTCCCCATATTTCTATTGCTTTCCACAACATTCCATTGCATTCCACAGCATTCCATTCTTGTCCATAGCATTCCATTCAATTCCACAACATTCCATTCCATTCCATAACATTCAATTCCATACCAAAACATTATTCCCGCTCTGTTACCTAACATTCCATTCCATTCATTATAATTCTTTTCTGTTAATCAACATTCCACTTCATGCCATTACATTCCATTCGATTACACAACCTTCCATTCCATTTAAAACATTCTATTTCAATCTATTGCATAAGATTCCATCCAAATCCACAAAATTCCATTCCATTCCTTAACATATCATTCCTTTCCGCAACATTCTATTCCAATCTGCAGCATTCCATTGCATTCCACAGCATTCCACTCCACTCCATTCCACAACATTCGATTCCTACCAACACATTATTCCTGTTGTGTTGCATAACATTCCATTCCATTCGTTAAATTTGGTTCTATTAATCAACATTCCACCTCAAAGCCTAAAATTCCTTTCGATTACACAACATTCCTTTGAAATTCAAACATTTTATTTCATTCTGTTGCATAAGATTCCATTCCAAACCAAAAATTCTTTTCCAATCCTAAATCTTCCATTCCTTTCCCCAACATTCTATTCCTTTCCATAACATTCCATTGCATTCCACCACATTCCCTTCCATTCCAGAACATTCCATTCAGTTACAAAACATTCCATTCCATTCTCTAATATTTGATTCATTTCCAACACGTTATTCCCGTTCTGTTACATAACATTCCGTTCCATTCATTAAAATTCTGTTCTGTTATTCAACATTCCCCTTTATACCATAACATTCCATTTGATTACACAACATTCCATTCATTTCGATTATTTTATTTCATTCTATTACATAAGATTGCATTCAAATCCATAAAATTCCATTCTATTCCTTAAACTTTCATTCCTTTCCCCAACATTCTATTCCTTTAAATAACATTCCATTGCATTCCACCGCATTCCCTTCCATTCCAGAACATTCCATTCAGTTGCAAAACATTCCATTCCATTCTCTAATATTTGATTCATTTCCAACACGTTATTCCTGTTCTGTTACATAACATTCCGTTCCATTCATTAAAATTCTGTTCTGTTATTCAACATTCCCCTTTATACCATAACATTCCATTTGATTACACAACATTCCATTCATTTCGATTAATTTATTTCATTCTATTACATAAGATTGCATTCAAATCCATAAAATTCCATTCTATTCCTTAAACTTTCATTCCTTTCCCCTACATTCTATTCCTTTCCACAACATTCCATTGCAATGCACAGCACTGTATTCCATTCCATAATATTCCATTCAATTCCACCACGTTCTGTTCCATTCCATAACATTCCATTCCATTGCAACACATTATTCCTTTTCAGTTAGAGAACAATCAATACCATTCATTAAAATTCGGTTCTATTGATCAACATTCCCCTTCATACCATCATATTCAATTCGAATACACAACATTCTATTCAATTTCATTCTACTGCATAAGACTCCATTCCAATCCAAAGTATTCCATTCCATTCCTTAAGATTTCATTCCTTTCCTCAACATTCCATTGCATTCCAAAGTTTCCATTCCATTTCATACCCTACGACTCCATTCCAACACATTATTCCCGTTCTGTTGCATAACATTCCATTTTATTCATTAAAATTTTGTCCTCTTAATGAACATTCCACTTCATACCATAACATTCCTTTCAATTATGCAACATTCCTTTCTAATTCATTCTATTTCATTCTGTTGCATAAGATTCCATTCCAAACCAAAAAATTCTTTTCCATTCCTTTACCGTCCATTCCTTTCCCCAACATTCTCATCCGTTCCACAACATTCCATTGCATTCCACCACATTCACTTCCATTCCAGAACATTCCATTCAGTCCACAACATTCCATTAAATTCCATAATATTTTATTCATTTCCAACACATTTTTCCCCTTCTGTTACAAAACATTCCATTCCATTCGTTAACATTCTGTTCTTTTGTTCATCATTCCCTTTCATACCATAACATTCTGTACGATTACACAACATTCCATTCCATTTGAAACACACTTTTTCCTTCTACTGCATAGTATTCCATTGCAATCCACAAAGTTCCATTCCACTCCTTAAAATTCCATTCCTTTCCCCAATGCTCTTTTCCTTTCTACTACATTACTTTGCATTCCACAGCATTCCATTACATTTCTTAACATTCCATTCCAATCCACAACATTCAATTCCATTATGTAACATTCGTTTCAAGCCAAACACTTTATTCCCGTTCTGTAACCTAACATTCCATTAAATTCATTAAAATTCTTTTCGACTAATCAATAATCGCCTTCATACAATAACATTCCATTTGATTACACAACATTCCATTCCATTTCGATTATTTTATTTCATTCTATTACATAAGATTGCATTCCAATCCACAAAATTCCATTTTTACTTAACATTTTATTCCTTTCCCCTACATTCTATTCTTTTCCACAACATTCCATTGCAATGCACAGCATGTATCCCATTCAATAAAATTCCATTTAATTCCACCACGTTCTGTTCCATTCCATAACATTCCATTCCATTGCAACACATTACTCCTTTTCAATTAGAGAACAATCAATACCATTCATAAAAATTCTGTTCTATTGATCAACATTCCCCTTCATATCATAACATTCC
Source organism: Smutsia gigantea (assembly GCA_032199065.1). Taxonomy (NCBI): domain Eukaryota; kingdom Metazoa; phylum Chordata; class Mammalia; order Pholidota; family Manidae; genus Smutsia; species Smutsia gigantea. Next base: position 9,849 of record JAVSCE010009162.1, read on the forward strand.
TTTCGAATGCACAATGTTCTGTTAAATTTCATTCCACTGCATGAGATTACATTCCAATCACAAAATACCATTCCATTCTTTAACATTTCATTCCTTTCCCCAATATTCCACTGCATTCCACAACATTCCGTTCAATTCCATAACTTTCCATTGCATTACAAAGATTCCATTCCTTTCCATAAACTACGACTACATTCCAACACATTATTCCCATTCTGTTGCATAACATACCAATACATTCATTAAAATTTTGTCCTCTTAATGAACATTCCACTTCATAGCATAACAATCCCTTCGATTACGCAACATTCCTTTCCAATTCATTCTCTTTAATTCTGTTGCATATGATTCCATTCCAATCCAAAAAATTCCATTCCATTCCTTAAACTTCCATTCCTTTCCCAACATTCCATTCAATTCCACAACATTCCATTCCATTTCATTCCATACAATTCATTCCCAGCACATTATTCCCGTTCTGCTACAAAACATCAATACCATTCATTAAAATTCGGTTCTATTCATCAAAATTCGCCTTCATTGCATAACGTTCCATTCTATTACACAACATTGCTTTCCAATTCCTTCTATTTCATTCTGTTGCATAAGATTTCATTCCAATCGACAAAATTCCATTCTATTCCTTGACCTGCCAATTCTTTTCCCGATGTTCTCTTCCTCTCCACTGCTTTCCATTGCAAACCACAGCATTCCTTTCCATTCCATAACATAGCATTCCATTCCATTCCAACAATGTATTCCAATTCTGTTACAAAACATTCAATATCATTCATTAAAATTCAGTTCTATTAATCAACATTCCCCTTCATACCATAACATTGCATTCCATTACACAACATTCCATTCCACTTCAAACATTCTATTTCATTCTATTGCATAAGATTCCATTGCAATCCACAAAATTCCATTCCATTCCGTATCATTCCCCACATTCCATTCAATTCCACAGCACTGCATTATATTCCATTCGATTCCATAACTTTCGATTCTTTCCGGAACATTCCTTTGCATTCCACAGCATTCCATTCCATTCCATAACTTTCTATTCAATTCCAACACTTTATTCCAATTCTGTTAGAAAACATTCAATACCATTCATTAACATTCAGTTCTATTAATCAACATTCCCCTTCATACCATAACATTCCATTCGATTACACAACATTCAATTCCATTTCAAACATTCTATTTCATTCTATTGCATAAGATTCCATTTAAATCCTCAAAATTCCATTCCATTCCGTACCCTTTACCCAACATTCCATTCCATTCCACAGCATTGTATTCCATTCCATAACATTCCATTAAAATCCATAACATTCTATTCCTTTCCTCAACATTCCATTGCATTCCACAGCATTCCATTCCATTCAGTAAAATTCCATTGCATTCCAAAATATTCCATTCCGTTCTGTTACATTCGATTCCTTTCCAACACATTATTCCCGTTATGTTGCATAACATTGCATTCCTTTCATTAAAATTTCATCCTATTAATCAACATTCCACTTCATCGCATAACATTCCATTCGATTACACCACATTCCTTTCCAATTCATTCTATTTCCTTCTTTTGCATAATATTCCCTTGCAGTCCATATATTCCATTCCATTCATTAACCTCCCATAGATTTCCCTAACTTTCTATTCCATCCCTCAACATTCTGTTGCATTCACCATTATTCGATTCTATTCCATAACATTCCATTCAATTCCACAACATTCCATTTCATTCCATAACATTCAATTCCATTCCAAAATATTAATCACGATCTGTTATCTAACATTCCATTAAAGTCTTCAAAATTTGGTTTCACTAATCAACATTCCACTTCATACTATAATGTTCAATTCCATTTCACAATATTCCTTTCCTCTTAAAATGTTCTATTTCATTCTATTGCATAACATTCCATTTCATTCCATAACCTTCCATTTCTTTCCTAAACATTCAATTCTTTTCCACAATATTCCATTGCATCCCACAGAATTTCATTCCATTACATAACATTCCATTTAATTACACAACATTCCATACCGTTCCATAACATTCAACTCATTCCGAACACATCATTCCCAATCTGTTACATAACATTCCATTCCATTCGTTAAAATTCGGTTCTACTACTCTGCATTCCACATCAGCCCATAACATGCCATTAGATTACACCACATTCCATTACATTTCAAACATTCTTTTTCATTCTATTGCATAAGATTCCTTTCCATACCCCAAAATTCCATTTCATTCCTTAACCTCCCATTCCTTTCCCCAAAATTCGATTCCTTTCCCCACGCTCAATTCCATTCCACAGCATTCCATTCAAATCCACAACATTCCATTCCATTCCTTACATTCGATTTCATTCCATCAGATTAATACCGTTCTATTACATAACATTCCATTAATTCAGTAAAATTTGGTTCTTTTAACTAACATTCCAATTCATACCATAACATTCCATTCCATTACACAGAACACCATTCCATTTCAACCATTCTATTTCGTTCTATTGCATACGATTCCATTCCAATCCACAAAATTCTATTCTTTTCCTTGACCTTCCAATGCTTTCCCACATGTTCTATACCTTTCACTACTTTCCATTGCCTTTCACATCATTCCATTCCATTCCGTATCATCCAATTCCGTTCCATAACTTTGAATTCCATTCAAACACCTTATTCGTGTTCTGTGTCCTAAGATTCCATACCTTTCTTTAAAATTCGGTTCTATTAATCAACATTCCACTTCATACCATAACACTACATTCGAATACACAACATTCCGTTCCATTGCCAATATTCTAGTTCATTCCATTGCATAAGATTCCATTTCAGTGCACAAAATTCCGTTCCATTTCTTTAACTTCCTTTCCAGTACCAACACAGTATTGCTTTCCACAACATTCCATTCCATTTCACAACATAGCATTCCCTTCCATAAAATTCGACTCCATTCGAACATGTTATTCCGATTATTACCTAACATTCCATTCCATTGTTCACAATTCGGTTATATTAATCAACATTCCTCTTCATACCATTCCATTCCATTCCATTACACAACACTCCTTTCCATTTAAAACATTCTATTCAATTCTATTGCATAACATTCCATTCCATCCCACAAAATTCTATTCCTTTCCTTCTCCCTCCATTCCTTACCCCAAATTTCTATTGCTTTCCACAACATTCCATTGCATTACAGACTATTCCTTCCTGTCCATAACATTCCCTTCAATTCCACATTCCATTCCATAATTTTCGATTCCATTCTCACACATTATTCCCGTTCTTTCACCTAACATTCCATTCCATTCTATAATATTCACTTCTATTAATCAACATTCCAATTCATAGCATAGCATTCCATTCCATTTCACAGCATCCCATTCCATTCAAATGTTCGATTTCATTCTATTGCATAAGATTCCATTGCAATCCACAAAATTCCATTTCATTCCGTAACTTTTCCCCACATTCCATTCCATTCCACAACAATGCATTCCATTCCATAACATTCCATTCAATTCCATAACGTTTGACTACTTTCCTCAACATTCCGTTGCATTCCTCAGTATTCCATTCCATTCCACAACTTTCCATTGCATTCCAAAACTTTCCATTACATTACATGATATTCGATTAAATTCCAACATATTATTACCTTTCTGTTCTATAACATTCCATTCCATTCATTAAAATTTGGTCTTGTTAATGAACATTCCATTTCATAACATAACGTACCATTCGATTACACAACATTCATTTCTACTCATTCTATTTCATTCTGTTGTGTAAGATTCCATTTCAACCAAAAATTCCATTCCATTCCTTAAACTTTCATTCGTTTCCCCTTTATCTATTCCATTCCACAATATTTCTTTGCATTCCACAGCATTCCATTCCATCCCATCCCGAACATTCTATTCCTTTCCACAACATCCAATTGCCTTACACAGCATTGTATTAGATTCCATAACATTGCATTCTATTCCAACACATTCAATTCCATTCCATAACTTTCGATTCCATTCAAACACATTATTCCCGTTCTTTCACCTAATATTCCATTCCATTCTTTAATAGTCAGTTCAATTAATCAACATTCCACTTCATACCATAATATTCCATTCCATTTCACAGCATCCCATTCCATTTCAAACATTCTATTTCATTCTAATGCATAAGATTAAGTTCCAACCCACAAAATTCCATTCCATTCCATCACCTTTCACCAACGTTCCATTCAAATCCACAGCATTGCATTCCATTCAATAACATTCCACTTTATTCCATAACATATTTACCTTTCCGCAACATTCCATTGCATGCCACAGATTTCCATTCCATTCCTTCAACCTCTATACGTTTCCCCAAATTTCTATTACTTTCCACAACACTCCATTGCATTCCACGGCATTCCATTACTGTATATAACATTCCCTTCAATTCCACTACATTCCATTCCATTCCATAATATTCAATTCCATGCCATCACATTATTCTCATTTTGTTACTCAACATTCAATTCCATTCATAAAAATTCACTTCTATTAATCAACATTCCACATTATACCATAATATTACACTCGATTACACATTCCATTCCATTTCAAACACTCTTTTTCATTCTATTGCATAGGACTCCATTCCAATTTCCAAAATTCCATTAAATTCCTGAACCTTCCATTCCATTCAGAAATGTTCGATTCCTTTCCACAACATTCCAGTGCATTCAACAGCATTCCATTCCATTCCATAACTTTCCATGCAATTCCCCAACATTCAATTCCATTCCATAACATTTGTTTCCATTGAAACACATTATTCCCTTTCCATAACCTCATATTCCATTCCATTCATTAAAATTCGGTTTTATTAATCTACATTCCACTTCATACCATAACATTCCATTTGATTACACAAAATTCCATTCCATTTATATCATTCTATTGCATTCTATTGAATAGGAGTCCATTCCAATCCAAATAATTCCATTGCATTCCTTAACATTTCATTTCTTTCAGCAACATTCTGTTTCCTTCCGCAACATTCCATTGCATTCCAAAGTGCTCCATTCCGTTCCATAACATTCGAATTCATTCCAACACATTATTGCCATTCTGTTGCAAACATTCCATTCCACTCATTAAAATATTGTCCTCTAAACGAACATTTCACTTCCAGCATAACGTTCCATTCGACTATGCAATATTCCTTTCCAATTCATTCTATTTCATTCTGTTGCATAAGATTCCATTATAATCCAAAAAATTCCATTCCATTCCTTAATTTTCCATTCCTTTCCCAACATTCCATTCAATTCCACAACAGTCCATTCCATTCCATTACATACAATTCATTCCCAACACATTATTCTCGTCTGCTACAAAACAATCGATACCATTCATTAAAATTCGTTTCTATTAATTAAAATAGAGCTTCATAGCAAGACTTTCCATTCGATTACAAAATATTCCTTTCCAATTCATTCTATTTCATTCTGCTGCATAAATTTTATTCTAATAAACAAAATTCCATTCCATACTTAACCTCCATTCTTTCTCCAACATTCTATTCCTATTAACAACATTCCATTGCATTCGACAGCATTCAATTCCATTTCTTTACCCAACATTCTATTACTTTCCACTACTTTCCTTTCCATTTCACATCATTCCGTTACATTGCATAACATTCCATTCAATTCCACAACACTCAATTACATTCCATAACATTCGATTCCATTCCAAAAATTATTGTCATTCTGTTACCTAACATTCCATTCCATTCATTGAAATTCTTTCCTATTAATCAACATTGCACTTCATAGCATAGCATTCATTCGATTACAGAACATCCCATTCAATTGCAAACATAGTAATTCCTTCCATTGCTTAAGAATCCAATCCAACCCACAAAATTCCATTGCATTTCTTAAAATTCCATTCCTTTCCCAACGTTCTAATCCTTTCACAACATGACACTGCATTCCACAGCATTCCACTCCATTCCATAACATTCGATTTCCTTCAAAAACATTATTCTCTATCTGCTACATAATATTCCATTCCATTCATTAAAATTCACTTCTATTAACCAACATTCCACTTCATACCACAAAATTCCAAACGAATATACAACATTCTATTGAATTTCAAATGCTGTTTTTCATTCTATTGCAAAAGATTCCATTCCAATCCACGAAATTCCATTCCACTCCTAAATATCCCATTGATTTCCCTAACGTTCTACTTTTTCCACTACATTCCATTGCATTCCCAATATTCCATTGCATTCCAAATCATTCCAATCCTTTCCATTAGATTCGATTCCATTCCAACACATCATTCCCATTCTTTTACAAAACATTCCATACCATTCTTCAAAATTCGGTTCCATTAATCAACATTGCACTTCATACCATAACATTCCATTCGATTATACAACATTCCAGTCCATTTAATACATTCTATTTCATTCCATTCCATAAGATTCCATTCCTATTCACAGAATTCCATTCCATTACTTTAACGTCCATTCCTTTACCAACATTCTATTCTTTACACTACATTCCATTGCATTCCACAGCACCCATTCCATTCCTTCACATTCCATTCAATTCCACAACTTAGCACTACATTCCATAACATTCCATTGCATTCGAACACATTATTCCCTTTCTGTTACATAACATTCCATTCCATTCATTTAAATTCGATTCTATTAATCTACATTCAACTTCATCCCATAAAATTCTATTCGAATAAACAGCATTCCATTCCATTTGAAAAATTCTACTTCATTATGTTGCATAAGTTTCCATTCCAGTCAACAAAATTCCAATTATTTTCCTTACCCTTCTATTCCTTTCTCCAACTGTCTATTCCATTCCGCTACTTTCCATTCCATTCCTTAACATTCAATTCCATTCCAATACCTTATTCCCCTACTATTACATAACATTCCCTTGATTCAGTAAAATTTGTTCTATTAACATTCCGTTTCATATCATAATATTGTATTCAATTACACAGAACTCTATTCCATTTCAACCACTATATTTCGTTCTTTACACAGGATTCCATTCCAATCCACAAAATTCCATTCCATTCCTTAACATCCCATTCCTTTCATCAACATTCTATTACTTTCCACAACATGTCAGTGCATTCCACAGCATTCAATTCCATTCCTTTCCCGAACATTCTATTCCTTTCCACTACATTCCATTGCACTCTACATCATTCCATTCTATTCCACAACATTCAATTCAGTTCCACAACATACCATTACATTCCATAACTTTCCATTCCACTCCAGCACATTATTCCAGTTCTGTTACCTAACATTCCATTCCATTCATTAAAATTCTTTCTATTAATCAACATTCCACTTCATAGCATAGTATTCATTCGATTACGCAACATCCCATTCAATTGCAAACATGGTATCTCATTCCACTGCATAGGATTCCAATCCAACCAACAAAATTCCACTCCATTCCTTTAGCTTCCATTCCTTTCCCCAAAGTTCTAATCCTTTCCACAACATGTCACTGCATTCCACAGCACTCAATTCCATTCCTTAACGTTCCTTTCAATTACAAAACCTTCAATTCCATTGCATAAAATTGATTCCATTCAAACACATTATTCCCATTCTGTTACCTAACACTCCATTCCATTCTTTGAAATTCGGTTCTATTAATGTGCATCCCGCTTCATACTATAACATTCCATTTGATTACACAACATCCATTTCAATTGCAAACATTGAATCTCATTCCATTGCATAAGATTATCTTCCAATCCACAAAATTCCTTTCCATTCCTTCAACGTCCATTCCTTTCCCCAGCTTTCTATTGCTTTCCGCAACATTCTATTGCATTCCACAGCATTCCATTCCTGTCCACAACATTCCATTCAATTCCACAGCATTCCACTTCATACCATAACATTCCAATCTAATATACAGCATTCTATTGTATTTCAAATACTGTTTCATTCTATTGCATCAGATTCCATTCCAATCCATGAAATTCCATTACATTACTTAACCTTACATTGCTTTCCCTCACATTTCATTCTTACCCAGAACATTCCATTGCATTCCACAGCATTCCGTTCCATTCTGTTACATTCCACTCAATTCCAAAACCTTCCATTCCATTCGAAAACAATCCATTTCTTTCCATTCCATTTGATTCCATTCCAACACATAATTGCAATTCCTTCACAAAACATTCCATACCATTCTTCAAAATTTAGTTCTATTAATCAACATTGCACTTCATACCATAACATTCAACTCGATTAAACAACATTCCATTCCATTTCAATCATTCTATTTTATTCTATTGCATAAGATTCCATTCCAATCCAAAAAATTCCATTCCATTCCATTAACTTCCATTCCTTTCGCAACACTCTGTTCCTCTCCACAACATTCCATTCCATTGCACACCATGCCATTCCATTCCAAAAATTCCATTGCATTCTTTAAAATCCAATCCTTTCCCCAACATTCTATTACATTTCACAATATTCCATTGTATTCCAAAGCATTCCATTCCTATCCTTTCCCAACACTCTATTACGTTCCACTACTTTCCTTTCATTCCACAGAGTTCCATTTCATTTTGTAACATTCCTTTCATTACCACGGCATTCCATTCCATTCCATAACATTCTATTCCATTCCAACACTTTATGACAATTCTTTTACAAAACATTCAATATCATTCATTAAAATTCAGTTCTATTAATCTACATTCCCCTTCATACCATAACATTCCTTTCAGTTAAATAACATTCCATTTTATTTCATACATTCTATTTCGTTCTATTGAAAAGGATTCCATTCCAATCCAGAAAATTCCATTCTCTTCCTTGACCTTCAAAACCATTTCCCAATGTTCTATTCCTTTCCACTACTCTCAAAGGCATTCCACATCATTGCATTCCATTTCGTAATATTCCATTCTATTCCACAACATTCCCTTCCATTCCAAAGCATTCCATTCCTTTCCATTCCATTTGATTCCATTCCAACACATTATTCCCATCTGCTGCAAACATTCCATTCCATTCATTAAAATTTTGTCCTATTAATGAACATTCCATTTCATAACATAATGTACCATTCGATTACACAACATTCCTTTCCTACTCATTCTATTTCATTCTGTTGTGTAAGATTCCATTTCAACCAAAAATTCTATTCCATTCCTTAAACTTTCATTCGTTTCCCCAATACCTATTCCATTCCACAATATTTCTTTGCATTCCAAAGCATTCCATTCCATCCCGTCCCGAACATTCTATTCCTTTCCACAACATCCAATTGCACTACACAGCATTCTATTAGATTCCATAACATTGCATTCTATTCCAACACATTCCATTTCATTCCATAACTTTCGATTCCATTCAAACACATTATTCCCGTTCTTTCACCTAATATTCCATTCCATTCTTTAATAGTCAGTTCAATTAATCAACATTCCACTTCATACCATAATATTCCATTCCATTTCACAGCATCCCATTCCATTTGAAACATTCTATTTCATTCTACTGCATAAGATGCCGTTCGAACCCACAAAATTCCATTTCATTCCGTCATCTTTCACCAACGTTCCATTCAAATCCACAGCATTGCATTCCATTCAATAACATTCCACTTTATTCCATAACATTCCTTACCTTTCTGCAACATTCCATTGCAAGCCACAGATTTCCATTCCATTCCTGCAACCTCTATACTTTTCCCAAATTTCTATTACTTTCCACAACACTCCATTGCATTCCACAGCATTGCATTCCTGTACATAACATTCCCTTCAATTCCACTACATTCCATTCCATTCCATAATATTCAATTCCATGCCATCACATTATTCTCATTCTGTTACTCAACATTCAATTCCATTCATAATAATTCTCTTCTATTAATCAACATTCCTTATTATAACATAATATTACACTCGATTACACAACATTCCATTCCATTTCAAACACTCTTTTTCATTCTATTGCATAGGACTCCATTCCAATTTACAAAATTCCAATAAATTCCTTAACCTTCCATTCCATTCAGATATGTTCGATTCCTTTCCACAACATTCCAGTGCATTCAACAGCATTCCATTCCATTCCATAACTTTCCATGCAATTCCCCAACATTCAATTCCATTCCATAACATTTGTTTTCATTGAAACACATTATTCCCTTTCTGTAACCTCATATTCCATTCCATTCATTAAAATTCGGTTTTATTAATCTACATTCCACTTCATACCACAACATTCCATTTGATTACACAACATTCCATTCCATTTCTATCATTCTATTGTATTCTATTGCATAGGATTCCATTCCAATCCAAATAATTCCATTGCATTCCTTAACATTTCATTTCTTTCAGCAACATTCTGTTTCCTTCCGCAACATTCCATTGCATTCCAAAGTGCTCCATTCCGTTCCATATCATTCGAATTCATTCCAACACATTATTGCCATTCTGTTGCAAACATTCCATTCCACTCATTAAAATATTGTCCTCTAAACGAACATTTCACTTCCAGCATAACTTTCCATTCGATTATGCAATATTCCTTTCCAATTCATTCTATTTCATTCTGTTGCATAAGATTCCATTATAATCCAAAACATTCCATTCCATTCCTTAAACTTCCATTCCTTTCCCAACATTCCATTCAATTCCACAACAGTCCATTCCATTCCTTTACATACAATTCATTCCCAACATATTATTCTCGTCTGCCAGAAAACATTAGATACCATTCATTAAAATTCGTTTCTATTATTTAAAATAGAGCTTCATAGCAAGACTTTCCATTCGATTAAAAAATATTCCTTTCCAATTCATTCTATTTCATTGTGCTGCATAAATTTCATTCTAATAAACAAAATTCCATTCCATACTTAACCTACATTCCTTTCTCCAAAATTTTATTCCTTTTAACAACATTCCATTGCTTTCGACAGCATTCAATTCCATTCCTTTACCCAACATTCTATTACTTTCCACTACTTTCATTTCCATTTCACATCATTCCGTTCCATTGCATAACATTCCATTCAATTCCACAACACTCAATTACATTCCATAACATTCGATTCCTTTTCAAAAATTATTGTCATTCTGTTACCTAACATTCCATTCCATTCATTGAAATTCTTTTCTATTAATCAACATTGCACTTCATAGCATAGCATTCATTCGATTACAGAACATCCCATTCAATTGCAAACATAGTAATTCCTTCCATTGCTTAAGAATCCAATCCAACCCACAAAATTCCATTGCATTTCTTAAAATTCCATTCCTTTCCCAACGTTCTAATCCTTTCCACAACATTACACTGCATTCCACAGCATTCCCCTCCATTCCATAACATTCGATTTCCTTCAAAAACGTTATTCTCGATCTGTTACATAATATTCCATTCCATTCATTAAAATTCACTCGTATTAACCAACATTCCACTTCATCCCACAAAATTCCAATCGAATATACAACATTCTATTGAATTTCAAATGCTGTTTTTCATTCTATTGCATAAGATTCCATTCCAATCCACGAAATTCCATTCCAATCCTAAACGTCCCATTGATTTCCCTAACGTTCTACTTTTTCCACTACATTCCATTGCATTCCACAATATTCCATTGCATTCCAAATCATTCCAATCCTTTCCATTAGATTCGATTCCATTCCAACACATCATTCCCATTCTTTTACAAAACATTCCATACCATTCTTCAAAATTCGGTTCTATTAATCAACATTGCACTTCATACCATAACATTCCATTCAATTATACAACATTCCAGTCCATTTAATATATTCTATTTCATTCCATTCCATAAGATTCCATTCCTATTCACAAAATTCCATTCCATTACTTTAACGTCCATTCCTTTACCAACATTCTATTCCTTTACACTACATTCCATTGCATTCCACAGCACCCATTCCATTCCTTCACATTCCATTCAATTCCACAACTTTGCACTACATTTCATAACATTCCATTGCATTCGAACACATTATTCCCTTTCTGTTACATAACATTCCATTCCATTCATTAAATTTGATTCTATTAATCTACATTCAACTTCATCCCATAAAATTCTATTCGAATAAACAGCATTCCATTCCATTTGAAACATTCTACTTCATTATGTTGCATAAGTTTCCACTCACGTCCACAACATTCCAATTCCTTTCCTTACCCTTCAATTCCTTTCTCCAACTGTTTATTCCGTTCCACTACATTCCATTCCATTCCTTAACATTCAATTACATTCCAAGACATTATTCCCCTACTATTACATAACATTCCCTTGATTCAGTAAAATTTGTTCTATTAATATTCCGTTTCATATCATAATATTGCATTCAATTACACAGAACACTATTCCATTTCAACCACTCTATTTCGTTCTTTAAACAGGATTCCATTCCAATCCACAAAATTCCATTCCATTCCTTAACATCCCATTACTTTCATCAACATTCTATTACTTTCCACAACATGTCAGTGCATTCCACAGCATTCCATTCCATTCCTTTCCCGAACATTCTATTCCTTTCCACTACATTCCATTGCATTCTACATCATTCCATTCTATTCCATAACATTCAATTCAGTTCCACAACATACCATTACATTCCATAACATTCCATTCCATTCCAACACATTATTCCAGTTCTGTTACCTAACATTCCATTCCATTCATTAAAATTTTTTCTATTAATCAACATTCCACTTCATAGCATAGTATTCATTCGATTACACAACATCCCATTCAATTGCAAACATTGTGTCTCATTCCACTGCATAGGATTCCAATCCAACCAACAAAATTCCATTCCATTCCTTTAGCTTCCATTCCTTTCCCCAAAGTTCTAATCCTTTCCACAACATGTCACTGCATTCCACAGAACTCAATTCCATTCCTTAACGTTCCATTCAATTACAAAACCTTCAATTCCATTGCATAAAATTGATTCCATTCAAACACATACCCATTCTGTTACCTAACACTCCATTCCATTCTTTGAAATTCGGTTTTATTAATGTGCATCTCGCTTCATACTATAACATTCCATTTGATTACACAACATCCCTTTCATTTGCAAACATTGAATCTCATTCCATTGCATAAGATTATCTTCCAATCCTCAAAATTCCTTTCCATTCCTTCAACGTCCATTCCTTTCCCCAGCTTTCTAATGCTTTCCCCAACATTCTATCGCATTCCACTGTATTCCATTCCTGTCCAAAACATTCCATTCAATTCCACAGCATTCCACTTCATACCATAACATTCCAATCTAATATACAGCATTCTATTGTATTTCAAATACTGTTTCATTCTATTGCATCAGATTCCATTCCAATCCATGAAATTCCATTACATTACTTAAATGTACATTGCTTTCCCTCACATTTTATTCTTATCCGGAACATTCCATTGCATTCCACAGCATTCTGTTCCATTCTGTTACATTCCACTCAATTCCAAAACCTTCCATTCCATTTGAAAACAATCCATTCTATTCCATTCCATTTGATTCCATTCCAACACATAATTCCAATTCCTTCACAAAACATTCTATACCATTCTTCAAAATTCAGTTCTATTAATCAACATTGCACTTTATACCGTAACATTCAATTCGATTATACAACATTCCATTCCATTTCAATCATTCTATTTTATTCTATTTCATAAGATTCCATTCCAATCCAAATAATTCCATTGCATTCCTGAACATTTCATTCCTTTTAGCAACATTCTGTTCCTTTCTGCAACATTCCATTGCATTCCAAAGCATTCCATTCCATTCCATAACGTTCGATTTCATTCAAACACATTATTGCCATTCTGTTGCAAACATTCCATTCCATTCATTAAAATTTTGTCCTCTTAATGAAGATTCCACTTCATAGCATAACATTCCATTCGATTACACAACATTCCTTTCCAATTCATTCTATTTCATTGTGATGCATAAGATTCCATTCCAATCCAAAAAATTCCATTCCATTCCTTAAACTTCCATTCCTTTCCCGACATTCCATTCAATTCCACAACATTCATTCCATTCCATTACATACAATTCATTCCCAACACATTATTCTCGTTCTGCTATAAAACATTCGATACCGTTCATTAAAATTCGGTTCTATTAAACAAAATTCCCCTTCATACCATAACATTCCATTCGATTACACAACACTACTTTCCAATTCATTCTATTTCATTCTGTTGCATAAGATTCCATTCTAATCCACAAAATTCCATTCTATACTTAACCTCCATTCCTTTTTCCAACATTCTATTCCTTTCCACAACATCCCTTTGATTTACACTGCATTCCCTTCCATTCCATGACATTCCATTCAGTTCCACAATATTCTGTTACATTCCATATCATTTGATTCCATTCATCATATTATTCCCGTTCTGTTACATAACATTACATTCCATTCATTAAAATTCTGTCCTATTAATCAACATTCACCTTCATACCATAACATTTCATTCGATTACAAAGCATTCCATATCATTTGAAACATTCTATTTCATTCTATTGCATAAGATTGCATTCCAATCCATAAAATTCCATTCCATTCCTTAACCGTCCATTCCTTTCCCCAATATTGTATTCCTTTCCACAACATTCCTTTGCATTCCACAGCATTCTATTCCATTCCATAACATTGCATTCTATTCCAACACATTCCATTCCATAACTTTTGATCCCATTCAAACACATTATTCCCGTTCTTTCACCTAACATTTCATTCCATTCTTTAATATTCAGTTCTATAAATCAACATTCCAATTCATACCATAATATTCCATTCCACTTCACAGCATCCGTTTCCATTTCCAACATTCTATTTCATTCTACTGCATAAGATTCCATTCCAATCCACAAAATTCCATTCCATTCCATAACCTTTCCCCAACATTCCATTCAAATGCTCAGCATTGCATTCCATTCCATAACTTTCCACTTAATTCCATAGCATTCTATTCCTTTCCGCAATATTCCATTGCATTCCACAGAATTCCATTCCATTCCATAACTTTTCATTGCATTCGAAAATATTCCATCTCATTCCATTAAATTCGATCCCATTAACACACATTATTCCATAACATTCTATTCCTTTCTGCAACATTCCATTGTATTCCAAAGCATTCCATTTCTTTCTATAACTTTCCATTGCATTACATTCCTTTCCATTCTCAATCGATTCCATTCCAATACATTATTCCCATTCTTTTACAATACACTCCATACCATTCTTCAAAATTCGGTTCTATTAATCAACATTGCACTTCATACCATAACATTCCATTCGATTATACAACATTCCAGTCCATTTCAAACTTTCTATTTCATTCAATTCCATAAATTCCATTCCATTCCACAAAGTTACATTCCATTCCTTTAACTTCCATTTCTTTCCCAACACTCTACTTCTTTCCACAACATTCTATTACGTTCCACAGCATTCCATTCCAAAATATTGAATTGAAATCCATAACATTTGACTCCATTCGAACACATTATTCCGATTATTACATTCAATTCCATTCCTTAACGTTCCATTCAATTCCAACACCTTCAATTCCATTGCATAAAATTGATTCCATTAAAACACATTATTCCCATTCTCTTACCTAACACTCCATTCCATTCTTCAAAATTCGGCTCCATTAGTCCACATTCCCCTTCAGACCATAACATTCAATTCCATTACACAACATTCCATTCCACTTAAAACATTCTATTTCACTCTATTGAATAAAATTCCGTTCCAGTACACAAGATTCCATTTCATTTCTTAATGTTCCATTCCTGTCCTCAACATTCTATTCTTTTCCACAACATTCCATTGCATTCCACCGAACTCCCTTGCATTCCACAACATTAGATTCCATTCCATAACATTCAGTTCATTTCCAACACATTATTCCCATTCTGTTACATGACATTCCATTCCATTCATTAACATTCGGTTCTACTACAATACATTCCACTTCATACCATAACATTCCATTCGATTATACAACATTCCAGTCCATTTCAAACTTTCTATTATATCCGTTTCCATAAGATTCCATTCCAATCCACAAAATTCCATTACATTCCTTTAACTTCCATTCCTGTCCCAACACTCTATTCCTATCCTCAACATTCCATTCCATTCCACAGCATTCGATTCCATTCCAAAACACAGCATTCCATTCCATAACAATTGACTCCATTCAAACACGTTATTCTGATTATTACCTAACATTCTATTCCATTCTTCACAATTCGGGTCTATTAATTAACATTCCACTTCATACCATAACATTCCATTTTATTACACAGTATTCCATTCCATTTAAAACATTCTATTTCATTCTGTTGCATAACATTCCATATCAATCCACAAAATTCTATTCCATTCCTTCACACTCCATTCCATTCCCCAACTTTATATTACATTCCACAACACCGCATTGCATTCCAAAGCATTCCAATCCTGTCCATATCATTCAATTCAATTCCACTACATTCCATTCCATTCCATACCACTCAATTCCATGCCTACACATTATTCTCGTTCTGTTACTCAATATTCCACTCCGTTCTTTATAATTTTCTTCCATTAATCAACATTCCACTTTATACCATAATATTACATTTGATTCCACAACATTTAATTCCACTTCAAACACTCTATTTCATTCTATTGCTTAGGATTCCATGCCAATCCACAAAATTCCATTCCATTCCTTAAATTTCCATTCCGTTCAGAAATGTTCTATTCTTTCCAAAACGTTCCATTGCATTCAACAGCATTCCATTCCATTCCTTAACTATCCATGCAATTCCACAACATTCATTTCCATTACATTCCATTTGTTTCCATTGAAACACATTATTCCCTTTCTGTAACCTAATATTCCACTCCATTCATTAATATTTGGTTCTATTAATCTATACTCCACTTCATACCATAACATTCCATTTGATTACACAACATTCCTTTCCATTTCAATCATTCAATTTTATTCCATTGCAAAAGATTCCGTTCAAATCCAAAGAATTCCATTGCATTCCTTAATATTTCATTCCTTTCAGCCACATTCTGTTCCTTTTCGCAACATTCCACTGAATTCCCAAGCATTCCATTCCATTCCATAACGTTCGATTTCATTCAAACACATTATTGCCATTCTGTTGCAAACATTCCATTCCATTCATTAAAATTTTGTCCTCTTAATGAAGATTCCACTTCATAGCATAACATTCCATTCGATTACACAACATTCCTTTCCAATTCATTCTATTTCATTGTGATGCATAAGATTCCATTCCAATCCAAAAAATTCCATTCCATTCCTTAAACTTCCATTCCTTTCCCGACATTCCATTCAATTCCACAACATTCATTCCATTCCATTACATACAATTCATTCCCAACACATTATTCTCGTTCTGCTATAAAACATTCGATACCGTTCATTAAAATTCGGTTCTATTAAACAAAATTCCCCTTCATACCATAACATTCCATTCGATTACACAACACTACTTTCCAATTCATTCTATTTCATTCTGTTGCATAAGATTCCATTCTAATCCACAAAATTCCATTCTATACTTAACCTCCATTCCTTTTTCCAACATTCTATTCCTTTCCAC
Source organism: Smutsia gigantea (assembly GCA_032199065.1). NCBI lineage: Eukaryota > Metazoa > Chordata > Mammalia > Pholidota > Manidae > Smutsia > Smutsia gigantea. The sequence goes on from JAVSCE010009162.1 coordinate 27,629, forward strand.
AACATCCCTTTGATTTACACTGCATTCCCTTCCATTCCATGACATTCCATTCAGTTCCACAATATTCTGTTACATTCCATATCATTTGATTCCATTCATCATATTATTCCCGTTCTGTTACATAACATTACATTCCATTCATTAAAATTCTGTCCTATTAATCAACATTCACCTTCATACCATAACATTTCATTCGATTACAAAGCATTCCATATCATTTGAAACATTCTATTTCATTCTATTGCATAAGATTGCATTCCAATCCATAAAATTCCATTCCATTCCTTAACCGTCCATTCCTTTCCCCAATATTGTATTCCTTTCCACAACATTCCTTTGCATTCCACAGCATTCTATTCCATTCCATAACATTGCATTCTATTCCAACACATTCCATTCCATAACTTTTGATCCCATTCAAACACATTATTCCCGTTCTTTCACCTAACATTTCATTCCATTCTTTAATATTCAGTTCTATAAATCAACATTCCAATTCATACCATAATATTCCATTCCACTTCACAGCATCCGTTTCCATTTCCAACATTCTATTTCATTCTACTGCATAAGATTCCATTCCAATCCACAAAATTCCATTCCATTCCATAACCTTTCCCCAACATTCCATTCAAATGCTCAGCATTGCATTCCATTCCATAACTTTCCACTTAATTCCATAGCATTCTATTCCTTTCCGCAATATTCCATTGCATTCCACAGAATTCCATTCCATTCCATAACTTTTCATTGCATTCGAAAATATTCCATCTCATTCCATTACATTCGATCCCATTAACACACATTATTCCATAACATTCTATTCCTTTCTGCAACATTCCATTGTATTCCAAAGCATTCCATTTCATTCTATAACTTTCCATTGCATTACATTCCTTTCCATTCTCAATCGATTCCATTCCAATACATTATTCCCATTCTTTTACAATACACTCCATACCATTCTTCAAAATTCGGTTCTATTAATCAACATTGCACTTCATACCATAACATTCCATTCGATTATACAACATTCCAGTCCATTTCAAACTTTCTATTTCATTCAATTCCATAAATTCCATTCCATTCCACAAAGTTACATTCCATTCCTTTAACTTCCATTTCTTTCCCAACACTCTACTTCTTTCCACAACATTCTATTACGTTCCACAGCATTCCATTCCAAAATATTGAATTGAAATCCATAACATTTGACTCCATTCGAACACATTATTCCGATTATTACATTCAATTCCATTCCTTAACGTTCCATTCAATTCCAACACCTTCAATTCCATTGCATAAAATTGATTCCATTAAAACACATTATTCCCATTCTCTTACCTAACACTCCATTCCATTCTTCAAAATTCGGCTCCATTAGTCCACATTCCCCTTCAGACCATAACATTCAATTCCATTACACAACATTCCATTCCACTTAAAACATTCTATTTCACTCTATTGAATAAAATTCCGTTCCAGTACACAAGATTCCATTTCATTTCTTAATGTTCCATTCCTGTCCTCAACATTCTATTCTTTTCCACAACATTCCATTGCATTCCACCGAACTCCCTTGCATTCCACAACATTAGATTCCATTCCATAACATTCAGTTCATTTCCAACACATTATTCCCATTCTGTTACATGACATTCCATTCCATTCATTAACATTCGGTTCTACTACAATACATTCCACTTCATACCATAACATTCCATTCGATTATACAACATTCCAGTCCATTTCAAACTTTCTATTATATCCGTTTCCATAAGATTCCATTCCAATCCACAAAATTCCATTACATTCCTTTAACTTCCATTCCTGTCCCAACACTCTATTCCTATCCTCAACATTCCATTCCATTCCACAGCATTCGATTCCATTCCAAAACACAGCATTCCATTCCATAACAATTGACTCCATTCAAACACGTTATTCTGATTATTACCTAACATTCTATTCCATTCTTCACAATTCGGGTCTATTAATTAACATTCCACTTCATACCATAACATTCCATTTTATTACACAGTATTCCATTCCATTTAAAACATTCTATTTCATTCTGTTGCATAACATTCCATATCAATCCACAAAATTCTATTCCATTCCTTCACACTCCATTCCATTCCCCAACTTTATATTACATTCCACAACACCGCATTGCATTCCAAAGCATTCCAATCCTGTCCATATCATTCAATTCAATTCCACTACATTCCATTCCATTCCATACCACTCAATTCCATGCCTACACATTATTCTCGTTCTGTTACTCAATATTCCACTCCGTTCTTTATAATTTTCTTCCATTAATCAACATTCCACTTTATACCATAATATTACATTTGATTCCACAACATTTAATTCCACTTCAAACACTCTATTTCATTCTATTGCTTAGGATTCCATGCCAATCCACAAAATTCCATTCCATTCCTTAAATTTCCATTCCGTTCAGAAATGTTCTATTCTTTCCAAAACGTTCCATTGCATTCAACAGCATTCCATTCCATTCCTTAACTATCCATGCAATTCCACAACATTCATTTCCATTACATTCCATTTGTTTCCATTGAAACACATTATTCCCTTTCTGTAACCTAATATTCCACTCCATTCATTAATATTTGGTTCTATTAATCTATACTCCACTTCATACCATAACATTCCATTTGATTACACAACATTCCTTTCCATTTCAATCATTCAATTTTATTCCATTGCAAAAGATTCCGTTCAAATCCAAAGAATTCCATTGCATTCCTTAATATTTCATTCCTTTCAGCAACATTCTGTTCCTTTTCGCAACTTTCCACTGAATTCCCAAGCATTCCATTCAATTACATAACATTCGATTTCGTTCCGACACATTAATACCCTTCTTTTGCAAACATTCCATTCCATTCATTAAAATTTTGTCCTCTTAATGAACATTCCACTTCATAGCA
>JAVSCE010009163.1:0-152559 GCA_032199065.1 Smutsia gigantea
GAAAGGGATTTTCACATAGCATTTTGTCTGCCAGAACTCTCTGTACACTTAAAGCTTGTTAATAGAACTACTGACCCATCCGGCTTTGCACTCTCTTTCTTCTACCTGGGATCCTCTCAGTATTTCCTGTGTGCACTCCCCTGGAGTGGATTAGATGTAATTTCATAGACAGCACATATATGCTGTCAGTGCTTTTACAGTGCACAAACACACATACTCACTCCACACATACAAATAGCAATCTCGGATAAAATATAAAATGGAAAATTAAGTTTAGAGATCAGTGCTCTAATACACTGGTTCTCACTATGTTCTCAGAACCCCTTTATCTTTATTTAAATATTGAGGACCTTGAAGAGTGTTTATGTGGGTTGTATCTACCAGTATTTACTGTATTAGAAATTTAAGCTGAAACTTACAAAATGTTTATTTAAAAATAACAGTAGTGCATTACTTAAAAACTTGAATTACATCAGTGGCAACAATTGCTGCCAGTTTTCCTTCAAGTGAAAGATTCACTTCATTTGTTTTCAACGTAAACATCTACCAAATATCCAAGTCTGATTAATATTTTGTCTACTACTTACTCTTTCAAGTAAAAATGGTGTTCCATGAAGAAAAGCAACTATTTCAGCATAAAACTCAATTATTTAAGTGCTTTCTCTAGAGACTACCATTGTATTTAGTATGTAGTAAAAAACTTTATTTTCACATCCTGTTTCATCACACCAAATATTAAAATAACTAAAAGGTCAGGATTTAATAAAGATAATAATTTTCACTGTTTCATCAGAGACTGAGTAAAACTGGCTTTTCTTTTTTAACTATAAGTGCATGGCAATGAAATAGTTTGATGGTATTGCTGATTCTTACTAAAGCCCAGTATTTTTACCAAGCAATGCTTTTGCTCAAATGAGTGCAAATGTCAACACAATGTGCAAGGTAAACAATGTGTTAATAGTATTAATGAAAATGTTTTTGACCTCATGGACTCCCTGAAAGAGTCTTGGGAACTCCTGGGGTCCACAGACCACGCTTTGAGAATTTTTCTAATACAAGATAAATATCATTGGGACCAGAAGTGAAACAGAAAATATGGGTAGGAGAAGGACTGTTCATGGATCTGGAAAAAAGCTTCAGCCTAAAATCTAGATTTATGACTTACATGGTGCTAAGTACTTAAGGAAGCAGAAAGAGAGAACTACAGTTTCCTAAGGATTGAATCAATCTACCTGCCGGCTTAGGACCAGGATTTGTGATAACTCAAATAGTCTCATGTTGGTAGTTTGGGAGTCCCACCAGAAGATGTGTTTGTGGGTAGGGGACTTGGAAGGCCAGCTAGAATTGTCTGTAAAACTAGACAGGAAGGACTTATGGGAAGAAGGCGGCGTGAGCAGGGCACCGGAAATCTCCTCCCCAAACCATACATATTTGTGAAAATACAACAAATGCAACTATTCCTAAAAGAGAGACCAGAAGACACAACAGCGAGGCTACAGCTACATCTGCAAGAACTCAGCACCTCACGAAGCGGGTAAGATACAAAGCCGCGACCTGGCGGAACCTGAGCACTCCGCCACACCAGCGCACCGCCAGGAGGAAAAGATTCAGAGCAGGGAGGGAGTGAAAGCACAGGCCCGCCAAATAACCAGCCCTGGTGATCTGCGCCAGGAGCACTGACACACATCGTAGGCTGTATCGGAGACTAGAGAAGCAAGGGCAGGATCTGAGATGGAGACCGCAACCGGGTCCCCTCAGCCAGCTCCCCAGGACAAAAGAAAAGCGCACACTTTTTTTTTAAGTCTTAAAGGGACAAGGGCCCAACAGTGGCGGAACAAAATCATACCATCGCACTCAGCCCAGCGGGCTGGGAGTCTTGGGGAATTTCAGACCCCTGGCCGGGAGCCAGGCAAAGCAGCTGTGCTGAGGCTTCCCACAGAGATCAGCAGCCTGCTATTCGTTTCCCCTGCCTGGCCAGAGCCGCTGCTGCTGCGGAACAGCAGAGGAGCAGCCCCACCCACAGCATCCTCACAGAATCACCTCCCAGCTGGTGCGAAGCTAAGCGGGAAGAGGCCCAGAATCAGGTTCAGAAGGCAACAAGGGGACCAGAACGCACCCAAAGAGCCTGCAACCCCCCGCAGTGCTATACGCTAAGCTGAGGCAGCCCGCACGCAGGCAGTCTACAGGATTATCCCAGAGACTGCCTCCCGGTGTGCTGGAAAACAGCTCAGGCCCCTGAGAAGGGCAAGGAGAACAACAAGCAGGAAGGGACTTTGTTCTCCCAGCTGACACACGTGGTGACTACCAGCGAACACTTCTATCGCCATGAAAAGACAGAGGAATATGGTCCAGACAAAGATTACCCAGACAACCCCAGTGAAGGGGCCTGATGGGATAGACTTATACAATCTTCCTGAAAAAGAGTTCAGAATAAAAGTCATAACCATGCTGATGATGGATCTACAGAGAAATATGCAAGAGCTAAGGGAGGAAGTGAGGAAAGACAATGCAGAAATCAGACAAGCGATCGACAGGCTTAGGAGCAGACTGGACAAGGTGCAACAGACTGTTAATGAAATAGAAATCAGAGAACAGGAATACAGAGAAGCTGAGGCAGAGAGAGGTAAAAGGATCTCTAGGAATGAAAGAATATTAAGAGAACTGTCTCACCAATCCAAACGGAACAATATTGGCATTATAGGAGTACCGGAAGAAGAAGAGAGAAAAAGGGATAGAAAGTGTCTTTGAAGAAATAATTGCTGAAAACTTCCCCAAGCTGCGGAAGGAAATAGTCTCTCAGACCATGGAAGTCCACAGATCTCCCAACACAAGGGACCCAAGGAAGACAACACCAAGACACATAATAATTAAAATGGCAAAGATCAAAGATAAGGACAGTATTAAAGGCAGCTAGAGAAGGAAAAAAGATCACCTACAAAGGAAAACCCATCAGACTATCATCAGACTTCTCAACAGAAACCTTACAGGCCAGAAGGGAGTGGCATGATATATTTAACGTAATGAAACAGAAGGGCCTTGAACCAATAATATTGTATCCAGCATGATTATCATTTAAATTTGAAGGAGGGATTAAACAATTCCCAGAGAAGTGAAACCTGAGGGAGTTGGCCTCCCATAAACCACCTCTACAGGATATCTTAAAGGGACGGCTCTAGATGGAAGCACTCCTAAGGCTAAAAAGATGTCACCAGAGAAAATAAAATCATAGGAAAGAAAGCAGACTATCCAAATACTAACTAAAGGAAAAAAGTAAAATCAACTATCCACAAAAACACTCAAACGAAACATAAAAGAGTACAGAATACAACACCTAGTATATAAAGAATGGAGGAGGAAGAAGAAGAAGGGAGAGAAATAAAGAACCATCAGACTGTGCTTATAATAACTTAACAAGAAAGTTTAGTTAGACTGTTAGATAGTAAAGAAGGTACCCTTGAACCTTTGGTAACCACAAATCTAAAGCTAGCAATGGCAATAAATACATATGTATCAATAATCACCCTAAATGTAAATGGACTGAATGCACCAATCAAAGGACATAGAGTCACTGAATGGATAAAAAAACAAGACCCATCTATATGCTGCTTACAAGAGACCTCAAACCTAAAGATATACACAGACTAAAAGTGAAGGGATGGAAAAAGATATTTCATGCAAACAACAAGGAGAAAAAAGCAGGCATTGCAGTACTTGTATCAGACAAAATAGACTTCAAAATGAAGAAAGTAGCAAGAGATAAAGAAGGACATTATATAATGATAAAGGGGTCAGTGCAACAAGAGGATACAACCATTTAAAATATATATGCACCCAGCACAGGAGCGCCGACATATGTGAAACAAATATGAACAGAATTAAAGGAGGAAATAGAAATCAATGCATTAATTTTAGGAGACTTCAACACACCACTCACTCCAAAGGACAGATCAACCAGACAGAAAATATATAAAGACACAGAGGCACGGAACAACACACTAGAACAGGTGGACCTAACAGACATCTATAGAACTCTACACCCAAAAGCAGCAGGATACACATTCTTCTCAAGTGCACATGGGACATTTTCCAGAATAGACACATACTAGGCCACAAAAAGAACCTCAGTAAATACAAAAATATTGAAATTCTACCAACCAACTTCTCAGATCACAAAAGTATAAAGCTAGAAATAAATTGTACAAAGAAAACAAAAAGACTCACAAATACATGGAGACTTAACAGCATACTCCTAAATAATCAATGGATAAATGACCAAATTAAAACAGAGATCAAACAATATATGGAGACAAATGACAAGAACAGCACAAAGCCCCAACTTCTGTGGGACGCAGCAAAGGCAGTTCTAAGAGGAAAGTATATTGCAATCCAGGCCTATTTAAAGAAGGAAGAACCATCCCAAATGAATAATCTAAAGACACAATTATTGAAATTGGAAAAAGAAGAACAAATGAGGCCCAAAGTCACCAGAAGGAGGGATATAATAAAGATCAGAGAAGAAATAAAATTGAGAAGAATAAAACAATAGAAAAAAATCAATGAAACCAAGAGCTGGTTCTTTGAAAAAAATAAACAAAATAGATAAACCCCTTGCCAGGCTTATTAAAAGAAAAAGAGAATCTACACACATAAACAAATACAAAGAATTATAAGAGAATACTATGAAAATCTATATGCTAACAAGCTGGAAAACCTAGAAGAAATGGACAGTTTCTTAGAAAAATACAACCTTCCAAGACTGACCAAGCAAGAAACAGAAAACCTAAACAGACCAATCAACAGCAACGAAATTGAATCGGTAATCAAAAAACTACCCAAGAACAAAACCCCCGGGCCAGGTGGATTCACCTCTGAATTTTACCAGACATATAGAGAAGAAATATTACCCATTCTCCTTAAAGTTTTCCAAAAAATAGAAGAGGAGGGAATACTTCCAAACTCATTCTATGAAGCCAGCATCACTCTAATACCAAAACCGGGCAAAGACCTCACCAAAAAAGAAAATTACAGACCAATATCCCTGGTGAACATAGATGCAAAAATACTGAACAAAATATAAGCAAACCGAATTCAAAAATACATCAGAAATTTCATCCATCATGATCAAATGGGATTCATCCCAGGGATGAAAGAATGGTACAACATTTGAAAATCCATCAACATCTTCCACTACATCAATAAAAAGGACAAAAACCACATGATCATCTCCATAGATGCTGAAAAAGCATTTGACAAAATTCAACATCCATTCATGATAAAAACTCTCAACAAAATGGGTATAGACGGCAAGTACCTCAATATCATAAAGGCCATATATGACACACCCACAGCTAACATCATACTTAATGGTGAGATGCTGAAAGCTTTTCATCTAAGTTCGGGAACAAGACAGGGATGCCCATTCTCTCCACTGTTATTCAACATAGTACTGGAGGTCCTAGCCACGGCAATGAGACAAAACAAAGAAATACAAGACATCCAGATTGGTAAAGAAGAAGTCAAATTGTCACTATTTTCAGATGACATGATATTGTACATAAAAAACCCTAAAGACTCCACTCCAAAACTACTAGAACTAATATCTGAATTCAGCAAAGTTGCAGGATACAAAATCAATACACAGAAATTCCTATACACTAATGATGAGCTAACAGAAAGAGAAATCAGGAAAACAATTCCATTCACAATTGCATCAAAGAATAAAATACCTAGGAATAAACCTAACGAAGAAAGTGAAAAACCTTTACCCTGAAAACTACAAGACACTCCTATGAATAAATTAAAGAGGACACTAACAAATGGAAATTCATCCCATGTTCTTGGGTAGGAAGAATAAATATTGTCAAAATGGCTATACTACCTAAAGCAATCTACAGATTCAACGCAATCCCTGTCAAAATACCAGTACCATTCTTCAATTAACTGGAACAAATAGTTCTAAAATTCATATGGAACCACAAAAGACCCCGAATAGCCAAAGCAATCCTGAGAAGGAGGAATAAAACAGGGGGAAATATGGTCCCTGACTTCAAGCTTTACTACAGAGCCACAGTAATTAAGACAATTTGGTATTGGCACAAAAACAGACCCACAGACCAGTGGAACAGAATAGAATATCCAGACATTAACCCAAACATATACAGTCAACTAATATTTGATAAAGGAGCCTTGCATATACAATGGGGAGATGACAGCCTCTTCAGCAGCTAGTGTTGGAGAAACTGGACAGCTACATGTAAGAGAGTGAAACTGGACTACTGTCTAACCCCATACACAAAAGTAAACTCAAAATGGATCAAAGACCTGAATGTAAGTCATGAAACCATAAAACTCTTAGAAAAAAAATAGGCAAAAATCTCTTAAGACATAAACACCAGCAGCTTCTTAATGAACATATCTCCCTGGGGCAAGGGAAACAAAAGCAAAAGTGAACAAGTGGGACTAAATCAAGCTGAAAAGCTTCTGCACAGCAAAGGACACCATCAGTAGAACAAAAAGGCATTCTACAGTAAGGGAGAATTTATTCATAAATGACATGTCAGATAAGGGTTGACCTCCAAAATATATAAAGAACTCATGCACCTCAACAAACAAAAAGTAAATAATCCTATTAAGAAATAGGCAGAGGATATGAATAGACACTTCTCCAAAGAAGAAATTTAGATGTCACAGGCACATGAAAAGATGCTTCACATTGCTAATCATCAGAGAAATGCAAATTAAAACCACAATGAGACATCACCTCACACCAGTAAGGATGGCCAACATCCAAAACACAAACAACAACAAATGTTGGCAAGTATGTGGAGAAAGGGGAACCCTCCTACACTGCTGGTGGGAATGCAAATTAGTTCACCCATTGTGGAAAGCAGTATGGAGGTTCCTCAAAAAACTCAAAATAGAAATACCATTTGACCCAGGAATCCCACTCCTAGGAATTTACACCAAGAATGCAGCAGCCCAGTTTCAAAAAGACAGATGCACCGCATGTTTATCACAGCACTATTTACAATAGCCAAGAAATGGAAGCCACCTAAGTGTCCAACAGTAGGTGAATGGATAAAGAACATCTGGTACATACAATGGAATATTATTCAGCCATAAGAAGAAAACAAATCCTACCATTTGCAACAACATGGATGGAGCTATAGGGTATTATGCTCAGTGAAATAAGGCAAGCGGAAAAAGACAAGTGTCAAATGATTTCACTCATATGTGGAGCATAAGACAAAGAAAAAAAAACTGGAAGAAGCAAAACAGCAGCAGACTCACAGAACCGAAGAATGGCTACCAGTTATCAAAGGGAAAGGGATTGGGGAAGATGGGTGGGAAGCGAGAGACAAGAGGGAAAAAGGGGCATTACGATTAGGAGACACAATGTTGGGGGGGCAAGAGGAGGACTACAACTCAGAGAAGACAAGTAGTGATTCTACAGCATCTCACTACGCTGATGGACGGTGGCTGTAATGGGCTTGGTAGGGGGCACCTGATCAAGTGGTGAGTTTAATAACCATAATGTTGCACATGCATTTGTAAATTAATGATACCGAAAGAAAAAACTAGACAAGAAGATGACTGTGAAATCACTAGGCAGAAATAGAAAAGGAGGAAAAAAACAAAACTTTCAAGTTGAGTGTACATCAGATATCCTAAAACACATGAAGAAAACTGATGTTCACTACAGGCTCAAATTATGTCAGTGGCAACAAATAATCAGTTTTCCATGAAGTAGCAGGCTCACTTCAAGACAGCCAGCCAGATCAACAGCCGAACATCAGTTCACTCCAAAAGATGTAAATGTAATAGAACAATCTGGAATTATTTTAAAATAAGTATATATAGGTTCCTCAGAGATTCTTAGTTCCATACTTAGCTTAACAATTGTGTAAGAATAAAGGTGACATAAAGATGTTTGCACATCGTATAATAATTAAGAGTTAACAAAAAACTTAGCTGTTTATTTCAGCAAGAACTCAAGTTTACTTCTCATGATCCAAAATCTTAAGGGTCATGGAACTTGCTGCAGTTGTACTTTACAGGGAAGAGATAGTAGAAGTAAACTGAGGTACTTTGTAACTGACTTCACTGCTCAGTAAACAGTGGGAATAAATGGAAATAGCAGCATCAATAACAAAATGTTTTAGAAAATGATAATCTTTAGTGAAAGCTTCAGACTTTGACTCATAAAAATTAATACCTTGGCTCTAGGCATCAACTCTGACTGTAACAGCAAATGTGTTGTTTCATTTTAAGTATTGATGATCATTGTGTCTTTAGTAAATGATCATTTGCTTTAGTAAAACAGTATATATTTGGTTTTGCAAATGAATACTCCTACACAATGTACTTGTAGTTTTATTTCTGATGACTTCAATTGTATGATTTTACTGAACTAAACCTTAGAAAGAAATTTAAGTAGATAACATCAGATGAATGATGAAACCAAATAGCAGGGAGGACTCTGCAACTAGAAACGTATATAAGATACCCATAAATTAGATGAGTACCAGTGTTCCCCTGTAGAACCCTCAGTGAGCTGAGCAGGGTCTAGGAATAGGAGCTAGGACTGGAATTCTGGGTGTATGATATATATATAGCTCATTGAAAATACCAAGGGGCTCCACATTTTTTTAAATCATGAATTCCCATCAATATAAAATTTTATGCACAGGACCTCATATGCATCTATAATTTAGATGAATATTTTACTGTGTCAGTATCTTAAGGCGGATCATATATTTGGGTAAATTTCATTCATATTTTTAAATGCTTGTTTTGGATTCTTATCTCATAATTTTGGGTTCTTTTATTTTTTGCCACATTGTGATGTAATTAAGTATAATCTGTTTTAACCTTGTAATGTGGCTAATGAATGTAGCTCATGTAAGGTGCTAATGCTGTTTTCTCTTTTTCGTACATGAGTTTTTGTCTTACAAGTCTGTTTCTGTGAAGACATTTTTAATATCAGCATATTAATACCAGCCACTGGTCCAGTTTGTGAAGGTTAGTTTGGTAAAACCAGATAATTTCTTCAACAAACTCAGTTAGGCAGACTCACACTGTAATGCAGGAATACTAAAAGTGTAAGAATAGGTGAAGGTGTCACTGTCTTTCCATGTTATGGGACTCCCCTTACCTTCAGGATGCCCAGCATCCTATACTGACATGTGACTCTGACATACAGGCCTGGCACTGGTTTTAATGGTATATTAATTTCAGTAAGGCTTTAATTCCTTGTTGAGTCTAAAATTAGATAATAGATTCAAGTTCAGATATTTTCTTCTTGCACCTTAGGTAATTAGGTTCTCCAATCTATTTTGGAGAGTAGCATTCTGGAGAACTGGGCTGTAATATATATATATTAATTCATATAAATTAATGAAGGATCTGCCATGACACTAGTATGTTTGGTGGGCAAAATTAAGTGGAACTGCTTCTATGGTAACTTGAGGCTGTCATAATGAATATGGAACCTTTGTAACTTGAAGGGAAGTTTGTTCAACCTGTCCCAGGAGTCTTACTAGTTAGTCTACAGCTAGATTTCATGTCAGCAGTTTTATTCATTCTTCATGGAATAGAGAGGGATGGAAAAGTGAGTTTTAACAAGTGGCAAGGGAATGAAAATCAGCATACCAGTATGCCTCACTTTAGACTAGGAGTATGAACTGCAATGCTCATAGGAACCCCCCTCCTAAAGTAAATGAAACAAGCTGTTTGGAAGAAAATCAGTAAGATCATTGATTATTGATGACTAGTTCACATCCTGAGGGTTTTCCAGACAGTAGAGAGTGATGACAATTCAGAAAGCACCTGCCTGTCTTTAAGTGTCATCTGACACTCAATTCCATGTGATTGTTGCTTTATGAGAATATGGGTCTGATACTGCCATATTTTCAGTTTCCCCACACCCACTCAGGAAAAGCAGGAAATACAAATTTTTAGGTGCACTGTGCTGATATTAAAATATTGACAACAAATTCACATTTTTTATGAATACTAGGAAGAAAACACACATATATCTGCATACCAGGTTTCACCCATGAGTATACATTGTCAATATATAAGTTCTAAATCAAAATAGCACTAGAGTATAGGGAGAGGTGAGATGGTTGTATGGTTTATCCTCAGATTGTTTTGTACTTCATAAGAGAATCACAAACCTTTATTTATCCTCGTAACAAAAAATAGTTTTAAAATTATGATTATGTAAGATAATTATTGGAAATTGATTTTTCAATTATGAGGCTATTTAATGAGCATTTTGCTATGTGCAGGCCTTCTGTTAGGTAGACACTGGAAATCCCAAATAGGACCAAGTGTACAAATACAACAGTCTGCGAATCTTAAAAGCAATAAGCTAGAGTATGCCATTTATTTACTGATTTTTGTATGAAGTGGGAAACTAGTTTTTATTTTTTGTTTTGGGGGCATTTATTTTCTATAAGGCAAGTTGCACAAGAAAATGCCTGTCAAAGAGTTGAACCTAAGTCTGTGGCAGCCCAGGAGACAGAATAGTTCTAACACACAAGGAATTGTGTAGGGCCTTAAAGGATGAGCTTGTCAAGGAATGGGGATGAGGGGTGGGGTGTTTGCTGGCAGAAGAAAACATACACATCCAAGATATAAATATGTGGTGTGTTTCAGTAACAATGTGACAGTCATGTACCTGGCAGGGAGTGAGTACACGTAAACTGAGGAAGACAGAGTTGAGGCTACCTCACTATGCCTCTCGTGCCAAATTAAGAAGCTTGGGCTTTTTTTTTTCCTTTTTCTTTTCTTAAATTTAGGTCTGGAAAGCCAATGAGGAGTCCCTTTAAAAGGAGGACCTACATGACCACATTTTTATTTCAGATTAGTGTGACATAATGTCTGAAGTAGCTTTGTCCAATAGTAACACAATGCAAACTACAAGTGCAAGCCACAAGTTCTACTAGCCTCATTAAAACCATGAAAAGAAATATTTTACTTAACCCATTTTATCCAAAATACTGTTTCAGCAGATAATCAATATAAACCATTACTGATGAAATGTTCTACATTATTTTTTGTGCTGAATCTTGGTAGTCCATTGTATATTTTACACTTAACAGCCATCTCAGTTCAGACTAGCAATTTTTAAAGTGTTCTGCACCCACATATGACTTGTGGCTACCTTACTAGACTGTGCAGCTCTTGAGTCCACACACACTATAGTTAGACGAATGGTATGGGGAAAATGAAAGGTCCTGTGACCACGCTCCTCACCTGACCCTAAACTAGATGTAATTGGCCTACTGCTAGGCTAAGGCCCACACACCCACTGGCAATAAGCCATTATTGTCGCTGCTCCTATATAAAGAGCTCTGCCTAGAGGCAGAGATGGAGAGGGATTGTAAACGCTGCAGAGACAGATGTGATTCCAGCACTGGACCTGCCCCCGTGAGAATAAAGCTTGGTATAAGCCCTTTCATCCCTAATTCTCCAATTGTGGGCCCCCCCCAGAGTAAACTTGGCTGAGGGCATTCCCCCTCAGGTGAGACAAATGGTGATGGAAATGAGATTAGAAATGAGAGGAAGAGTCTGTTGGGTTAGTCCCAGTGAAGAATGGTGAGGACCTGAACAAAATTAATGGCAGGAGTGATGTAGACAAACAGAGCTTTTAAAAGTTTGACACGCCCTGTGTCGTCTTAGGCAGCTTATTTTTCACTCAGCATTACGTGTCTGCAATTCATGCATGTAACATGGGTAGCTATAGTTTGTATGTCTTTATTGCTGTATAGCTTCCCATTGGAAGTATATACTACTGTATTTCATCCATTTTTCTGTCACTTCCCCCACTCCAATTTTTGATATTATATAAACAATGTCACTGAACATTTTTGTCCTGTCATACACATGAGTAAGAGTTTTGCTTATATGTGTATGCTAGTAGATACTAATCCATTGTGATATCACAAGTACTTTCACCTGGTTTTACATTCAAAAACTGACTTGGTTTTTTAAAATTCTTTTTCTGTAGTTGAATTTAACAATCTCTTATGGTTGTGAGGTTTTTGTTTTTTTTAATTCTTCCTTTCTATGGTCTGGCTTTTTTTTCTTTTTTTTTAATTATAAAGGCTTTACTGATATATAATTCACATAACACATAATTTGTTCACGTAAAGTGTACACCCCTATATCCATTAGCAGTCACTCATTTGTTCCCAAGCCTCTCCCTCCCAAACCCAGCCCACAGATATACTTTCTGTCTCTATATATTTGCCTATTCTGGTCACAGCTTTTCTTTTATATTGTCTTTAAAACTTTTGTAGTTCCACACTTTATATTTAAGTGTTTAGTCCATCTAGACCATTTATTGAATAGTCCTTCCTTATTTAGTTATCTATTGCTGCATCACAAATTACTCCAAGCTTAGCACTTAAAACGACAGACATTTATTATCTTACAGTTTGTGTGGGTCAGGAATGTGGAAGGGGCATAGCTGAGGGTCTCCCGTAAGTTTTCGGTCAGTCTGTTGTCTGGGGTCACATCATCTCCTGCCCTCCAGCCCCCTCACGGGGTTTTGCTTGAGTCACATGATGCACTTGCAAGGCCACCCACTTGGGTGCTGAAGTGCTCATTTCCTCATGCAGGTTTCTCTGTAAGTTGGCTGAGTACCCACCCAACATAGAGCTGGCTTCTCCCAGAGCCGGATATTCAAGGGACTGGGCAAGGAAGACAGAAGTTGTAGTCTTTTTATTACCTAATCTCAGAAAGGACATTCCACTCCTACCATATTCTATTCACTAGAAGCAAGTCACTATGCCCAGTCCACACTTAAGGAGGGTAAAATTAATCTTCATCTCTTGACAGAAGGAGTTTATGGACATATCTTTAAAGCCACCACACTCCTTTCCTTGGCGATCTACAATGCCAGCTCTGGTGGATATAATTTGTCTATACAGACAATTCTGTTTCTGACCTCTTTATTCTGTTCCATTGGTTCATTTTATGTTTACTGGTCTAATCCTAAATGTAGGTTTTGAAAAGACTAATTTCTATGCCATCTATTTTACTCTGTGTTCCTGCATACTTATGCAGAGTATCCTTTCTTCTGTCTTCATCTGTTAACTCTTAACTCTATAAACTGTGCTGGACATTACTTCAGACCTTTCATATCTGTAACCACATTCCTTTTCATATGTCTCTTCTTTATGGGAAAAAAAAATTCTTTGATAGTTGTAGCCTGATTCAAGTCCTGGATTAATCCATGGGAGGCATTATATCAGTGTTCAGCAGTATAGGCTTTGATAATGAGACCAGCACTGAATTTTATCTATTTGCTGGATGTGTGTGACCATGAGCAAAATAAAGTCCCTGCCCTCTTAATAAGTTTATGTTAAGTACTGTCAGGCAGTGGTTATTACAATGGAGGAAAAATAGAACAGCATAAATAAAGGGACTGGGTAGTGTGGGTTGGGGAGCTGGGCAGTTGTTATTTAATACAGCGTGGTTAGGTAGAGGCCTCTGGTAGGGTCGTGTTGCAAGAAGCTGTAAAGTAGGAAGTGAACCATGCATTCCAGGGAGAGGGAATAGCCAGCACAAAGGTTCTGAAGGAGGAGCTTATCCTGTGTCTTTAAGGACTAGCAAGGAGACCATTTTGTGTAAAGAAATTTGGCAAAGAAAAAAGCAACAGGAGATGAGAAATAGTGAAGGAGGAAAGGCTCTTATAGACCATAATATGAGCTTTAATTTTTATTCAGAGGGAACTCAGAAGCCAAATGATTACTCTGGTTGATGCACTGATAATTATCGAGGGAGGGGCAGAGACAAGCAGGAGGATCTAGTTAGAAGGCTGTTAGGGGATAATTCAGGTAAGAGGTCATGGTGGTAGATGAGGAGGTTTTGATGGTGGTGGTAAGAGGTGATCAGATTCCAAATACATTTTTAAAATAGAGCCACCAGCATTTCCTGAAGGTTTGAATTCTTAGTCACTACATCACATCTGGGTTTTTTTGTTTTCTGTAGAAAATTTAGAAGATAAAAATAGAAAAAATTTTACCTTCTGTTCAGAAGTGACCACTGTTAAAATTTTGATGCAAAAACCTTTCTAGTTTTTGTTGTGTGTCTGTGCATAGGTGTAGACACATGCATGCACAGTGCATAGCTTAAACAACTTTATATACAGTGAACATTTTTCTATATCATTAGATATTCCCCAACATTTTAATGACTGCATAACATTACATTATATAAATGAATTGCAGTTTATTTGATTTGCTGTCAATATTTAGGATATTTCCAGTTTTTTCGTGTGGTGGAAAGCATTTGAGAGAGCAGCATTACATATTTTTTTTTAAGCATATGCATGATGAGGAAAACTAATTTACAGCTCTTTCGAGACCTGGAAATGCCCACCAGTGAGGCCTTACAGGCTCATCAAATAGTATCTCTTCTTTGCTTACAGTTTCTTGCCTTTACCATAAATGCTTTTCCAAGTAAAAATACCTCCAACTCATGCCCTTTCACTTTGATACTAATAAATAAGACTTCCTCTGAATTTTATACTAATATTTGTAGGTACTTGGAGACAAATGAATTGTTTGTATGGGATGGTATACTACTTTTTGTATTATACTAGGGAAAGTAAAATCACATGTGTTGAGAGTGCAAATAAATTTTTTTTCACCATCTGTTTTTAATTTGTGATGAAGACTTTCTAGAATGTTAGCCAATTTTGAATAATCAATATACTTAAGGTTTTAATGACCCATATTTTGGGTACAGTAATTCTTTTCTTTTTTTGTTTTTTTTGTTTGTTTGTTTCACTTTGTGCAGATTGCTTCTATCTTTGCTTTTGCCACCTGTGGAGGCTTTAAGGGCAAAACGGAAATTCACGTGAGTTGTCTTAAATCTAATGAAAACAAAACAATTACCGCTACTTTTGGATATCCATTCAGGTGAGTTATTTATTTGTTTTTATGGTTTAACAGGTCTTCTTACATTCATGTTGACTTAATAGTATTTCTAGCAATTTGATCTCTGGGAGGTAGAAAATTATAAATTGCATACTCGTTTATAAGTAGTGACTAGTCCTGCTCAGACTGTGGAACATAGACCAGCGCCTGGCTGCAAACTGTTTTCCAGGTCTGTGATGAAATGAGTACAGAAAATCAGAGTAAGCATTTAGAAATTTTCATGTCACATTGCCTTGACATTTTTATTCTGTCATCCCGCAGTGGATTGGAAATACAAAAAAGGGGCTGTTACATCACCTTCTTGTGAGAAGCCCTGATGTGGAAGCAAACACACCTTATGAAAAATTGAAATTTCTCATGTATTTGCAATTAGTAAATAATTGTGTTCTCTATATAGTTTTAAGACATGTTTGTATACAGTGAAGAGTTCCTGTGTTTCTTTCACTAAAACTTTATTTTCTTACTCTCGTTTTCAAACTAAAATGAATATTTTGTGAATTCTTCCATTTACTTACAGTATTCATTGGAAAGTTTATTGAATGTGTGTCCTGGGTGTAAGTCAAGGTGTGAATCTTCTTCCACTTACTACTTACTTGGGCTCTCTAGGACTTGGTGTTTCTGTCCAATAAACTGGAAATACTAACCTTTTAAGATTGTTTTGGTGGTTAAATAAACTCTTACATTAAAGATGTCAGATAGTAAGTGCTTAGTAAACTATCATTGCCTCTCCATCTCTCAACCCTTCTCTTACAGTTCTTGTACCAGGAGCTGTTAAAACATCTATAGTGATAAAAGCTTTTGCGATTAATAGATACGGAAAATTAAAGACAGTGCAAAATTAGCATCTAATTAATCCAGGGCTTAAATATGAATTTTTATATTTGGCTTTCGTGGTGCTGGTCACACAGTCTGTGCCCCCTGGAATGGACTATTACATCTCAAATTATAAACAGTTTTGTGTCAGCCCTCTTAATGTGTTAAGTTTTTATTGCAGAAAGAGAGTATCTAGGTATGAAAGTGTTTAATTCAGTCTGTCATAAACCAGTTACCAGGTATGATTTATAATTTATGCATATTTTCAGTAAAATTTTAAATTACTTCAGTACTTGAACTTCCTCTCCCCCCCCCCCCTTTTTTTTCCAAAGGAAAATGTTTTAATATATTTGGGAGAGTAATTTTTGAATGTCATTTCAGTATTCTTCCTGTGTCTACTGTCTTGGTTGCGAGATTACAAGTCAGTCACAAATTTATTTGAATTTTTTTTAATAGGTTGAATCAGGCATCATTTGAGGCACTAACAAATGCAACTGTGTGTGATATAAATTGGAAAAGTTACGTCCTTATTGGAGATTACTCTTCTTCTGCACAATTCTATGTTACGTTTGCAGTCTTTGTCTTCCTGTACTGCATCGCTGCTCTTCTGCTCTATGTTGGTTATACAAACCTGTATCGGGAAAGTCGAAAACTTCCCATGGTTGTAAGTAATCGCTTCCTTTATATAAGAAAATAATTTTATTAGTATACATTATATTTGAAGTTAAATATAGATTTTCTTAAACTGGAAATGAAAATCCTTGGCATAAGCCACTTCACATTTGGACCTGTGTTTGCCATGAGGTTGAGCTTTCCTTTTCGCCCATTGGCATGTTTAACCCAGTTCTTCTGTCTTATTTTCAGCACTTGCTCTCTACTCTAGGGAGTTACAGAGGTTGGTTTGTTTCCAACTTTATTTTAACCTGGAAAGAACTCAAATACATGACAGCGTATTAGGTTGTAAGCAGCAGAGAAATTACATAGAAATTAATGCTTTTGATTTGAAGAATTGCTGACCATACTAGTAGTCTCATGACTCTTTAATTTATAGACTACTTAACTTTTTTCTTTTCTCAAAGACTCCTTTATGCCTCTGCAATGTCTTATGGAGCTTAATAGTCTTTATTAGGACTCAGCAAACTATGGCTCACAGTGAAATTAAATTTTTTTTTAATAAAGTTTTTTTGAAACACAGCCATACCGGTCATTTACATATTATCTATGACTGCTTTCATCCTTCAGTGGCAGAGTTAAGTAAATAGAGAGGAAAAATATTTACTTGTTTGTTCCTTTTCAGGAAAAGTTTGCTGATTTCTTGGTCTGTATTCCTAAATTCCTTAATTTGAAATCTGACCCAGATCAACAAAGGATGTGGATTTGAAGTCCTAACACCTTCCTTGGCTTCAGAGTCTACTGAGCTAGATATAAAAATAATCTCTAAAAATTAGCCAGTAGAATCTGCCCTGGATTATTGGTGGTAAATCCAGAGATGAGCCATCATTTTAAGCTGAATTTCTACTACAAAAGAGTAACTACAAAGTCAGTAGTAGTGTTACTGGCAAGCAGACGTGTTTTTGTGATACTGGTTATTTATATATTGAGAAAACATCAACATCTAATGATTTGTAAAGTCATTTTAAAGGGAAGGAAGGCTATTTAAGTATGAAGAAATTATTAAATAAGACAGCAGGTTTTATTTATTTACTTGTTTTTAATTTTTGCTGCGTGGATCATAAGAATACAAATGGTAAGTGAGGTATAAAATAATCTTTCATCATCATACATATATACCTAATAAGAGATTCTTAAACCTGATGTTTTCATAAAATATTTATTGGTTGTTCAGTTCCTTTCAAAAAGATAATTATTTTAATTTGTAATACTTAACAGCAATTACATTTAGGAATCTATAACTTCTGTAGACTTTTCAAGCCTTATTTAAAAAGGAACCGTGATGATCATATAGATACTATATTTTGTTAAAATTCTTTATAATTTAAATTCTAAAAGATAATTTCTTGCCATTTTGTCATTATCCCAGCAAACTTTAAGTTAAATCTAGCAATGAGCCTTTTATTTCTTATATTTTGTTTTAAAATACCACATTTTTTAAAGCAGCACTCAGATCTATTTTCATAAAGAATGTTTATGTCTAATAAAACATAAAAACTGATCTTGCGTCATTCAGGAAGATGAAAGCAAATTTCCACCTCAGAGTGATTTCACCTCAGAGTAATTTAAGTTGTGGTCCTATAGATAAATAATCCATGATTAATTCCTTACATGGTTTTTTTGTTGATATATAATAGATGCTTCTTGTCTGTAAAAGTCAGCCTTCTAAATT
The DNA here is from genome assembly GCA_032199065.1 of Smutsia gigantea. Lineage (NCBI taxonomy): Eukaryota > Metazoa > Chordata > Mammalia > Pholidota > Manidae > Smutsia > Smutsia gigantea. Next base: position 18,112 of record JAVSCE010009163.1, read on the forward strand.
AAAGTGTGCATAAAATGTAGAAAGTTTTCTTGAGATACTCTTAAATGTAGCCAAAGATGACACTGATTCTTTTCAAAGCACTCTTTGTTAGTGAGTAATGCCTTTCCAGCAGTGCTCGCGATTCTCTGCCCTCATATTTCTAGGAGCATTTCAGTTGTGACATTTTAAGTCAACTTTAATTCCCTTTTTAAGTAAATATAGCCCTTTTCTGTGTTAAGTAGCATTCTGGGCTATGTGGAGAATCAGAAAAATCATAAAATGAAACCAAACAAAGATAGTGTATGTCAAATCCTAAAAATCTGGTATGACTCATATCCTGATTTATTGGTAGGACCCGGGCTGCCTCAGGCAGCTGTGGGTTGAGCACTGCAGAACTCCAGATGTGCTGTTCACACAGATTGGGTCAGAACTAGAGTCCTGAGTAGGACAAAGACTAGGCCCATATTTCTCCCTCCTCCCACACCCTAAGGTTACTTGTGCATCATTTTAAGAAAAGCACCTGCTTTTGAAGATATAAGAATGTCATGCCATCATGATTCTTAGCCATGTCATAGCCATCAGCAAAGTAGATTTAAAGAGCATAATCAGAAAAGAACCTGTATTTTTTAATTAGGAATTTGGGTGGAAGAAACTTGATAATTAAGAGGATTTGACTTGTACTGGTCAAAGCTATGAACTTTAGCCCAGAGAGAGCTTGTTTAACATGTGATAACCTCATACTGTTTATCAGTTCTCGAAAAGGCATCGTATTTCTAATAGCCAGTGTTTAGAAAATGTCTACCTGCAGTGAAAGGTACAGAAGCAAAAAGGAGAGTTTTCCCACAGTGCAAAAATTTAAGCTCTAATGTTTCTGTCCTTTTCTCCTTAATCTACATTTTAAGAGGACCAGTAGCTGTGGAGGGCTCAAATGTAAAATGCGGATACCTCAATGTCTGTAAAAGTAGTCATTGTTTTTCGTTCTCTAATCACAAGGCATTTTATTCAATGCCATCTTGACCAGGTAAGATAAGCCGTATATAGCACAGTTTCTCTCTCTCATAAGTGGTCACTGATGTTTATCCTAAATAAATGACTAAAAGTTGGTTGGTAAAATTAATTAAAAACTAACTAGATTTATTCAAAAAACAAAATACTTGTGTGACAAGTTCCAAAACCTATTTCTAGGCTTGGAGAGGTTTAAGCTGCAAATATGTAAGAACTTATAGCCTTGGGTGTGCCCAAATGCTCAGAATATGTAACATTTAAAGACACACATTTTACATTATTTCCACTTTGGTGGTTAATTTAAAGGAAAATCAAACAAGGTAGGACTTAACACTTTATATTATACAAATGCATACTTAAAAAAAATGTTAATTTAGATCTTTGTAACCAATACTGGTTGACAAAATTTTAATTCCCAGCAGAATAGATTAAGGAGAGTAAATGTTTTTTTTTTCCTCTCTTCATCTTACTAGTTTAGTAAGAAACTGTCCAAAATACTTAAAACTTCAGTCCTCTTCTTGGAAATGTAATAAGTAGCAAAGACTTCAGTAGGAAGTTACTAGGGATAAAGTATCTTGAGACAGTTTGGGGATTTGGGGGTTTGGTAGTTTTTTTGTCCTTAATATAATAAGCATTAAATATTTGTGGTCATACATTTAAAAAGAGACAAGTATTCTAGATGTGTGCTTTTCACTATTTCATTATCCATTATTGTGAAGAATTAGATTTAACTAGAGCTTTGCCAGAGCAGTATGAGAAAGCAGGAGAAGCGTAAGGGAGTTGAGAGTATATGCCAGCAATTACAAGAGAGGATCTTCGAATCTAAATTGAGGAGGAAAATGAGAGCATGAGCGAGGCTGAGAAACAGTAAAAAAGTGGTAAGATCAGATTGAAGATCGAGGTGGGGGTCAAAGGATTTTTAAATTCGGAACACCAGAGGGAGTGAGCTGGAAAGAGAAGTGATACTGCTGGAGAGTAGGATGATTGAAAGGTGATAGAGGGATACCATTATTGGTGAAAGCAGGGTCTAAAGTAGGATTCTGAAGGTGAGTGTGGTGAGGGCTGTGTAAAATAAAAAACTTGATTTCTAGTGTAAAAATCTTAGACTCCTAAGGAGCCCATTGAGCTTTGTTTACTGTTGTAGCTCAGGCACTGGGCTAGTTACAGTGGACAGTAATGTTTACTATGTGGACTATGGCCTTATTTATAATGTATATATTTATAATGAAGGCCGTTTCTCAGCCCTTAGAGTTCAGTGTGATCTCAATTGCTTCATCCTGGATTTGAAATTTAGTATTTTTAAATGAACTGTTCATTAACTCATACTTATTTTTCTTTTAGGACTTTGTTGTTACTCTTATTGCCACTTTCTTATGGCTGGTGAGCACTTCAGCCTGGGCTAAAGCTCTTACAGATATTAAAGTAGCTACTGGTCACAATATTGTCCAGGAACTTGAGCCTTGTAAGCATCTGAGAGTGATGTGTGCTTTTGGCTCCGTGACTAGTATGGGATCCCTAAATGTATCTGTGGTATGTATACAGTATCTGTAAGATACTTTATTTCACTCATTAGGAAAACCTTACTAGTAATTTAAGAAAACAATAGCTTTTAATAATCTGAGTGAATATGTTGGTTTTTATTTTTACTAAGCTATCAGAATCCTAGTTACCGTATAGTCTTTACCTTTAGAACAGCAAAGAAAAGTTTTAGACAATTACTGCTTGTAAAAACAGGTTTGAACAAGATCATGATTGATTGAGTCTTTTCACTAAAATTGACTTTTACCTGAAAGACACTAATAGTAGTCACTAACATTTATTAAGATTATGTGCCAGTCATTGTGCTAAGAACATTACACTTACAGTTTATTTAACTTGTTCAGCAGTTCTAAGAGGAATGTGGGAGGTGCTGTTATTATCTTCATCTTGAAACTAGGAAAAAATCTAACTCTTTTGTTAATTTGCCCAAGGTTACACAACTAGTCAATTGGCAAGCCAAGGTTTGAATGCTGTCTGACGTTAGAGCCCGTTCTCTAATCTGACTTTCTCTCTATCAATGAAGTGATACTTCCGTGGTTTCCTAAGTAATCTAAAATATTTGGTCTATATAAATTTAAATAATATTTAGTCTGCTATTTTACAAAAAAAACGGATAAGTATATTATTGATACACTGAGCACATTATGTTTGGGAAGGTCTTGTGTCTTTTCAAGAAAATACTTTTCCAGTGGCTGGAGTATGGGTTGCCTTATAAAAGCAATTTGACCAAATTTTTGTTGCATAACTTTCATGTAGTTTAAGAGTTTTGTGGGGGTTTTTTTTTTTTTTTTTTACATTCACAGTAATCTGAGATGGACAGTTTCAGAAATGTGGCTTTTGTATGCAAAAACACAGAAAAATATAAAGCATTTAGCCTCCAGTATGATAGTATTCTCAAGCTTCTTACCTTACTCTTACTTCATAAGTCACTATTATTAATGTATTTATAAAAAATTGAAACTAGGGTAGCTGCAGTTTATTCATCTCTGAGACTTTGATCTTGCCAGATTTATACCAGGGAAGACTAATTTCTTTTAGGTTGACTAATGCAAGGTATGAAGTTATGTTCTGTGACTCCTTTTTTCTTCTGGCTGCAGCTGTTGGAGTAGGAGAGATGGTAGTGGGGGTTGGAGGGTAGGGAAATGGAAAAGGTACACAAGGGCAATGTATAATCTTTCAGATGGGAGGAAAGTGAAAGCCCTCACAAAGAAGGAAATGTGGAGTCCTGTTCCTCTTCACCTCGAAAAGCTAATGCCTACGTTACAAATAAAAGAAGGGTTTTGGTTTTCTCAAATTTAATCTCATCTTTTTGGTAATAATGATCATGTGAACATAAGAATTCTTTTAGTCAAGACTTTATTACAGATTTAGAGATTTAGCTTAATTCATTGGGAATAAATCATTATATATCCAAATTTGGCATTGAAATGGAACGTCTTCCTTTTTTTTTCTACTTTCTATATAGTTAATTTAAATGAAATGATATAATGCCTAGAAATGTTAAATATTTAAAGGAAAATTAGGATGAGAATGAATTTTTAAGTAGACTAGATTTTCATGTTTATTTTTCTCTTTCTTAGATCTTTGGCTTTCTGAATATGATACTTTGGGGAGGAAATGCATGGTTTGTGTACAAGGAGACCAGCTTACATAGTCCATCGAATACTTCTGCTTCCCATAGCCAAGGAGGTATTGCACCTCCTGGAATATAATTAAAGGGAGGAGTACACTGTATGAAGCATAAGTCTATACTATGACCTTTTACCAACATCTTGAGAAGCATTATTTGTTTCTAATAAAAGTAATGGCTTTTTCAATAAATTGGTGGGTTTAAAATTTTGCTGCTTTTTTTACATAAAGCCTGTGCCTGCCTTTCCTAGAAATGTAAGATGTAAATGTATTCTCACATGTAAATTTGAAAATTCAGGTGCCTGTTGTGAGGTGATACACATTTTTAAATAAATAGTAATTTCTTTACTAAGTTTGTCTTCTGAAGTGTTTACACCTTAAGCCTAACTGTATCTTCACTCAGAAAAGAGGTATATTATATCATAATAGGAAGAAAATGTCTATTGGAATATACACTACTGTAAGTTTGTACAGATCATATACCTATCTTTGTTTAAGAAAGCCTTGATTACATAAATCATATTTAGAAAAAAACATTCAGTTCAGAATTTATATCTGAACATTGTTAATATGTTATGAAAATTTTTCAGTTGCAAAGACTGGGTCTGTGTTTTATTTCTGTTTTTCTAAATGACCTACGTACTTAATACGTGTGCTCAAATTATTTGGGAATGGGGTTTGGAAATTTCTCATAGATGTATAGTTAATTGAGTAATTGTGTCACATGAGGTGTAAGCTTCCATAATGCTGGCTGGTTGATAGACCTGCTGTGTAAGTAGAATGAGGACATGGCTCAGCACGCTGTTGTTACTTGCATGGGTGTTACTATAGTGACACTTGTCTGCTGTCCTTTGTTCATGCTACTTGAGGGCAGGCTGAGACCTAGTCTCCCTGCTAGTAGAGTAAAATAATCCAGCTTTTTTTGAAAACCCCATTTATAGGGTTAAAAAAATTAACATGGTCTTTTACTTTTGAAACATTTTAACATTTACAAGATTCAGTGAAGTTGCTATTTTGAGTTTAACAATGATATTGTGAAAATAAATGCAATTTGAATTTCATGTTTCTTAATGTTCATTTTATTTCACAAATGGATGATTAAGAAATTAATACATCATAAACAAGGAACTTAGGTGAGCTATCTTACGGATGCACCACTTTGGCACACACATTTGAGTATATTCTGAATACAGGGCTTCCTAATCTTTTTGTTGTACAGGGCTGGGTTTCCTATTCTTACTGTGTGATTGTTTATGTGAAGCACATTTGCCTTATTTTTGTTGCTTTTGTTGATGACAAGAATTGTCCGTACGAGAATGTATATCTTTTATGCAACCAACTTAATAAAGAAGTTAAAAAGAGTGCACTGATTGTTGTATGGCAAAGAAATCTTCATCTTAAAGGCATGAGCAATATACAGTGGAATTGATTTCCAGAGCAGGAAATAGAATATCACTGTAGGGATTTTTAATGTTTGGCAAGGAGTAAAAGAGAAAAAAATGCTTTGGAGATCCTGGTTTTATTCTTGTTCTTTCAACCTCATTTAAGGAGCTTATCTTAACTTTCAGGTTAAGTTTTCTAGATAAACGTTTTCCAATTGTCCAATTAGGTGTCAAAAATTCTTGATTTAGAGGGTGTGTCCTGGAACCAAACTGTCTGAATTTGAATCTTGGCTTCACTTAGTGGCTTTAGGCAAATTACTGGCCCTCTGTGTGCCTCAGTTTGCTTATCTGAAAAATGGGAATAAGAGTACTGCCTTAAGAGAGTGTTTATCAGGATTAAGTGAGTTAATAATATAAAGCCCTTAGGACAGTTCAACATGGAGTAGATACTTTATGAATGCTGGCTGTGATTATGAGCTTTCGATGGCATCTAATATAGAGATTCTTAACCTGGAGTTCATGGTGCTGAGCGAGAAAAGTGGTGGTCTTGGGCAGAGAGGCAGGATGAACTTTGGGATTACATGAGTCTTACTTTTTATTCCTCAAGAGCCCCAGGTATTTTTGATACTTATTTTTCTGTCCATGTAGATGTATGTAAAATTAGTGACATTAAAATTTAATAACCATTGAGATGACAGCAGATCCAGAAAGGAGTCCAGTCTGTTGCCTAAAACTTAATTTTGAGTCAACATGACAGGGCTAAGCAATTTATAGAATGATTTCCAACACAGCAATAAAAGCTTTAACTTAACTAGGTTAGGGGATAGGCTGCAGAGAATTATTTATAAACAGCATCATTACTAATGTTTTTGTGAATTGAGGTCACTTGGATAAAGATCCTTTAATTTTTAACATATAAATAATAAGGGCAGTATTGCTTTTTATTTATTTCATAAGTTTTTAAATTATGTAGTATTTCAGTTAAGTGTAAGAAATATATAACCAGGGCCCCACCATTAGAATGAACAAGTGTTAAAATAACACTTTGTATTAGATTTGTTTTGACTTGGTCTTTTTAAGGAAATAAACATTATGGATACAGCCATTTCCTTACTGAGGTACAGTAAGATTTTTTTCTCATTTTTTACTATCTGTGAGGGCTTCTGTAGAACGTATCAATAGAAGTGGAACTGTTGCAATTATGAGATGTTCCCATTTTCAGTTGTAACCTAGGTTTTATGAAACTGTTCAGTAAAGTGCTTGTACCAGTTTAGTCTCCCACCAGTATGTCAGACTCCTTGTGCCCCATATTCTTGCCAATACTTGTAAGACTCACTGAACTATTTGCCAATTGATGGGTTTGAAATAATGTCTTTGATGTTTTTTAATTTGTATTTCTCTGATTGCTATTAAGGTTGGTAATCTTTTTCTTAATTGGCCATCTAGGCTTCCCTTACTCTATTGCCTATTCATAGCTTTTTCAACTTCCTATTGTTGGTAACGGCAGTATTGTGTTGTCTTTTCTCTTTTGAGGTGCTCTTTACTCTGGATACTAAGCTCTTGATATTTATACAGATTGCAGATGTCTTCCCCTGTCCGTGGCTTGTATTTTCACTTTGAATTTTGTCATACAACAGCTTATTTTAGTATTAATTTAACTATCTTTCATGATTTGTCATTCTTGTGTCTTAAAAATCCTCAGGATCATAAAGATATTTGCCTCTTTTCTGAATATGTTAGTTTTTTCACTTTTACGTTTTTAAGCCATTGAGAGTGTATTTTTATATATAGTTTGAGGTAGGGATCTAAATTTCATATTTTTTAATACACCCAATTTTCATAGTACCCTTTATTTAAAAGTTCATCTTTTAGTCACCCCTGTCATATGTCAGTTCCATATTTTTAGCTCTTTCTATATGTTCTATGCCAGTGCCATATGTAGCCCTATCATCCTTTAATCATATGTAACTTTACAGTAAGAATTACTATCTGGTAGAATAAGCACCAGAGCACCAGCATTATTGTTACAGTTATCTAGGCTTCTATATTTTTTAAGGTATTATTGATACACACTCTTATGAAGGTTTCACATGAAAAAACAGTGTGGTTACTAGTAACATTTACCCATATTATCAAGTTCCCACCCATACCCCAATGCAATCACTGTCCATCAGGGTAGTAAGATGCCACAGAGTCACTGTTTGCCTTCTCTGTGCTACACTGTTTTCCCCGTGACCCCCCACACCATGTGTACTAAACATAATACCCCACAATCCCCACCTCCCTCCCTCCCCACCCCTCCCCTTTGGTAACCGCTACTCCCTTCTCGGAGTCTGTGAGTCTGCTGCTATTTTGTTCCTTGAATTTTACTTCATTGTTATACTCCACTAATGAGGGAAATCATTTGGCACTTGTCTTTCTCTGCCTGGCTTATTTCACTGAGCATAATATCCTCCAGCTCCATCCATGTTGTTGCAAATGGTAGGATTTGTTTCTTTCTCATGGCTGAATAGTATTCCATTGTGTATATGTACCACCTCATCTTTATCCATTCATCTACTGATGGACACTTAGGTTGCTTCCATTTCTTGGCTATTGTAAATAGTGAGGCGATAAACATAGGGGTGCATATGTCTTCTTGAGTCTGAGAAGTTGTATTCTTTGGGTAAATTCCAAGGAGAGTGGTTCCTGGGTCTAATGGTATTTCTATTTTTAGTCTTTTGAGGAACCTCCCATATTGCTTTCCACAATGGTTGAACTATTTTACATTCCCACCTTTCTCCACATCCTTACCAGCATTTGTTGTTCCTAGTCTTTTTGATGCTGGCCATCCTTACTGGTGTGAGGTGATCTCATTGTGGTTTTAATTTGCATTTCCTTGATGATTAGTGATGTGGAGCATCTTTTCATGTGTCTGTTGGCCATCTGAATTTCTTTGGAGAATTGTCTCTTCATATCCTCTGCCCATTTTTTAATCGGATTATTTGCTTTTTGTTTGTTGTGGTGCATGAGCTCTTTATATAATTTGGATGTCAACCCCTTATTGGATATGTCATTTACGAATATATTCTCCCACACTGTACGATGTATTTTTGTTCTGCTGATGGTGGCCTTTGCTGTACAGAAACTTTTTAGTTTGATGCAGTCCCATGTGTTCATTCTGGCTTTTGTTTCCCTTGCTCAAGAAGACGTGTTCAGGAAGAAGTTGTTCATGCTTATATTCAGGAGATTTTTGCCCATGTGTTGTCTTCTAAGAGTTTTATGGTTTCATGACTTACATTCAGATCTTTGATCCATTTCGAGTTTACTTTTGTGTATGGCGTTAAACAATAATCCAGTTTCATTCTCTTGCATGTAGCTGTCCAGTTTTGCCAACAGCAGCTGTTGAAGAGGCTGTCATTTCCCCATTGTATATCTATGGCTCCTTTACCATATATTAATTAACCATATATGGTTGGGTTAATATCTGGACTCTTTATTCTGCCCCACTGGTCTATGGGTCTGTTCTTGTGCCAGTACCAAATTGTCTTGTTACTGTGGCTTTGTAGTAGAACTTGAAGTTGGGGAGCATAATCCCCCCAGCTTTATTCTTCCTTCTTAGGATTGCTTTGGCTATTTGGGGTCTTTTGTGGTTCCATATGAATTTTAGAATGATTTGCTCCAGTTCACTGAAGAATGCTGTTGGTATTTTGTTAGGAATTGCATTGAATCTATAGATTGCTTTAGGCAGGATGGCCATTTTGACAATATTAATTCTTCCTCTCCATGAGCACGGGATGTGTTTCCATTTATTGGTATCTTTAATTTCTCTTATGAGTGTCTTGTAGTTTTCAGAGTATAGGTCTTTCACTTCCTTGGTTAGATTTATTCCTAGGTATTTCATTATTTTTGATGCAACTGTGAATGGAATTGTTTTCCTGATAACACTCTCTGCCAGTTCATTGTTAGTGTATAGGAATGCCACAGATTTCTGCGTATTAATTTTGTATCCTGCAACTTTACTAAATTCAGATATTAGATCTAGTAGTTTTGGAGTGGATTCTTTAGGGTTTTTTTATGTACAATATCATGTCATCTGCAAACAGGGACAGTATAACTTCTTTCTTGCCAATCTGGATGCCTTTTATTTCTTTGTGTTGTCTGATAGCCGTGGCTAGGACCTCCAGTACTATGTTGAATAGAAGTGCGGAGAGTGGGCAGCCTAGTCTTGTTCCCAATCTTAAAGGAGAAACTTTCAGCTTCTCACTGTTACGTATAATGTTGGCTGTGAGTTTGTCATATATGGCCTTTATTATTTTGAGGTACTTGCCCTCTGTACCCATTTTGTTGAGAGTTTTAATCATGAATGGATGTTGAATTTTGTCAAATGCTTTTTCAGCATCTATGGAGATGATCATATGGTTTTTGTCTTTTTTTGTTGATGTGGATGATGTTGATGGATTTTCGAATGTTGTACCATCCTTGCATCCCTAGAATGAATCCCACTTGATCATGGTGTATGATCCTCTTGATGTATTTTTGAATTCGGTTTGCTAATATTTTGTTGAGTATTTTTGCATCTGTGTTCATCAGGGATATTGGTCTGTAATTTTCTTTTTTTGTGGTGTCTTTGCCCAGTTTTGGTATTAGAGTGATGCTGACCTCATAGAATGAGTTTGGAAGTATTCCCTCTTCTTCTATCCTTGGAAAACTTTAAGGAGGATGGGTATTAGGTCTTCACTAAATATTTGATAAAATTCAGCAGTGAAGCCATCTGGTCCAGGAGTTTTGTTCTTAGATAGTTTTTTTATTACCAGTTCAATTTCATTGCTGGTAATTGTTCTGTTCATATTTTCTGTTTCTTTCTGGGTCATCCTTGGAAGGTTGTATTTTTCTAAAAAGTCCATTTCTTCTAGGTTATCCAGTTTGTTAGCATATAATTTTTCATTGTATTCTCTAATAATTCTTTGTATTTCTCTGGTGTCCGCAGTGATTTTTCCTTTCTTGTTTCTGATTCTGTTTATGTGTGTAGATTCTCTCTTTTTCTTGATAAGTCTGGCTAGGGGTTTATCTATTTTATTTTCTCGAAGAAACAGCTCTTGCTTTCATTGATTCTTTCTATTGTTTTATTCTTCTGGATTTTATTTACTTATGCTCTAATGTTTATTATGTCTCTCCTTCTCCAGACTTTGTGCCTTATTTGTTCTTCTTTTTCTAGTTTCATTAATTGTGAGTTTAGACTGCTCATATGAGATTGTTCTTCTTTCCTGAGGTAGGCCTGTATTGCAATATACTTTCCTCTTAGCACGTCCCTCACTGTGTCTCACAGATTTTTCGGTGTTGAATTATTGTCATTTGTCTCCATATATTGCTTATATCTGTTTTTATTTGATCATTGATCCTTTGGTTATTTAGGAGCCTGTTGTGAAGCCTCCATGCATTTGTGGGATTTTTCATTTTCTTTGCATAATTTATTTCTAGTTTCATACCTTTGTGGTCTGAGTAACTGGTTGGTACAATTTCCATCTTTTTGAATTTACCGAGGCTCTTTTTGTGGCCTAGTAAATTATCTGTTCTTGAAAATATTCCATGTGCACTTGAGAAGAGTGTGTATTCTGCTGCTTTTGGGTGTAGAGTTTGTAGGTGTATGTTAGGTTCATCTGTTCTAATGTGTTGTTCAGTGCCTCTGGCTTCTTCCTTATTTTCTGTCTGGTTGATATGTCCTTTGGAGTAAGTGAAGTGTTGAAGTCTCCTAGAATGAATGCATTGCATTCTATTTCCCCTTTTAATTCTGTTACTCTTTGTTTCACATATGTATGTGCTCCCATGTTGGGTACATAGGTATTTATAATGGTTATATCTTTTTGTTGGATTGACCCCTTTCTCATTATGTAACATCCTTCTTTGTCTCTTGTGACTTTGTTTTGAAGTCCATTGTCTGATACAAGTACTGCAACTCCTGCTTTTTTCTCCCTATTAGCTGCATGAAATATCTTTTTCCATCCCTTCACTTTTAGTCTGTGTATGTCTTTGGGTTCAAAGTGAGTCTCTTGTAGGCAGCATATAGATGGGTCTTGTTTTTTTATCCATTCAGTGACTCTATGTCTTTTGATTGGTGCATCAGTCCATTTACATTTCAGGTGATTATCGACAGGTATGTACTTACTGGCATTGCAGTCTAGATTCGTGGTTACCAAAGGTTCAAGGTTAACTTCCTTAGTATCTAAGAGTCTAATTTAACTCACTTAATATGCTGTTACAAATACAATCTAAAGGTTCTTTTTTTTTTTCTTCCTCCTCCATTCTTTATATATTAGGTATCATTCTGTACTCTGTCTATCCCTTGATTGATTTTGGGGATAGTTAATTTAATTTCACATTTGCTTAGTAATTAACTGTTCTACTTTCTTTACTGTGGTTTTATTACCTCTGGTGACACCTATTAAACCTTAGGAACACTTCCATCTATAGCAGTCCCTCCAAAATACACTGTAGAGACAGTTTGTGGGAGGTGAATTCTCTCAGCTTTTGCTTATCTGGAAATTGTTTAATCCCTCCTTCAAATTTAAATGATAATCTTGCCGGATAAAGTATTCTTGGGTCGAGGCCCTTCTTTGTTGCATTAAATACATCATGCTACTCCCTCTGGCCTGTAAGGTTTCTGCTGAGAAGTCTGATGATGATAGCCTGATGGGCTTTCCTTTGTATGTGATCTTATTTCTCTCTCTGGCTGCTTTTAAAGGTCTGTCCTTATCCTTGGTCTTTGCCGTTTTAATTATTATATGTCTTAGTGTTGTCTTCCTTGGGTCCGTTGTGTTGGGAGATCTGTGCACCTCCGTGGCCTGAGAGACTATCTCCTTCCCCAGATTGGGGAAGTTTTCAGCAATTACCTCCTCAAAGACACTTGCTTTCTCTTTCTCTCTCTCCTTCTTCTCATACCCCAATAAATGCTAATATTGTACCGTTTGAATTGGTCACACAGTTCTCTCAATATTCTTTCGTTCTTAGAGATCCATTTTTCTCTCTGTGCCTCAGCTTCTTTGTATTCCTCTTCTCTAGTTTCTATTTCATTTATCGTCTCCTCCACTGTATCCAATCTGCTTTTAATACCGTCCATTGTGCTCTTCAATGATTGGATCTCCCACCAGAATTCATTCCTGAGTTCTTGAATATCTTTCCATACCTCCATGAGCATGTTAATGATTTTTATTTTGAACTCCCTTTCAGGAAGAATCATGAGGTCGATGTCATTTAAATCTTTCTTGGGAGTTGTATTAATAATTTTATTCTGAACCAGGTTCCTTTGGTGTATCTTATTTATATATGGCGCCCTCTAGTGCCCAGAAGCTCTACTCCCTGGAGCTGCTTAGCCCCTGAAGCAATGTTGGAGGTCACAGGGGAGTGGTATTGGTGCCTCGGGGGAGGAAAGAGCTGTTTCCTGCTTCCTGGCTGCTATGCCTGCCTCCACTGCCAGAACCAGTGGGCCAAGCACACAGGTGTAAGCCTCTATGCTTTGTGTTTGTAGCTGTTGTAGATGTGGCTTCTCTCTGGTTGGCCTAACGCCAGGGTAGGGTTTGCCAGTTTGAGAGCAAGGTGGGGTTGGCCGGGAGAAAGGCGCAGTAGGCTCCCTATCATGATGGGGGTCCTTGGAACTGTGTAGCCAGCCAGGGAGCTGGAGCGCTTGAAGATCGAAAAAGTTGCCAACCTGCTGGGCGGAGTCCACCCGGACAATTTGTTTTCTTGTCCTTTCTCCTGAGCAGTAAGCTCTGTGCAATCCTTGCCCCTTTAGCAGCCTTCTTGCTGTTAGGAAGTCTCTCAGACTGCCCGCCTTTCTTTTGTCCCAGAGCAGCAGGATATGGATCCCTGCTTTCCACAAGTGGCTGGAATCTCAGTCTCTCCAGGTATTCAGTCTGTCTGAGCTTTCCAACCCCCTAGTCACGAGAGTATCATGCAAGCACCATGAAATGTAGGTTTGTGCTCACAGAGAAGATCTCCAGAGCTAGGTGTCCAGCAGTCCCAGGCCTCCACTCCCTCCCCGCTCCATTTCTCTTCCTCCTGCTGGTGAGCTGGGGTGGGGGAATGGCTTGGGTCCCGCCAGGCCGTGGCTTTGGTATGTTACCCTGTTCCATGAGGTTTATTCTTTTCTCCAGGTGTATGCAGTTTGGCTCAGCCCTCCTTCCTGTTGCTCTTTCAGGATAGTCGTATTATATTTTCATATTGTATGCAGTTTTAGGAGGAAGCCTCTGTCTCACCTCTCACACTGCCATCTTTAATCCTCCCCTCAGTTGTCTAGGTTTCCTGAGCCCTGTACTCTTTTGTACAAATTTTAGTATCAACTGCTCAAGTTCTTTATGTCTTACATCCTTCTCTAAACTCAAATTTTCTACCTGAAGTTTTAGATTCACATCTGTGTGTCTTGTAGCCTTTGTTACTATTGTACATAGTAACGTTTAAGTTGTTCATCTAAATTGTAATTTTTATTGCAAGTGTATATGACTTTGCTGATTTTTATCTGTTGATTTTCTACAATGCAGCCTTTCTAAACCTCATTAATAGTTTGTGGATTCTTATTTTTATAATTTTCAATACTTTTGAAAGTATTTTCAAATATTTCAAATTGAAATTGAATATTTCAGTGCTTTTTAATGTTCTAATTATATCACCTGCAAATAAGGATAGTTTTTTTTCTAAATCATGTTTGGAAATAAGATTAAACCTTTTTTCCCATTATCTTTCTCTAATTATAGTTACATGATAATTGTCATTGAAATCTATGAAAAATAGAAAATACCAGTTAAACTGATCAAAGTAAGGACCAGAGCACAATACTGTTATATGATATGTTTATATAAAAATATCAAGTTTTTTTTCTTGCCATTACACTTTGGAGTTTGCTTGTCCAAGAGTAATTACAAATGAAACCTTGCTAGTTGAATTTGAAAAATAAGGTTTTTGTTTTATTCAGATAAAATTGACATAAATTACACATATCTTAAGGTATATAATTTTATATCTATCTATCTGTGAAACTGTGGCATCAAGATAATAAACCTGTATCAGTCAGCCCCCAAGATAGTCTCATGCCGCTTGGTAATCCCTCTCATTCATCTATCCCACTTATTTCCCAGCAACTGTTGATTTTTGTCACTGTTTGCATTTCCTAGAGTTGTATGTAAATGGATTCATACAGTATGTATTTTTTCTGTTGAACTTCTCTCACACAGCATAATTATTTTGAGATCCATGTTGTGTATATCAGAAACTCATTCCTTCTTACAGTGTGTGAATATACCACACATAGTTTAGAACATTCATCTGCTGGTTACTGTTAGGGCTAATCCAAATAAAGTTACCATGAACATTCATATAAAAGTCTTTTATGGACATAGGCTTCTCTTGGGTAAATACAACTGGAATAGCTGAATCATATGGTAGGGATATACAGTTTAAAAAAAACTGCCAAAGTGGTGGTGCCATTTTAAATTCCCACCAGCAGTGTGTGAGAGTTGAGTTACTTCACATCAACATTTGGTATTGTCAGTCTTAATTTTACCTATTCTAATAGATGTGTATCTCATCGTGGTTCTAATTTGTATTTCTGTAATGGCTAATGATACGGAGCATCTTTTCAAGTGCATATTTACCATTTACATTATCGGTAGTGAAATATCTATTCAAAGCTTTTGCCTGCTTTTACCACATTTTTCTTATTATGTTTTGAGAGTTCTTTAGATATTGTAGATGCAAGTCCATTGCAACTTGTGTTGCCTTCTCATTCTTTCAAAGAGCAGAGGTTGTACATTTTGATAAATTCAGGCTTACCCTGTTTTCCTTATGGATTGTGTTTTTAGTGTTGCATCTATGAAATTTTTGTAGACCCAAGGTCATAAATATCTTTTTTTTTTTTTCCTCTCTAGAAGTTTTGTGCTTTTAGGTTTTACATGTTGGACTATGGTCCGTTTCAGGTTCATTTGTTATATATGGTACAAGGTATTGATCAAAGTTGTTACGTTTTGTTTTGTTTTTTGCATATGGATATCCAGTGGTTTCAGCACCATTTGTCAAAAAGCTGTTCTTTCTCCTCTGAATTGTCTTTGTACCTTTGTAAAAAAAATAAGTTGCCCATATACATGTGGGTGAGGTTTTGCTCTATAATCTGTTCTGTTTATCTCTTGATGCAGATGCCACACTGTCTTCATTACTCTAGCTTTAAGTCTTGAAATCAGGTGGTGTTAGTCCTGCAACTTCTTTTTCAAGTTGTTTTAACTATTAGAGGTCTTTTGCATTTCCATATGACTTTTAGAATCAGCTTGTCGATTTCTACAAAAAAGCCTGCTGGGGTTTTGGTTGGAATTGTGTAGAATCTACAGATCGATTTGGGAAGACTTGATGTCTTAATGTTGAATCTTACAATATGTCCAACAGGTGAACATGGTCCGACTGTCTCTTTATATAGGTCTTCAGATTCTCTCTGCAGTGTTTTGTAGTTTTTCACTGTACAGTTCTTTACGTGTTATGTCACATGTAGCCCTAAGTAGTTAGTATTTTTGATGCCATTGCCATCGGTATTTTTATACAGAAATAAAATTTATTTTCGTATATTGATCTTCCATGCTGCAATCTTGATAAATTCACTTAAGTCTGATAGATAATGAACTATCGCATATGTTTTCCTTCCAAGGGACAGTTTGATCCCTGTCACAACCTGGTGGTCTTTGGGTACTAACCACACCCCATGAGCCATCATCTACTCCCCGGAGAACAAAATGACAGATCCACGGTTGCTTCTGCTGAAGCTTCATTTCCTTGATGGATCACTTCCAAGTGAGTGATGCTTTTAAAGGTCATCTTTTTAGAGCAGAAAATATTTAACCTGATTCATCCACTGATGAGCAGCCATCAGCATCACTTTGGAGCCAGAAGAAATGGAGTATTTCAGGCTCCACAACAGATATACCGATCTGCATTTTAACAAGTTCCTCAGGTGATTTGTATGCATATTAAAGTTTGAGGAGTATTGCTTCCTACTGACAAAAAGTACCATGTAAATCCTTCACTTCTGGACTGACCTGAAAAGATAAAAAATTTGTGTATAATTTACAGAAAGGAGCCTCAAGTCATTATCCCATATGAGGAATATAAAGTATTCTGACTATTGCTAGATTGTTTCAAGAAATAGAAAAATTGATTTACATAAGTTTAAGCCTTTGTACATCATTTGCTGATCTGTCATCAGAACTGAGAAGGAGGCTCTGGGTCCTGAGTAGGGGTCTCAGATGAGTGAATAGGGCGTTAACCACAATGTGGTTGGGGGCAGGGGGGCTGTGCTGTGCCTTGCTTTTTCTTGCCGCCATTACACTTTATTTACTCAGCCCCACAACCACGCTCCAGACCGCTTTACCTCATTTGCTCTCCCTCTGAGTTCTTTCTGACCACATCCAGCCATCTTTTCAATTCTCTTATTCTGATGATTCCTACTGTCTGTGTTACTTGATCTTACCAAGATTGCTGGTCCGCCTCCTCCCGTCCCTGTCTAGCTACTCCACTCTCAGGCCAATATTCTCTCCTTCCTTGCCTAGCAGGAGCCCAACCACAGATCATTCTGTCAGATTTCTCTGTTCCTGTATCAAGACTACTGGATACTGCAGGAAGAAGTCACTCAGCTGTGCACATGGACATGACTGAATGTCTGGAATTTAGCTGGCTTTCCTCAGCAGTCCTTCCTAGGCAGCTCTCACCCATTCTTCACCATTTGTATGTGTTCCCTTGAGGCTGTATTACAAACTTGATGGCTTAACACAACAGAAACATTCTCAGTTCTGGAGGCTGGAAGTCCAAAACCCATTTTCCTCTGTGAGGGCCATACTCCTTCCAGGGAGAATCCTCCGGCCTCTTTCAGCTTCGTGGTAGCCAGCTTTCTTGGCTTGTGGCCACATTCCTCCAATCTCGGCCTGTGTCTCCACATGCCTTCTCCTAACTGTGGGAAATCTCTTGCCTCTCATAAGAACAAATGTGATGGCATTTAAGGCCCACTGGATGACCCAGTCAGCTCAAAATCCTTAATCACAACGGCACAGTCACCCTTTTTCCAAGGTAACATTTATAAACTGCAAGGATTAGGATTTGATAGTTTTGGGTGGCCATTATTCAACCTACCATACCATTCAAAAATAATTGTTATGAAATATAGCACATATACAAACTATGTGAAAATGTACATGTACAGTTTTCCAACCAAGAAGCAGAACTTTACAAATGCCCCTCAAAATCCCTCACTGGATCTTCAACGCTAACTATTGTGCTAACCTCTTCCTTTTCTTTGTAGCTTTTACTATCCTGAATATGTGATTTTGTTTTGTTTTTTTTGCTTTTGAGTTTTATAAAATGGCTTTTTGCTTACTTCAACAGTCTAGGAAATTTATACATGTTGATGAATTTAACTATAGTCTATTAATCCTCACTGATGTAGTTTCATTGTTTAAATACACCACAGTTCAGGTATCATCCTTTTGATGGACATTAGGATTGCTTGGAGTTCTTGCCACCATGAATAATGCAGTGGAATTGCCGAGTCGCAGGGTATATGCCTGTTCAATCTAGGTGCGCCAACCCGTTTCCCGAAATAGTCACACCAGCTTCCATTCCCTCCAGTACTGGACGGGCTCCCGTTCTCCAACAGCCTTGCCAACACTCTGGAATTGCTTCACTGTTTAATTTTTGCCAATTTGATGAGTATGAAAGATTTCACACTGGATTTAATATCCCTGGTTATAATTGCAGTTAAACATCACTTCTTAATGTTCATATTCTTTCTTGAAATTACTTTTTTTGTCTCTATTTTTCTTAATGAATTGTAGCTCCATAATATTCTGGATACTGTTCCTTTTGGTTATATGTGTCACAGTTATCTTTCCAAACCCAAAAAATAAGTGAAAGACTATTTGCCCTTATTCTGTATTCTGAATTAATTTGCTTAAGATTGAAATTGTTCATTCCTTGAATATATGATAGAATATTACTCAACAGTAGTATCATTGGAGCCCGGAATTCTCTTTTTGGAAGATTATGTTAAAATTACAGACTCGGTCTTGTTTGTGATTATAGGACTTTTGGGGATTTTTTTCTTGACTCTACTATTTTCGAAGATTTTTTTTCCATTTCACCCGAGTTTTCAAATTTATTAGCACACAACTCATAATAGCCTGTTAATTATATTTCTGATGTTTTCAGCATCTGCTGTTAGATACTTTCTTCCTTTTATTTTTGTGCCCTCCTTTTTATTTATTATACTGCCAGAAGTTTGTCAATTTGATCCATCTTTTCAGAGGTTCAAGTTTTGACTTAACTGACCCTTGCTAGTTTGTTTTCTTTCTGCTCTTGTCATTATTAGCCCTTAACTGCTTTCTTTGGAATTATTTTGCTGTTTGTTCGTTTGTTTTTCTAACACGAAATAGGTACTTAGCTAATCAATTTTCAACCCTTTTTTTTCTAATATATGCATTTGAGATTTTCTATTTTCCACTGTTTACTACTTTAGCTTTATCCCACAAGTTTTTGATATAAGTATTTTTATCATTTTAGTTTTAAATATATTCAAGTTTTCTATTATAGTTCTTTGAGTCATGTGTTAATGTGTTTCCAAACATACAGGATTTTCTATTTTTTTTTACTTGATGTCTAAGGTAATGGTATTGTGGTTTCTGCAGTGATCAATCCTTTGGAATTTGCTTTGACTTGTTTTTTGGCCTAGTCTGTGGCCAAATTTTTAACTATTTCATGTGCTTGAAAGAAAGTATACTCTACTGAGTGTGATACTCTACATTTTTCCCTGTTTATCATTTAACTTTACTTTTTTATCTTCTGTATGTTAACTGAAATATGTAAAATCAGGATACATTAATAATAAAACAATGAAAAAAGAAACATCTAGCAAAACAGGTTTACCTGTTTGGGGTTTGCTTGACTTATTAAAGCTGTAGGTGTATGTCTTTTGCCAAATTTGGGGAGTTTTGAGCCATTATTTCACCCAATACTTTTTCAGATCCACTCTCTTTATCCTCTTCTATGACTTTAATGGCATAATGTTAGGTTTTTTGTTTGTTTCAGGCCCCAACAGTCTCATTTTCTTTTTATAGTTTGTTTTTTCTCTAAAAATTGGGTAATTTCTATTCTATCTTTTCAATTTACTGATTCTTTCTTCATCTTCCATACTGCTGTTACGTCCATCCTTTGTGTGTTTTTGCTTATTGTATTTTTCACTCCTAAAATTTGTTTGGTTCTTTCATTTTTAATGAGACTTTGTATTTGCTATTTTTGTTTTTGCCTCAAGCATGTTGATAATTGCTTGTTGAAGCATTTTTATTATGACTACTTAAAAACTTTTGTCAGATAATTCTAACATCTCTCATCTTAGTATTGTCATTTCTCAATTATCTTTTTCATTCATTGGAGATCTAACTGGTTCTTGGTATGATGAGGGATTTTTACTTGAAGCCTAGACATTTTGGGCATTGTGTTATGAGACTCTGAGACTTACTAAAGCCTCCTGCTTTAGCAGGCCTTCTCAGAGTCTGCTGCAGCAAAAGGGAAGGGCCACCTCTTTATAACCTCACGTGGGTGGAACTCTAGGCTCTTTATTGTCCTTTGCTGCTGTGGGTATGGGTGGGACCATAGTTTTTCTGTGGTGTTTGGCTGGGGTAGAATGGTTATTGTCAGTTTTCTGTCTTGCTATGTTGTCCCTTTTCTTATTCTTTAACTAGATAAAGCCAACTTTTACTGGGACTTTGGTTTTTTCGTTTTTTGTTTTTTTGTATGCACCTATTGATGTTTCTAGCTTCTTCAGTTCCAAATCTGAGATTTATGGGGCAAAAAGAAAATACATCACTTTGTTGTGTTTCTTGGGTCCCAAGGTCCCTAGCTAGTCTTTGTCATCTCTCCACCTTTCAGAAATCTCATGTTTGTTTTGTATATAATGTTCCAGGTTTTTAGTTTCACTTAGCAAGAGAAATAGTGAAAAGTATGTCCTGTTAAAAAGAAACCACAGACCCAAAGATGGAATCACTCATGTTAATGGCCCTACCTCAAAAAACCAAGACTTAATAACTAACCTACTTTAAGCACCCCTAGGAATGTAACCTTTAACCAGACAACATGGAATTTTCTGGTCAGCACTCACAGACCCTTTCTCTTCCCCTTAGGAGGGCTATCTTGCCTAAACCAACAGATTCTCTGTTAGTCATTTCCTTTTTCCTACTTCCTCTCTACCTTTAAAATCCTCCCTGGCTCAGTGGAGCTCCCGTCTACTCCCTAGAGGGGTTGCTGCTCGATTCATGAGTCACTTAGTAAAGCCAATTAGGTCTTCAGATTCACTCGATTGAATTCTGTTTTGTTTTTTTTTTTAGCAGTAATATTAAATAGCTAAGAGAATGACCATAGCAGGAAAGTTTGTATTAGAAAAAAACCAGAAACAACCCAAATATCTATTTGTAGGAAAAAGTATAAATAAAATTTAGCAGTCACACAATGAACTGTAATACCAAGGTGAAAATTAATGAACCTCAATTCTACCAACTATGTGGATGTCTCAGAAACAATGTTGAGTAAAAGAACAGACTATAGAAAACTAAATATCGTGTGATACTAATTTTATTAACCAAGCAAACCCAATTATATATTATTTAGATGTACAAGCATATTTGGTAAAATTCATTTTTAAGAAGCAAAGGAATGGCACACACCCAATTGAGGAGACAAGTGACCTATGTAAGAGACAGAGAGCAGGGTAAGAGGGCATTAGTAGGTCTGGGGAAAATGGTGATATTCTAGCTCTTGGTTGGGCATTGATTTCAGCAGGTGTTCATTAGCAAGGAAAAATACAATAAAGCAAAATAAGGCCATGCACGAACCAATGATGAGTGTGTCATGAATCAAGAATTTTAAATAATTACATTCTGTGCCTTTGAAACCCATTTTTAAAATCAATTTTTAAAGGCTATGAAAACTAAAAATTTTTCCTAAATTCCACTACACAAACACAGTAAGCAACTCCTCTTAAAAGCCTCAGTGAATGACCTTATTTATAGCTTTTCAATGAAGTATGAAGTGTTGCTGGTCTTGCCAACAAACGGTCAAGCAAGTGCTATGCCACTTCTAGCAGCTCTAAGGTCAGAGGAATGGTTTTGAAAACCTTGTCTGGGAACGTTAGGGAAGAAACAAAAAAGGTGTCAACTAAGGCTCCTTGGGGAAAGTTTTCAGTGTATTTTAAAAATCTGTTTCCAAAAGGCTCATTTAAATTCTAGGAAAAAACAAAAGTATTATAAAGTAAATGTTTATTGTGTCCATATCTTAAGTCACATTTATTTTGTAACATGGTTTGCATTTTTCTTCTATATGGTTCATTATTAGAATTTTCTTTTTTTTTTATTTTGGTATCATTAATATACAATTACATGAGCAACATTGTGGTTACTAGATTCCCCGCATTATCAAGTCCCCACCACATACCCCATTACAGTCACTGCCAATCAGCGTAGTAAGATGCTATAGAGTCACTACTTGTCTTCTCTGTGCTATACTGCCTTCCCCGTGCCCCCCACTAGAATTTTCTTTATAATTCTATATAGCCCTGAGTTTCCACATAAAATCAGTCATTTTGATTTAGAAATAGCAACCAAAAAATGGAATTTGGAAGGATAGACTATATGTGCAGTTAAAGCAGCCTCCCATGAGATGTGAGACAAGCAAATACACAATGTCTGCCATCTCATGGAGCCGTGTGTGCCTCACAGGGGGACCACATGGTCCACTGTAGAGTGACTGGACTTAGTAGTAGAGAGAAAACGCATCTGATAAGTCCCTGCTCTGGTTCCAACTAGTTATGCACTTAGGAACCTGTTTCCTCATCTGTTGAACTCAGGGACCAATACCTGCCTTCCCTACCTCGTGATTAGCATGATGGCATATATTTGTGAATAGTCCATGCTCAAGTCAACAAGTCAGGCCAGCAACAGGAGACCACTGGCATGCACACGGGACATTTACATCCACTTTATAACACTTGGAGCATGATTTTCCTATTTTTAATGACCACGGAATTTAGAGTTTATTTTTTCACTTCTGACAGAAATCATAAAATCCTATCTGCTGTGTTTGGTGTCAAGTCCCTAATGAGGAACGTAACTCCAAGTTTAACCATGTTCTCATGATAGAAAATACCACTTTGCAGAGACCTGTTTTATGATGATCCTAATTTACGTGGCGGTTTCTAGAAAATTTTTGTGAGGACAGTGAGGATTTCCAGTCCCTGAAATATTAATTATGTGGTCAGTGTAATACATCAGGGCTTCACTTTACACTGTAGACGGTAAAATCATGCCTGTGTGACGCATACTTGTCCCCAACACTTCACATTATCATTTCAAAAGCACTTTATCCTTCTGCTTGATCTCCCTTTAAGGGTGCTCCCAAAATGTCGGCTCAAAACTTCTCTGCTGTTCAGCTTCTCTGACAAGTAAGTAAATAAATCCTTAAATGTCCTCAAGAATCTGCCATTTGAAGAAATACTATTAGAAACTGAAGAATCCTTCAGAAAGGCAAATATTTTCCTTGTTACCAACTGGCCTGAAGTTTTGTACTGGGCTTTCTGGAGGTGGCAAGCCCCCCGTGAGGTCCAGGCTTGCCTGTAGTTGCTGTCATCGTCTATCAGGGAAAACGCATCCTAGAAAATTTTTATCTCATATTTTTTCAAAAGGGGCAGGAGGAAGATTGAAAATAGTTAGGTCTGGCAGCTTAATCTGGGTTGGCTGTTTTTGCCAGCAATCTGTAAAATGTGTTTTTCATGGCTAAGAATCTTGGGCCCTGGGCCAACGCTCAAGTCTGTCATCAGCAGGAAGACTAACGATCCCTTTTAACCCACTGTTCTGCTCTGTTTACCTTAGTGCTTGAATATGAACACCATGCCTGCCGCAGGCCCAGGGCTGCTCAGCGTTGGTTCTTTACTCTTTCCAAACAGCTTTCATGTCCTCCAGTTGGGTGAGTACTGCAGGGCTCACCTTTCATGGTGTGAAACTCTAAACCAGCACCCATTCCTAGGATTGCTATCTAGCTTCTCATGCCACCTATGTGGCTCAGGAAGGGAACTTAAAGTACTCTTGCTTTGTAATGTCCACAAAGGTCATTGCCTAAGAGGTCGGGAGGACGTCTCCATGCCTATGAAGTACCAATGGCTGCCAACCACCGAGAGTCTCTGGGGCAAGAATTTCTGGTGAAATCTGGTGTTCATTCCTTATGCAAAACTTCATTCTTGCACTTAGCGGTGGCGGTATCGGCCGACTACTCTGTTGAATCTTAAAGGGATGTTTGCTAAACCGTGTTTCCTGTTTCCTGTGGAACTTAACCACAGCAGCACTAAAGGTGTCAGAGCAGAGCGTTAAGGCATGAGAAAGGGATAGTACTGTCCACAGGGTGAGGCGCCTGACCCCTTCATCCTCACCCTCTCCTGCCCTCCCTCCCCTCCCTGGAAAGCTGTTTCTTCAAGGGTGGAGAAAAAGCGGTTCCGAGCTCCTGCAGGAACTGCCCAAGGCCGGTGTGGAATTCTCGTCCCTCCTGTTTCCCACCCTGCCTCTGTTTAAGGCCAGGTGGACAGGCCCAGCCAGGAACTGAGGGACAGAGAGAGGCTCTGACCACGAGAGCCTAAAAGAGGGACAGAGAGAAAACCACCGGCTCAGCCCAGCATCTCCAAGCCCGGCTTCTCTGACTGGGGCACCAGGACCTAGGAGGACAGAGCTGTGGAGCTGGAGGGTGTGGTGGAGAGGACGGGAGAGCCACAGAATCAAGGCGACATGCTCTCACTTCTACTCAAAGATCTGGGAAGGGGAGATCAGAAATGTAAACTTGTAACATTGCTTTTGAAATGAAGACAAACCTTTTTTTCCTGAAGTTGGGTCCAGCCAAGCCCATCGTTTGTGTTGAAGAAGCCATGACCCAAGGCAGCGCTGCGGTCCCTGCGGGCCCCGGAGCACCGCCCATCCTCTGGCCCGCAGGGAGCCGCCCTCGCCCGGAGGGCTCGTAGCCCGAGCCGGGGAGGCAGGGTCACGGCGCCTTCCGTGGCGCAGGCTGCGGCTCGGACACGGGGCCGCGGCGGGTGTCCGGGGGCCTCAGAGGACGCTGGACGGAGCGGGCAGGGCGCTGGCACGCTGGAGCGCGGGGGGCCAGGAGCCCGCTGCCCTGCGCGGTGCCCCGCCTCCTGGGCCTCCGCTTCCTCGCCCGCCCCCAGTGCAGCGTCCGGGGCAGGGGATGCGCAGCCCTGGCCGGCCTGCGGTGTCTGCGCAGCCCCCGCGCACACCTCTGCAGCGCTGCTTGCTCTCAAAGGAGCGCGCCGCCTGGCTGCAGGGCGGGGGCCGAAGCCGGCCGCGGCTGCCTGGGCAGCCAGCAGGAAGCCTTGGGTCCGAGCCCCTGCCTGCCGACCGGGCGGACGAATAGGCCTGCTGGGACCCAGGGCAGGCTTTAGGCGTTCACCGGGGATCCACAGTGGCTCTGGCTGTGGCGAAGGTGCTGAAGGCTCCTCCTGGGAGGGTGGGCACCCCTGGACAGCAGCCCCGCCTCCATTCATTGCCAGGCAGCACCGGGAAGGACTTGCGCCTCAGCCGGAACCCCTCGCCCAGACCTGGCTCCATCCTGTGTGAAGGGGAAACTTTAGGAGCCCCTGGCTCCGAAGCACCTCGTCCTCCTGCACGCAGTGCCATTTTCTTTCTTTTTTTTTTTATGTTTTTTTTTTCTTTTTAGTTTATTTTGATATCATTAATCTACAATTAAATGAGTAATATTCTGGTGATTACACTACCCCCTTCATCAGGTCCCCCCCCCCAACCCCATTGCAGTCACTGTCCATCAGCGTAGTGAGATGCCATAGAGTCACTACTTGTCCTCTCTGGATTGTACAGCCCTCCCCGTGCCCCCCAAACATTACATCACGCAGTGCCATTTTCAAGACTGATATTTAAGTCCTTCTGAGAAATCGCTGCCCATCTGTGAAGATTTAACAGCAGCCAACTCCTGTCCATTCTGGGGGCTTCCAATATCCTGCGTGCACATCTCAACCAGAGCTTAAAAGCACAGCCTAGCAATCTATCTGTGGCCATGTCCCTGGTGGGGACACCAGGCCCTGAGCAGATTCCGAAGGGCAGAAACTTTCTGGTGTCAAGCCTGCATCACCTGAGCCCAAGGCCTCTGCCAATGCCAAGGTTCTGGGAATGGTTCAATCAGTCCCAAACACTCTTTTCTCAGCTATTCTCATCTTAATCTTTATGGCCTCAATTCCTTCCTTCCACAACAGTTTACTTACCTATTTACAACTCACTTATCTTATTGAATGAGAGTATTGCACCATCTGGGATAAGCAAGTGAAAAAATACTCTGGCTACTATTTCTTGGAGTAAGAAACTGTCCTCAGATCCAGGAGTCTCATATCTTCTACAACATCCACACAGTTGTGGAGGGTAACTCATGAGCCTGCAGGTAGGGTCCTTCACAGTTCGTGACAGCAGGGAGCACTGCAGGTAGAGAAAGCGGCACACGCAAAGGCTCTGAGGCCTGAGGGATTGCCAGGAGAGTAGACCGACAAGGGGATACACTTGGGAGGTAGGGGGCAAGCAGTCTCTTCAGGCTTCTGAGTAGCCTTCCCTGACCATCTGATCAATCTGGGAGCTATGGAGTCCCTTTGAAGTATTTGTGATTTGCATTTTAGGGCAACAATCTCTTTAGCAGTGTGGAGAGCTCATTAAAGAAGAACAAGACCGTGGAAGGCCAGGTAGGAGGTTGGTGTGTGCCATCTAGGAGGATGATACTAGTCTGGATCTAGGGGTAGAGAGAAGTGGATGAGTGTCAAATCTATTAAGGATGTAAAATTGACAGGAGTTGCTGACTGATTGGATGTGGGATGTAGGTGAGTAAGGGTCGCAGATGGCTATTGAGGTCCAAGGGAAATGGGGCACACTTTGGGGGAGAATTTCAAAGGGGCAAGATTTTGGCTTCATGTTATCAACAAAACCGTGGAAGCATTGATTGACATAAATCCAATGGCAAGTGCTCTGTGCCAGTGCCAAGGTCAGAGCATGGCTCAGCAGAGGAATGCCTGCGACCTGTGGCTCAGCCCCAGAGAGAAGCAGGTTATGGGCCTCTCTGATGACCGAGGCCAGCTCCGGGTTGGACAGCCCCTGTTTAACCTGACCTTTTCACATTTCTCCAGTTTCTCTTTCCTATTGCAATATCTTTATGGACATAAAAATTTTTAATTTTTAATTTACATGCAGTAAAATGTACAGTTCTTGAGTGCATATCTCTATGAATTTTTATCTCTGCATACACATGTAACCACCAACCAAACCAAGATGCAGAGTATCCCCATCTCCACAGAAAGTGTTCCCCTTCCAAGTGCAAGGTAACCATCCTCCCACCCAAAGGAACCACTGCTCTTGACTTCTATCATCTTAGATTATTTTCGCTGACTCTTGAACTTCATGTAAATAGAATCATATGTACTTTTTGTGTGTAGCTTCTTTTTCTTAGCATAATAATTATGAGGTTCATGTTGCATGTTTCAGAAATGTAGCTGTGTACTATTTCATTGCATAAACATGACACAATTTGGTTTTTTAATTTTTTATTTGTAATGCTCTCTATTTTCTTAATTTTATTTTTAATGCTTTTATTTCATTTTTTAAGTTTATTATTTTTTAATTGAAATACCATTGATATACACTCATATTGGTTTCAATTATACAACACAGTGGTCCAACAGTTACCCATATTATTAAATCCTCGCCCCCACTGGTGCAGTTACTATCTGTCAATGTAGAAAGATGTCACAGAATCATTGACTATATTCCACAATTTTTCTCTATTCTCCTTTTGATGGGCATTTGGGTTATTTGGAATAAACCTGAAGTGAACTTTCTCGTTCAAGTCTTTTGTCTTCACTCCCTGTTGACAATTCCAGGGAAGCTTGTGTTTCCTGTTCGTGAAAGAGTGTTATTAAAGGAAACTCTTCCTGACGAGGCCTTGAACTTGCTGCCACTCTCTGCCTAAGGTAGCCTTGGGGATTGGCAGGCCCAAGGAGCCCAGGAAGGGAACTCAATTCCTAGTGACCCAGGGTGACATCACTTTACCTTGATTGCTTCTTTTTTATTGAAGACCCAGAGCACTTGGGAGAAACACAGCAGTGCCCTTGAGCAAGTATTCCCATGCACTTATGAAGACTTTCACATGCTTCCCAAGGACCAGGACACAGCTTTTACCCAGAGGGACATTGAGCTACCTACTGCTTCTGGCCCTAAATCAAGAAGATGGTCTTCCTAAACACAAATGGAAAATATATTCATTTCTGTGTAATCATACTCATACTGTAAAGCATCCATCACTACTGGTATTTAGGAGGTAATCTCCTAGTTTCTGCTAAAAGGCTTCCCACGTCCTTGATTTCTGGACCACATGACATTCTAGACCTCCATTTGCCTTCTAAGCACCTTCCCAAATATTTCTGCTCTCTCAGGCAACTCCATTAGTAAATGTTGAAAGATTCCTAATGCTAGACTCCTACTCAGGCATCCCAGATCTTCAAAGAAAAAGAGGATTCTCTTTGATTAAGCACTTGCTATGTGCCAGGTACTGTGGGGGCAGTTTATGTCTGTTTCTTCATGTAATCTTCATAGCAACACAATGAGATAAGTATTATCATCCACTTTGATAGGTAAGGAAACAAAACTGCAGAGAGAGATTAATTAGCTTGCCCAAAGTCACACAGCAGAGCCAGGGTTGATCTCAGATACATGTTTGAATCTTATGCCTCCAGGATACTACCCCTTAGAAACTGGGGGTGTCTGACCAGACCTCCTAGCCAGGCTCACACTGTCTCTAAGGTCTAAAAAAGTATTGTCTTTCAAATGACTTTGTAGAATTCCACTGTCCTTTTATAACTTTATTACATAGAGAATAATCATAGGTCTTGAGGCTAAATTAATGATAAACCAGAATCACATGTGGCCCAATGTTGAACACTTATGGTAACAGCAGTGTCCAGTGGGGACTTCCAGGAATCTGCAGACCCAAGGGGCCCACTCGGAGGCTTGGAAATGCCCAGACCTAGCTGCCCTGGCTTTCCTGTTACACTGCTTAGCAGTCAGGGAGGTCCCAGGACAGGGATTAATGCCCCCTTCGGGAATGAGGGTAGCCAGGGTCCTCAGGGGAGCTTCCAAGGAGCTGCTCAGTGGCTAGGAAGGTGCTGAGGGGTGCAGCCCAGCTGGGGGCCAGGCCTCAGATGACAGTTAACCAGAGTGCCAGCCTACCAGGGCTGTGATTAGGGCTGGCCCCTCCCAGGAACCCTGCTCGCGGTCCTCTGTATCAGAGCCTGCATAATTCCGTGCTTCCTAATTTCGGAGAAGAGTGAATCGCTCTCCCCTCCTGTTTGCCTAGAAGAAGACCATATTTATATAAAAGCCTCCAGGGAAAGTCACAGAAAATCACTTAAGAAAAACAGAAACTTTTTTATTATTATTAAGGTATTATGGATATACACTCTTATGAAGGTTTCACATGAAAAAACAATGTGGCCACTACATTTACCCATATTATCACGTCCCCCCCACACCCCAATGCAGTCACTGTCCATCAGGGTAGTAAGTTGCCACAGAGTCACTGTGTGCCTTCTCTGTGCTACACTGGAAAAAGAGAGAGTTTTAAAAGAACATTCTGAGCCTGTCAAGTGGAGTAACTTGCAGTCAGCAAGGGGCCCTCTGAGGTTGGGAGGGGCTTCCAGAGGGGTGCGCAATAGGCCGCAGATCCTTCTGGCAAGGGAAGCCCAGTCAGCCCGGGACACTGGGCTTCAAATAGGAACGGGAAGCCCCGGAGGCAGAGGAAGGGGCCTGGGGGCCAGGACTGAATGACGGCTTCTCTCTCTCGGCTCCGCACACCTCAGAGTCTCCCGAGATGTCTCCAAGTCGCCCATGTCACCATGGCCGGCAGGACCCTGTCCCTGGACGTTCCACCAGGAGGCCCCGTCCACTGGAGTCACCGGACGGACAGACTGCTTGCTTTAAGGGACAAAGGCACGGAGTTGAGACTAGAAAGAGGGGCTGCAGGGGATTCCATTCCAGCGGCAGCAGGACGGGAGCCCCAAATGGCCAGACCCAGAGAAAAAGGGGCTCCCAAGGGGCCTCGCCCTCCAGTGGAGCCGAACGGCGGGCAGGGCACCCCAAGCAGGCTGCTGGCTCCGGCAGCCCCGAGCAGTGTCCCTGCACAAAAAGGGAAAGGAGGGAAAAGGCTATGAATGCTGGCCTGGCTCCCAGCAGCTAGGCTGCCCAGAAAGTGGAAACTGCTGCTCACCCGCCCGGCCAGCGGGCTCGGCAAGCGCAGGTCAG
The DNA here is from genome assembly GCA_032199065.1 of Smutsia gigantea. Classification (NCBI taxonomy): domain Eukaryota; kingdom Metazoa; phylum Chordata; class Mammalia; order Pholidota; family Manidae; genus Smutsia; species Smutsia gigantea. The sequence goes on from JAVSCE010009163.1 coordinate 48,035, forward strand.
AGCCGCGTCCAGGGCAGGAGGCGGAGCCCCGGGGTCGGTCCGGGGCTTGTCCCTTCGTCGCCGTAACCACGCCCGCCCCGCCCCTTCAAGGCTCAGCTCCTGCGCGGTGGGAGCAGACGGAGCTCTGGGCTGGGAGTGTTCAGGCCCGGCTGAGGGCGGGAGCCGTGACTCACGTCCCCAGGGCCCAGCAGGGCCCGCTAACCAGGTGAGGCTTACTGCGAAGACGCACCCAGACCTTCCAGCCCCGACAGCTGGCCGGCCGGGCCTGCTGCCCTCACGGCGGCTTCCTGGGGGACCGGGGGAGCGAGCGCAGTGACAGCTGCCCGGCCCGGGACGGGGGACCTGTTCCGCGCACTGCGTGGGATGCCCCGGCCCCCGTGCATAGGGTGCCCCACCCGCCGTGTGTAGGGTGCCAAGTCCCCCCACCGTGCGTAGGCGGTCCCGCCCCCTTGAGACAGGACCTGGCCTCCTGTGCGTTGCACGTCCCCCGCAGTTCTGGGACAAACGGGGACTTAGGAAGTATTTACTGCCAAGTTAAGCACGGGCCCGGTTAGAGCGGATGAGTTGGTGTCCAGCAAATCCGGGTTCCAACTGGAGCTGCCAAGTCGAGATAAATGCCTCTGCCTCTGTATGGCTCAGCTCTCTGCGATATAAAGTGTGGCTAATACTTCACAAAACTGGTGAGTGGGCTGAACCAAGTAACACACGGCGAGCAGGAGGGGACCCAATACATACATGAGAGCTCTTTTTCCCAAGCGACTGGAATCCTGATCACTTCCCTCTAGAGTCAGGGAAAGAGGCCCGTGAAGCCTGTGGGGGCAGGGACCTTATTGCTTTTAGGGTCACATCTGTCACTGGGGAGCGGACGGCGCATCTGCTGGGCTCGCACCTTAGGGAGAGGCCTTAGGCTGAGGCTGTCCCATGGTGGGGTGGTGTACGGCACCTTACTTAAACACAGCATGGGGTGAGCCCCGCTCCTGTGAAGGGGCCTCCTTGCACCCCAATCCTTAAGACATGTGTCTCTGAGGCCCCTCGCACCCGTCCAGCTTGTCTCTGAGGCTGCTCCTGCCTCGCCAGCTTCTCACCCGTGGGCGGGAGTGGAGGAGGGGAGGGACAGATCTTACAGAAGGTTTCTGGAACAGAGGTGAGGATGTTCAATACATGTGGCCTATTCTGATGAGCGGGAATTTAACCCTGGATTGCACTAAACCTAAACAGGCCTCACAGTGATTATTTCTGGTGGGATTCTGTTTCAGTTGCTGTAAGGATAATAAATGTGCATTTCACTTTACACTATTTCCTGTGATCCCCACCATAAATCGGGAGGCAGGAGGAGAGTTCTTCAACCCATTTTACAAAGGCATCGAGTCCCAGAGAGGGTAAACAACTTGCCCGAAGTCCCACAGCTTTTTACTGGAAGGACTGGAATGCAGCTCCAGTGAAGACCTGGCTTACTGAGGGCAGGGGGGAGGGAGTCTCTTTGTTCTGCCTCATGTATTGCGCTTTGGTAAGACGTTTTGCATTACACACACAGGTATACACACACACACATGCTGTGTTTTTCCCTGGGTTCAACTTTCTGCCCCCATGGGCAGGGAAGGGGCATGGGGTCTACGTCCCCACCACACACTACAGACCCCATTTCGGGGCAGCAGGGTGGTGGCTTCTCTGGCTTCTGACTCGACTTGCAGTCTTGCCCCGGGCACACTCAGGCTGTCCCTGCAGAGCCAGGGTCTGTCTCACTTAGGCTCTGCTTGGTCAAGGGCCTGGGCAATGCGGCGATGGGAGGCGCCCGTGACCTGGTGGGGGTTGGGGCCTGAGGCACGGACTCAGCAGGGGCTACAGGGCACCGCCTGGCAGTTACTGCCAGGACCGGGCTAGACGGTGATAAGCAGGGCAGGTGAGACCTTCTGCTCAGAAGGGCAACTGGTCCTTTCACACCGACATGTTCAGAGGCTGTTCACCCTCCACACTGCGCTGGTGTCCAGAGGTAGCTTCCTCACTGCTGTGCAGTGCAGAGGCTGCTGAGTGAATGCTGAGGAGGGTCAGGGCACAGCTGGGAGGCAGAACAAGGCCATCAGACTTCCGTGGTTTTAGACTCAAATCCTGACTCCCTTTCTTAGCATCTGGGTGATATTGGGGAGCCACTGAACCCCCCCCCAGGTGCCAGCTCCCTCATCTGGAAACACAACATGGGTTGTGATAGTGTGTGTAAATCACTGGATGCAATGCCTGCTTACAGTGATTGCTCGGTCCTCGGTCACTGTCACTCAGTGGTCAGTGAAGTTACCCGTCCTCATAGCCGCAAGGCCAGGCAGGCAGAAGGCATTCTCAGGGTTGCTTATCACGCTCAACATGTCAAATGTTTCACTTTTTATTTTGCTTATGTCTGTCTTCCCAACTGGAACATCCTTTCTATGAGGAAGGGATCTGTTCTGTTCACTGGCGTGTCCTCGGTGCCTAGAAGACTTCCTGGTGCGTAATGAAAGCTTGATTTGTTGAATGAAAGAAAGACAGAAAAAAGAGAGAGGGGCTAGGAGAGAAAGAAGCAAACTCTCCTGAGGCTTACAGTTGACAAGGGCTGTCCAGGGAGAGCCACCACAGATCAAGCCTACCCTGCCTGCAGTTTTGTCTTTTATTTAATTTGAATTTTTTTTATCATGATTATTAGACAGAAGAACTAATAATGTACTTAGAAGTGTTTGTCAGTGAATTAAGAATGAGGAGATGATCTGCTGTTCGTTTACACTGCTGAGATCCAGTTAGTAAAAATACTTGTGTCAAATGAAGTCACCAAGTTCTAGATTTTTTTTTGTTCTTCCTGCTTGAGGCTGAAGGTCGTACGACTCCCTCTTCGCTGCTGTATGTCGGCTCTTTCACCATCCATTCTCAGTCTTCTTTAAGTGGTGTTCTGCCTTGTTGCTCTGCAAGAGGCCTGCCTTCAAGATCATAGCCAGACCAAAGCGGAGACTCATCAGGGAAAGCCGACCAGGACCACACAGGGCCCTTGGTCACACCTGCCTAAAGGTGTCAGCAGGTCCCGGCAGCAGCGAGTGGGAGGTGGTGCCCGCTGCTCAGTGTGCCTCGGCTGGATACACCATTTTGCAGAAGTCCACCATAGGCTAAGCTCTGTCTCCTCCTCATCCCAAGCCTGGGCTCGGCCATTTCCGGACACTGCCTTAGCTGTCTGTTTAGTTCTGAAAGGCCACTCAGGAAAGGCTTCTGAACCAGGTGTGCCCCGGAGAAAAAGGGCAGGAAGGTTCTGGAGTTCCCCGACACTGGCCCCAGCCTGCACACTCCCTGTCATACGTGGCTTCTGCCTCACCGGCGGCACCTCACTGCTGCCCGCGAGGGAGAAGGGAGACTGGCTGTCAGCTGAGGGAGCCCCTCTTGTACCTGGACTGGGTCTAGGAGGTGCTAATTGTCAACATATTTACCTTGTCATAAACAGTCCGCTCTGAGGTCCCCATGGGCTTGTGAGGTAAAGTGGACCAACTTTCCCTTTGAAAAGATGTCCTTTCATCGCCACTGACCAGGCTGAGACCTGGGAGAGGAGACAAGGGAAGGTGCTGAGAAGGGGGTGGGGGCAGGGACCTGCCGTCCCCACCACCACCGGGCCGGGAAGGGAAAGGGCAGGAGCCCCTCTCAGGCTCCCAGGGCAGGGAAAGGGTACTTGACCAGGCTTCCCAGGGAAGGCTCCAGTCACTGACAATGGTGCAAGAAGAGCTCTCCAGGCAGGGAGCGCCCAGAATGCCTCCCCAGAGGAAATGCATCTCATCGTGGTCTGGGGTGCATCCTGACCGGGTCAGAAGTTCCTTTTGTGTACTTACCTATGTGTTTCCTCTTCTATAAAATGCCTGTTTGTAATTTCTGCCTTTTTTCTACTGAGCTGTAGGTCTCTTTCCTAATTCCTCCACCCTGCCAAGAGGACTGGACGCTTGGTATTTTCTTGATTCTAATCCTTTGTCACTTATGTATTACACATATCTTTTCCCAGTTTGCTTACCTTTTGAGTTTCTTTAAAGTACCTTTGATGAACTAAGGTCCTTAAATTTAATGTAGTTGAGGTTCTTAATATTTTATTTTATGATTTGTGATTGTGTGATTGCCTCTGTGTGTGTGTGTGTGTGTGTGTGTGTGTGTGTGTGTGTGTCTTGGTTAAGAAATTCTTCCCTACTCCAAGATAATCACTTCCATTTTCTTCTGGTTGGGTGTCCTACTCCCAGGATACCGCTGATGTCGAGGGGCCCATGCCCAGGACCCAAGGCAGGGGCAAGCAAGCTGCAAGCATGCCTTGGTGCCACAGGACCCCCAGGTAAGCGTCCTGAGCAGCCTTCACGGTACCATTGCTTCAACCCGCACAACATTGGCCACTGGGCGCACGCTATCACTCCCGTGCCACTCCTGGCCTCTGCTCTGGGTCACAGGCCTTTGGGATCCATGTGAGGGTGGAGGGCACACATTCCGGACAGACTGGGTACTGCCCCCAACCCGGGGTACTTGCAATACTGTGACCAGCACAGAGGTGTCTGCTCACCACATGCCAGGGTCTGCCAGGGACCGTCTCACAGCTAGTGACAAACTGTCCTGTCAGGGCCACAAAGCAGCGCTTTGTGACACTATGGTAGCCTGCATCCTCCCAGGGCAGAGCTCCAGGCCGAGCTGGTCAACCCAGGCCACTGTGGACAATGGAGCCACAGTTGGGACTGGGCCGGCCGTGGAAGGCAGTGTGAGAACGGCAGCAGTCTCCCCAGCGTCGGCAGGTCCACACACGCCTCCCTAGGAGGACGGCCGGGCAGGGCCGGATTCTGCAGAGTAAACCGGGCAACTCGCAAAGCCTGGCTGGCACCCAGGCAGGCTCCGCAGACACCTGCCTGGGCCTGATGTTCCTGTTCTCAGCCTCCGCGCCGCCAGCAGGCCTCTGATAAGTATGCAGTAGCTCTGGCCCCTGACCCCACGCCTGGAGGACACGCTCAAGCAGTGAAGTGAAGAAAAGCTGAGAGGCCTTGAAAGGAACCCCGTCTTCAGCCTCATTTCTGCTCACGCTTTGGTTTGAGAGCGTCCCCAGGGAGCCACCCACCTGCGCATCCAGCCACCTGAGACGGATGCTTGGGCGCTCTGAGTCCTGCTGTCAGGGAAGAGGGAAGCAGAAGTCAGGTTTTGAGAGGTGACATTGGTAAATGTAGTTTTTAATTGGTGTTTTTTAAACACCAATAGCAGATAGACTAGTATCAGGGGCTTTTTTTAAAAAAAAAAACAAGGTGCTGAATTAAATTTGCATCTTCCCTGTCAGAGGAGGGAGCCTCGTCTCCATCTGTGGCCCCACCTGAGCAGCGTCACAGGCTGGGGCTCTCTGCCTCCATGCCCCGCCTGCGGCCCGCCATGTGTCCGTCCGTCCCCCATCCCTCTCTGTTATCAGACTTCCCCACACCATGGTCTCCCCTCTCTCTCTTCCCACAGACCACAGTTCCAACTATTTTGAGTATAAAGTTTAACTCAAAATACTTTGCCAGATGCCCCCGTTAGAACAGACTTCTGTGGATTCCAGCATTCCTTAGAATTGCACAGAGCATCCAGTGGGTGAGAAACTATGTGATGATTGAGGTGACTGAGAATTTAGTAAGCACATTAAGGGCAGTGATATTTTATTTACCAAAGGAACTTCTAGGCATCTTTGAAAAATAGTGCACAGAGGTGCGAGTCGTGCTGTCCATTGAGTCCACAGACAGGCCAGAGTGCGCGTGAGGGTTCGCAGGCCCCAAACTAAAGCCAGAGTCTCTTGAAAGGAGCCCTAGCGCCCTCAGGCCTGGGGCATTCTCTGGGTCCCTGTACCGAGAGACCTAGGGTCATGGACGCAAGTCTCCAGGGTGCCAGGTAAAAGGAGGGCTTGGCCCAGGCTACCTGCTGCCCAGCAAGTCCACATCAAGTCTGGCCATGAGTGGAGGACTGGTTGGGGTCAGAAGTTCTTTCCCATTTTGGGGTTTGAGACCCTTTGGAGTGAAAATTTTGGAAGTTTCCCCTGAAAAGTGCGTTTTGCAATTCCAATGATTCCCAGAATCCTGGAGTCCCTCCTTAGGCATCATGGACCCCCTGGCAGTCCACTCGGTTGGGAGATCTCAGAAGTTCTTCTAGTTCTAAGAGTCTCACAGTTTATGATTAGTTTAGAGCCTGCTGGATTTCGATTCCCTGGCAGAGCCCTTTTGCCTGTCTTAGCCTCTTTCTCTGCCACCAGCATGTGTGGTCGGCCATGACCATGGAGAGGGCCATGGGCCACCCTGTGCTTCTGTCCTGAGGTTGCACCTTCTCCGGGGCCCAGCTCAAGCCCACCACTTCCCATCCCCAAACTCTCTGACTTCGTTTCCTACCACATTTCCACTTGCTTACTTGCCCAGCCACTCTGGGATCCTTACATTCTCACTCAGGAACTTTGTATGACTCTTCCCACTGTCTGGAGGTTTGATTTTTTTTAAGCCATTTATGCAAGTGCAAGTTTAAAAGATCATATTATGAATCTAAAAAAGCAGTTTTTATGCACTTTTATCATTTGGGCTCAAATTGAGAAAATAACACATGAGTACATTAAAGAATTTTTTGAAATGCGAGGCAGCTTTGGGGGAATGTTAACGAAGATTATAGAGGGTATATTGGTCAGCTCTCATTAAGGTCTGCTGCAATAACAAACAACCAAACCAATTTCTCCATGGCAAACAGTGGCAAAAGTGTATACTCTCAAGTTACTTATTCACTGTGAAACAGCCATGGCTCTGCTCCATGAGGCTTCTTCATTGCAGGAGGGAGTTACTAATGAGTGCCTGGCAGTTTTTTCTCGCTTTTACCCACTTCAAAGAGAGGGCAACAGTGGACACTGGATGAAGGAGCCGGGAGCCCCCCACTTTCCTCACATGAACAGCCTTTATGAGAAAAGGAATGCTAAAGGGCTGTGGAGCAGCGACTTCCTCCAGCTGCGGGGACTCTAGCCTCTGCCCTGGCAGAGCAGGACCGTGACTGCCTCTGCACCAAAGCAGGAGTGGGCTGCAGCCACGGGGGAGGGACAGGAGGCCCAGAGGAGAGAGGGAAGGGGCTGGGCCGCAGATGTGCGGGCTGTGGCAGCTCCCCCCGAGACCCCAGGCGTCCTCAGCATAGACCAAGCCAGGCCAGCACAGTCGGTCCCGGCCACTGTCTCCTTGAAGGAAGTGCCCTTAGCCCGGAGTTGACCTAACCTTCCTCCTAGCCCCTCACCTGGGCATCTTCCCGCAGCGGAACAGGCATTAGAACAGCCCGCCTGGAAACGCAATGGGCTATTTGCTTCCTTCCCTTGAAAGATCTCTTTTCTCAGCTACAGGAGAACAAATTTCTAAGTGGATTGGGAAAGGGGGTGGGGTTCAGATATGGAAAGAATGAGGAGGGAACAGATGGTGCCTGCTTAGGCGACCAGATTTTTCCCCCCCAGTTAATCTGGGAATGACCTAATTTACATAGTATTTGCATAAATTTCCATTTCAAATTAAAGCTGTCCTAACTTCAAGTATACAGGAAAAAATAAATGAGGATCAGGCAATCTACTGCAATTGAACCCAAGCTGACTTCTGGGAAACGCAGGTCAAGCCTTTAAACCCTGGTGGAGGAGTGGAAGCGAGCTCGCCCACTGTCCAGTAGCTGGAGTGAGCGGGAGAAAGGTGTGGGAGGTGAGGAAATCCAACCTTCTCCTTCTTCCACTGTGGGGCCTTCTGAGGAAGAACCAAAATTAGGAATGGAGCAGAAAAAGCAGGGGCTCGGTCCCGAGGTCAGGATGGCTGGCATGAGGTCCAACACCTTCCGGCCCTGGTATAGAGTGGGCGTGGTTTCTGCCTGTTTCCAACATCTATTTGGCGACTTAGCTCTCCACCCATTCATTCTCATCCTGCACCAGATCCCAAATCCCATCACACACCCTCATAGACACACAAAGTATGTGAGTGCAGGGGAACACACACACGCACACTCACCACGCCCTGGGGGTCCCCACCAGCCTGGCCTGCCCAGGCCCAGTGTGTTGACGGGAACTGTGGAAAGCTAGGATATGGCAGTCGGCGTGGCATGCCAAGACTGTCCCAGGTCGGAGAGGAATCTCAGGTTGGCTCCAGTCCACTAAATGTCCAGGACCCACTCTCTCTGTCTGGGACTAACTCGGATCCAGGGAGGCTGCAGGGCAGTGAATTCCTAGGGCAGGCCAGATGGGGGCAGAGCCACAGCTGGAGGCTAGGATGGCGCTGTGCCCTGCAGGATGCGTTGTCTGCTGCAAAAGAAATTCCACCAAGATGAAGGCAGGCCAGCAAGTGGCCCTAAGTGGCACTTGCTTCAGTGAATGAAGGCTGACTGACAGGTCCTGGGTGCTTAGCTCTGGGTCTTCAAATGCTCTGTGCCCCTTCCTCATCCCACCGATGTCTCTGCATGTAGCATCTGCCTCTCTGCTCCCACTCCTTTCAGCCCAGAGGGCGGAAGTAGGGGAGCCCTGTTCTCTACCTTAATGACGCCCTGAAACAGTTCTTGCTGAAAGTTCTCAAGGCGTCCCTCTCTCAGGGAGCATCCCTTTCCTCCCTTGAGACAGAACACAGAGCAGCCTGACTGCTGGGGATGGCAGGGAATATGGAGAGAGGAGTTAAAACTAAAGCACCAGGGTGGGGGAAAGGCATTTATTAATATTTCAGAGATTAACTTTGCCAAATACTTTGTTGGAAAGTTGTGACCCAGAGGCCATATGAATCTAAAGAAAAATAGAAAAAAGACCCCAGAAAAGTGTTGCTATGCTAGCAAGACAAGATGGAAGAGAAAGGTCACGTGGAGTTGTCAGAGTCCAGCGCTGGCTCATTTTTGAAAGGCTGCACCCTCTGAGGGCTGGCCGGAGCTGCAGGCCACACAGGGCTTGAGAGCCGTCAGGGCTCTCTGCGCAGCTGCTGCAGGGCAGGTCGTCCAGTCGCCATGTGGTTAAGATGAGTCCACACACCAGCCTGAAGCTCCTGCGGCCAGGGGGACGTGTGGGAGAAAGAGGCCCGGGCAAAGCCAACGTTCTCATTCAGCTGGTCCCTTAAAGACTCCACATCTGCAAAAACATTTCATTTGGGGTCACCTATCCCAAGTATAAGAAAAACATACTTAAGCGAGAGGTCGGCCAACTCTTTCTGCAAAGGGCCACATAGTAAATATTTTAGGCTTTGTGGGCCGTGTTCAAACTTCCCATTGCAGGGGAAGCAGTCACAGACCATATGCCAACGAGTGAGTAGGGCTGTGATCCAATACTAAAGACACTGAAATCTGAGTTTCATATAATTCTCATGTGCTGTGAAATTATTCTTTCGATTTTTTTTTTCATTTAAAAGCATTCTTAGCTCACAGGCCTACAAAAATAGGCAAAGGGCTGGATTTGACCAGCAGCCCATACTTTGCTTTAAGCAAACCCAACAGCAGAAAGTTGGGTCTTTACAAATACAAATCAAAAGTAGATTGATTTGATTTACAGCAGAATCTAAGTAGAGGGTTCCTTGAATGCATTTAAAATAAGATCTGACAGTAACTTCTTCCTGCCATACACAATGTTACCTTTCTTCCTTTCCTCCCTTTGGTGTTTTTCTGACTGACATTTGCCATCCATTAGTGGCTGCAAAACTCACAAGCAACGTTTTGGATAGAACAGAGTAGAGTTGGATAAAATAGGATATCGGAGTTCATCACACTTAGCTAATGTTGGTAATCTCTTATAAAATTTTAAAGTTAAAGCCAGAGAGTGTCCCTTTCACCCCCAACCCCAACTCCCTTGAGACAAGAACACAGAACATGCTGGCTGCTGGGGTGGGAAAAAAAGACCAGGGGGAGAAAAGGCATTCATTTGTATACACTTCTATACCCTACCCGTGGACTGGGTTGCAATGTCAGACATATTTCTTACAAGGGATCATTGTCAAAAATTGGAGAGCCCCTGCTCTGATGAATATTGGGAAAGAGAAGGGTTGAACCTCCAGCCCTCCTGGACTGCCTCTCAGCTTGACATTTCTGTCTCCACCACTGTGCACCCGGGCTTTCTCTGCTCATCAGCCCTGAGAACCACTGGTCAGATGTCCTGTGATGCTCTGGCACACAGGGTACCAGATGCAAAGTCACAGGCCACATGTCGCTGTCATCATTCGCACGCCACCCAACATCTTGTTCACCCAGCACCTTGGAGACACAGTGCCTGGTGCACAAGTGAAGCTCGGCAAAAGCATGTTGAATGAATGAACGACTGAGTCCTCACGGCAGGGTTGCAGGTGCAAAGGCCCCGAGTCGTGAGGGGGCACAGTGCAGTCGTGGAGCTGAGAGAAGTGGGGGAAAGATATCTGCACGGCTCTTCTCCCAGCTGCCCTGCCTGAGCACACACGCTGCTCTTAGGGTCTGGGGGGATTTTAGGCTGTGCTCACTCCTCCTCCCTTTGTCAGGGAGCAAAGGGCCTTATTCTCCCAGGGAACACAAGGTATATTCAGACCTCACCTTGGCATGAAGAGAGGGCCATGCGCATTCTCAGTGAGACATGCCAGCTACCACACAGGCTGCAGGTGGAACGCTGCGTCCCAGCAACCCAGCAGAGTGACCCACCTCTGGGACGCTTGGAGGGTTGTAAAGCAGGCAGGGGTGGCTGTGAGCTGAGGTCCCGGGCAAGGGTGGGCTTGGCTGGGGAAGGGCTCCCAGAAGGCAGAAATGAGGGAGACTGTCCCAGGTACAGGGGCAGAAGCTGCCACAGCCCCTCCCTTGTGCAGTCGTCACTCAGGGAGGGCCTCCTCCCTGAGCAAATTAGGGATCCCTGCCCTGACTTAGTGCAATGGCTGGAGGCAGCTCGGGGGAGTGACAGCCACATGGACCCCATCTGGGTTCCCTCCTCTCCAGAACCAGGTTTGAGAAATTCCCTAACATTACACAGCAGGGGTGAAGGAGGAGGCTTGGAGTGTGGGGTAGGAAAAACTCACAAGGCTAACAGAGAGCAAGAAGCAAAGAAACACGCAAGCAGGTGTTTCCTATTCTGTCGTCCTTCCTAGGGGCAGGCTGAGCTGAGCCTACAGGGTAGGTCTGCATTCCAGAGGACCAGTGGCTTGGGGTCCATGCATCCGTGGACTACTCGGCTCCAGGCAGAGGAGATATGCAGGCATTGTCTGGGGGAAAGGTGGCAATGCTCCTTCAGCATGATGAGGGGTAGAGAGGAAGTCTCTGGCTTGCAGGACAGTGAGCTGGGGAACAGCCCCTCTCTCTGAGAAGGGGGCATGGTCCCAAGAGGCTCCTGGTCCAATCAATGCAGAGAGCTCCCAGGAGCTCATTCCGAGGCCTCTGCCCTTTGCCCTGGCCACCCAGAGAAGCTGCCAACTCCTCAGAATTCGGCACAGCCCTCTGCACAGCCTGCCGATTGTCCGAGACCCTCCGTGGGCAAGGGCCCCCTGGGGCTTGAAGGTTGGGGGGAGTCTGTTGACTGTGCACCGATCGTCTCGGCCATGACCATGTAACACACACAACGAGCCAGACTCCATGACTGTCTTGAGCCCCCGCTAGACAGACTTGCAATGGCCTCCTAATGAGAGTTTGCAGACAATCCTGAGAAGGCAAGATACAAGACTCCAAACTTTCCCTTCCTGCTCTCAGAGTCTATTATTTTATTTTCTGTAGGTGAAACAGACATCTGGTACACAGATCTTCATACGTTTTAAATGCCTCTCCCACCTTCTGCATGTCTTATAACCCCTCGCCTCTGCTATCCTGCATGTGCATTTGAGTATGAACTTAATGGACACTAAATAAGTCCACAAAGATGCTGCTTTTCAGGTGGTTGAGCAGATGTGCATCTAAGGAAACGAGCTTGTGCAGGCGATCTCACCTGAAAGGCACCATCAGTCCGCCCTCCGCGCCCCAGGGGCGCCGGGACAAACCACAGGCACAGCCTGCCTGGCGCCCCGCCCTGAAAGAGGCACTCTGGGGAACTGGGTGTGCAAATGCCACCCCATCTGCCTCCCTCCCTCCCTGCCAGGGACTCTGGGTTCCTTCAACAAGGAAAGGGCAGCCCCTGACCTCGAGGGGCACACACCAGTCCAGTGCTGGGAAAGTCGTCTGTGCTCAACGATTTCGATGGATTAAAAGCAGGGATAAATCTTTGAAGTTCCAGCCTAAGTGGATTCTATCACTTGAGGGGCCTCTGGGAAAAGCAGGCCGGGCCAAGGAATGCTCCCGGAGCCTGGGCTGACTCCTCCCCAGGGTTGAAGGCTCTTGCCTGAGGGCTGATAGTCCCAGTTCCGGACTTGGAAAGGCTCAGAGGCTCCTAGGCTGTTATGGGGCTGTGCGGGCGGATGGGTGGGGCTAGGGTACCACGCAGCCACAGTCTCCACCGGGGCTTTCAGGACACTTGGCTTCCCAGCCAAGCACGGGCCTGCACCCGGCGGAGTGGAGAGTGGCCGAAGGCCGGAGGGCCCAGGGCTGGGTCCAGGCTGCTCTCAGTTAGCTTGGTCGCCTTGCCCTCTCTGGGTTTCCTCTCCTTATCTGCATCACAAAGGGGTGAAGCAGATGACCTCAAAGTTCTTTGCTGATTTAAAATGCCACATGGCGAGTTTTCTCTAAATTCTGCCCAACCCGCAGGATCGTTCTGAGATTGGCATGAGGTGCACAAAGACCCCCCGGGAGTCGCAGAGCGCTGCGCACCCCAGCCCTTCTGGCCGGCAGCCTGAGCCCTGGACCTGCCTGGGCATCACGGCCCAGATGCTCTTCTTAATGGATTTGCTAGCCCCTCAGGTCAGCCATTTAACAAAAGACTGGCTGAGCTTGGATTCGATTTCTTGGAGCCCGGACTTGGGGGCCTGTCCTGTCGAGCCACTTTCTCAAGCCAGTGGCATTTACAGACCAGGGTGGGTGGCAGAGGGCGGGCTCCTCCCCCATGTCCATCCCCTGCACTGACAGTCCTGTGCTCCATGACATCAAGCCCCAGCACGTGCGAAAAAGAAAACCCAAACTGAAGAGCTGTGGGTCACCCACCCAACCACGCTCCCACTGACTGGATTCCAGAATGGCCCATCCAGACGGGCATGTCCCAAGGCAGCCATGGATGTCTTTTTTGGAACCAGTGACATTTGGTCTGAGGCCCCTAGAGAAGCTGGAGGAACCCAGCTGGAGGAGGGGCCCATGGTGTCCGGCTGTGACGTTTAGGCCACCTTCACCCGGAGGGCCCTAATGTGCAGGTGGTCCAGCAGGTCTCCAGGAGAGAGATCCGACGGCAGCCTAGGGAAATCCCACCTAGCTTGAAAACAGTGAGGGTTTACTGCTTCCTACGTACCGTACATGATCTCATTTAATAGACACACACCACTAGTGGGCAGATTTATGCCATTGTCATCCCCATTTTACAAGGTAGGAAGCAGAAGCCCAAAGATATTACATAACTCAAGTCACAGCCAATATTTGGCCCCAAATGTATCTAAAACCAGAGTCCACACCCTTCACCCTAAGCCGTGTCTTCTCCAGGGTGCTGTGAGAAAGTCACAGGCCCAAAGACGGAGCCACTCATTTTAATGGCCCTTTGTCAGAAATCAAGACTTACTTCCTAACCTAACTGCAGTTTCAGCCTCCCAAGAAATGTCACATTTTAGCAGCCAAACTTGAATTTCCCCCGGTGGTGATCCTCTGGGGGATGCTTTCCCTTTAGGGGGGCAATCTTGTCTAAAAGATGCAATCCTTGCCAATGAATTCCTTCCTCTGTTTAATGGTCTCTTTGCCTTTAAAAACCATCCCTTCTTATTTTATGTTGGAGCCCCTCCCTACTTGCTAGATGAGATGCTGCTGAGATTCACAAATTGTTTAATAAAGTTAATTAGATCTTCAATTTTACTTGGTTAAATTTTGTTTTGTAACAGTGGAAACAGCTTACCGTGCATACACACCTTCCTGGCTAAGAAAAACTGTCTCCTAGGAGTGAAGTGTCCCCAAGCTGATCCTCATCTGGTGTTTGCTGTGTGTTTGCCATGTGACCCTCTCTTGGCCATGTGTGATTGGACAGGGATGGGTCCCTGGCTCAGGACTCCCCACCATGAACTGGCTGGTATTAGCTGATAATCAACCCTCCCCAAATAAGACTTAGAATTAGCAATCAGATCCATCAAATGATATCTTTCTCTCTTAGGGAGTTGATTTTGGACATAAAGAGAAAATGAGCCAGCTTGTAACAAGGCAAGGATCATGAAGACGCACTTAGAAGAGGGTGAGTGAGGTGTGCGATCACCGAGTCACAGGGACCCGTGGTGCTAAACCCAAATGCTTCTGCACACGGGCTGGCAGCATCCCCTCACAGGTGGGCACCACATCGCGCTCAAGGTGGAGAACACAGGTTTTATTGTAACTGAAGACATATATTGTTACAACAGTTTGTCAGACAGAATATGAGAGACCTGCTTCATGTAGCATGGGAGAATCCCAAACTGGCACGCTGGAGGGGAGAGGTGGAGTCTGATGACACATGTATACAGTGGAAGGACGTGGGTCCCAGACTGTGTGAAAATTTGGTCTTGCGAGTACAGGAGAGAGCGCAGTTGGGGCCGTAACAGTTATCCTCAAATAAGGGATATTTGACAGCTTGTAGAGTAGCCAAGTGAATGGTATGATAAGCAGGGATATCATTTAACCCCTTTAAAGGCTTGCCAAAAATTCCAGTATTAGAAAGTGCACCACTGTATTAGTCAGGACCCTTTCGGTTTCAGTAACAAAAACTGAACTTAAATTTACTTACCAAAGAGCTAGATGGCTCAGTAATTGAAAAATCTAAAGATAGGACTGACTTCAGTCATGGCTGGATCCAAAGGTACAGTATCACCAGGGGTTAATATTTCTCTGTCTCTTACTCTGCTTTCCTCCCACTGGCTTTATTCTTTGGTCGGCAGGCTCTTCCCACACTCGACAAGGTGGCCAACATGGGCTTCATGCTTCATGCTGACCTCCTTTCCAGCTCAGCAGCCTCCGCAGATAAAGAGCAAACCCTGGAGGTACAGCGGGAGTCCCAGGGGCGGCTCTCATTGGTCCGCTTTGGGGCATGTAATCATCCCTGCACCAATCAAGGGGCCAGGGAGAAGCAGTGACCTGATGGGCCTGGCCTGGGCCATGCGCTCCGCTCTGGATCTAGGGCATGATGTCCGCCCCCACCAGGACACAGGGCTCAACGGTAGCGAATGGCTGTTACGGGAGGGACGCTGAACAGGCAGTAATAACAGATGTGCCCTCAGCCCCCAGCAGAATACTACAGCCTCTCTGGAGCAAGGACCCTGGAACTCCCAACGTTAGCCTCTCGGAGCTGTCTTGAATGCCAAATGACTATCTGACTGCCATCTCCATGAAGTCTGACTTATACTTTCATGACAGGCTTATCAATCAGATCCTTATTTACAAACAACAAAACCCACTCTAGTTTGTTTAAACAGAAAAAGAATGTATCGCAGGGTATTAATGGCTCACAGAACCTCTAGCAGGTAGAGAACGGGGCTTGGTGCTCTGCAGCCATGAGCAATACCCAGATCCCCACAGGCCGCCCACAGGCTCAGCCCCACTGCCTCTGGCTCGTGCTGCTGGGCGCCTCTCAGCCCTGCCGCGCCTGGGGGCCCCACGAGCCCTACCACCAAGATGAAATCCCAAGCGGTAGCTGCTTCCTTGCTTTTCGTTCTCTTGTATTGAAGTTCTGTGTTGCTGCCTCCAGTTGGCAGAGCCGAGGTCACTTAGCCGTGCCCTCCCTGCAGAGGTGAACTGGGAAACCAAGTTCCCATCTCCACCTCCACCTTGGTGAGGTAATGCCCCTGACACGGCCTATTTCCTAACTTAGGAAGGCATTCAAGTGATGCTTGGCTGGCACCAGTACAACCCATATCCACTACACCATACTTCAAATAGTTGGGTCTGCTGCCTCTTCTGGGTTCTGGAGAGATCAAGCAGTGGGGCCAAGGCTCTTTATTTCCACGCATGGCCTCGCGATAAAGCTGTAATCTCTGATCTTTGTAGCCAATGGAACCCAGTTAGCACAAGTCATTTAGTGAATGTAATTTAGATAGAATTTGGCTTAGGGTAGTGTTTTCTTCCCAGCAAGACTGGATTACAGAAGCTTTGGATTTCTTCTAAAAGAGGAAAGTCTTCAGTGGGGCTTTTGAGGGCCTATAAAGCTCGGCCATATGGGGCCCTCCCAGGAGTACCAACCCACGGACATTTAACAGGGTTTTTTACAGAGCTCTGCAGATGCCACATGGGGCTACTACTTAACCACAGACTGTCCCCGTCTGACAAGGAGCTGAGTTGCCAGGCAGGAGCTCCTTGGCGAGGGTCGTCCAGGTCTGATGAATTTCCTTCAGAGTTCAGAATCCTATAGTAGCTCTTGCCAGGAGGCTGGATTATCTGACCTGGATCATCTGTGGCTCTACATTCCTCCCTCAGGAACTGAAGTCATTCAATTAAGAAATAGTTTTTTGAGGGTCAACTATGTAATAGTACAATAGACATTGTAGTATTGCACTAACACTGGATATATTCTGCCCCCAAGGAACCTTCAGGCAAATAAGATAGCTAAAGCTTTAATGACGTTGGGGAGGCAAAGAAGGAAATGAAAATGTTCATACACCATTATCCAGAAAGAGATGCAGTTTTCATTTTTAAGCAGACCTATTGATTGGGATCACTTATGGAAGCAAAGGTCTTTGACCCAAAATAGGACTACAGTCATTATTTCCCAAACATGTAATCTAACAAAGAAATGTCTCTGATCAGAACCTTCATTTGTGTAAAAGTCCTCTAAAGGTATCATTTAATTCTGTTTAATTAATGAAAAGAATAAGATCAGAGGAAATGATAACTTGAGAAAATCTAGCCTACACAGTCAGTGGGATCTGGCAACTCCAGGCTTTGCCCAGTGGCCCCCACCCCCAACCCTGGTGTGTGTGTAACTCCCCTCAGAATACTGTCATGATCCACAAAACAAAATGTGGGCTCTGACAGCAAGGGAAAAGAGGGAATATCTGTTCTAGACTCCAAACATCCTCAACAGACCGCAGGCCTCCTCGGTTCCACGGAGGCTGCGGATGCCCAGAGAGACCACCAGGTGTCGCTGGGGACCCGCGACAACGCGGCCCCGCGCTGTGGGCACACATCACTTAGGCCTGTTTTCAATCAACACGTTGTCAGTTCTTCCTCCCCGAGGCCCCAGGGGTGTGCTAGGAATTTTTATTTCTTGAGAAATCCTGTGATACAGCTGCCCTTTGTTGGCTCTGCTCGAGAGAGTGAAGGCTCTGCTTGCTCTGCCGGCCCCCCAGGCCGGGACCACCGGCAGCAGCGCCCCCCTGCTTCTCCGATGGAAGCCCTTGCTTCTGCCCCGCTGGCCCCCTCCCCTTTCGGCTCTTCACTCTATTTATCTTCCTCTCCCTGGGCCCGGTGACACTGGTGAGCTCCCGGCGGGCTCTGTGTGAAGGACTCCATCCCAGAAGCCCTGCGTGAGCCCTGGCGGATTGCAGGACCCCCACCCCGGCTCCCACAGAAGGAGCTTCTGAGCTCTGTCCTCAGCTTCCCCTTCGGATTCTCCCCCCAGCTTTGCCCCTTTCTTCCGACGCAGCCAAGTTAGCGCAGTGTTGGGCTGGAAGTGACAAAAGCTGAAGCCGTCTCACCAGGACCTCCAGAGCCCAGTCCTGGTGCAAAGGGGTTCGGAACCACGCCTGTTGTCACACCCCTCCTCCCTCTGCCACTCACTAGCTCTGGACATCCGGCAGGTCACTCACCCTTCCTCAGCCCTTCAATGGGTAATTAGATAGTACCTCCAGATACATATATTAAATAAAATTGTAAATACCAAGGAACCCATAGGATATAGCATGCTGCGAGCATTCTATAAATGCAAAGTGACTCTAATTGTTATCGCACTGACACTTACGCAGACACACAGCAAACCAGCCAGCCAAACAAAGGCAGAGGGTTTAGGACCCTCATTCCCCTGAACCTGCGGCAAGATGGTGCATTAAGGAAACAAAGTCCCAGGGTATTTATTCAGAGAGGCCAAGTACAGCCGAGTCTAACCTTCTCGGTGTATGTCAACGTGATGAAGGTGTTCTGAGCCCGGATGGACGCTGTCTCGGTCAATAGCAATAGCTTGTTTGGCAAAATGCCCTGTTAACTGTCCTGGGGCCTTCCGGGAAAAGGCCATTTGTGGGTGGAGTCGGCCGCCCCCTCCCTCCTCCGACGGTTTGATTCAGCTCTCCTGGTTTCCGGCTGCCACACTGCAGCCGTGGGGTTTTGTGGGCGCCCACGAGTCAGAATCCCGAGTGTGGGGCCCTGCGGCTGCTCCCCGCAGGCCTGACGGCCACACACCTTGGAAAGCCTGGGGACAGGGGGAAGGTAGGTGGAGCCGGTCTTCCACCAGAGACTTTTCTGGCCACTCGGAGGAAGCTAGATGGCAAAGGGGGCCCCTCCCGGCCGAGACCAGGAACTGCAGCCTTACCTGCCTTCGGGACTGTTCCCGAGTGACCCAGATCTTTGCAAGGCACTCGAATACGCACAGCCAAGATGCGACTGCTTTTGTTGGGCCGCAGGCAGGCAGAGCGTGTGTGTAGAGCAGAGAAAAGAATAGGTGTTGCCTTGTACGTGGCCTAGAGCTGCTGCTCTGCGCTTGGCAGGCCCACGGCTATTACAGATCCCAACCCACGCCAGGCAGAAGAGGATACTTCAGAGCATATCTGCTCACCCAGAAACAGGTGTTCATGCTGTGAAGATTTGATTCTGCATCCATGAGAGGTCTGGACTTTGAGGGAAGGGTTATTCGGTCAGAGGATCCAACTGAGAAGGGTTCAGTTGTCAGACACCTGTCCCCACCAGAACCCAAATCCAAGACCATGCTGAGCCCTTCCCACGTGGTATGAGGGGGGTCACACCCAGTGGCGCTCTGGCTCTGTGACCTCTGGGCACGTTTCCTTACCGATCCACCCCTCAGCTTTCCCATCTATAAAAGGCAAGCAGCCTGGCCACCCTCTAAAGGATTAAAGACCATTCAGGCACTTTGCCCAGTTAGACACAATTGCGATCCTGAGATTCATGGAGACCTACCTGCAGACTACTCGGGTGCAGAGGAAGCTGCCTCCCATCCATGAAACTCAGTGAAGTCGACCAGCACCCCAGGTCCACGCCTGGCCTCCTCATGCCAGCGCTGGGAGAGGCCGGGAAGGGCTGAGCACACCACCCTGCAACCTGGGCTGAGCGTGCCTCACTTGTCTGTTTTAAAAGTTGATGAAACCCTCATACATTGATGGTGAGAATGTAAAATGGGGCAGCCACCAAAACAGTCTGGCAGCTTCTCAAGAAGATAAACATAGAATTACCGTGTGACCTAGCCATTCTACTCCTAGAGAAAGTCCCTGAGAAATTAGAGTACATGCGTGCATAAGAACTTGCATGTGAATGTTCACTGCAGCATTATTCATAATAGCCAAAAGGTAGAAACAACAGAAATATCTATCAACTGATGAATGGATAAATAAAAGGTGGTATAGCCATACAATAGAACATTATTCAGCCATAAGAAGGAATGGAGTACTGAGCTCTGTTGCAGCATAGACGCATCTTGGAAACATTATGCTAAATGAAATAAGCCAAGATGTAAAAGCTCAATATTCTATGATTCTGTTTACGTGCAGTGTCCAGACTAGGCAAGTCCATAGAGACAGTAGATTAGTTGGTGCCAGGGCCTGGGGAATGAGGAATAATTCATGAGTATGTGGTTTATTTGGGGGTGATGGAAATGTTTTAGAATTAGGATGGTTGCACAACTCTGTGAATCTACTAAAACCACTGAATTTTATAGTATGTGAATTCAATCACAGTACAAATAATAAAATTGTCACACATGCCCACACATACAAAGACCGCTTAGCATGCCAGCTGGGGTGTGCTCTGACCCTGGGTGAACAAGCGGGTTGGGCGATGCTGGGGGTGGGGCTCTCCTATAAATCGGACTAACCAGCCTCTTTCCTTCAGCTGTGCCTGGTTCTAAAGGGGACACAGCAGCCACAGGGCCGCTCCACATACCACAGAAACGAAGGGCTGCCGATTCGCTAGGGCCCAGCGCAGGGCCGGCAGGGTGCTCACCCCAGGCACCTCACGGGAGGGTTGCAAAGCTCATAAGCATGCTTTGCCTTGGTTGGGCTTACAAGGATCACGTGTTCCAAACAGCAAATCAGGGCTGATAAATGCAGTTTGTACTCACGGGGATGGTAGGATATACCATTTTAACTAGGGACTATCTCCAAAAATTTGATAAGTCTCCAGTTTTCCAGGACACACTCATCTCCCTTTTCCCCTCCAAACACACAAGTTTCCTAAGAACTTAGACTCTTTGGGGAGTCACAGGCAGCAGCTTTTTCCTGCAACTCAGGTCTCCAGTGAAAGGCCTTGCCCCAGACCTGGACGGTGAGCCCCGTAGCCACAGTCTTGCTTTCCATGGTTTCAGTTGCTGGCAGTCAACTGAGGTCCACACACAGGTGACCCTCCCTCTGGGGCAGTGGGAGAAGGTTAGTAGTCACCTAGTGCTATGTCACAGTGCCTGCATCCTTCACCTCACTTCCTCTCATCACACAGGCGTTTTATCATCTCACATCATCATTAAGAAGTATTTTGAGAGAAAGAGACCACATCCACGAAACTTTTATTACGGCACACTGTTACAATTGTTCTATTTTATTATTCGTTGTTAATCTCTTACTGTGCTAATTCATAAATTAAACTTTATCACAGGTATATATGTACAGGAAAAAAACAGTATATATATATATATGGGGTTTGGTACTATCCGTGGCTTCAGGCATCCACTGGGGGTGCTGGAACGTGCCTCTGTGGATAAGGGGGGACTACTGTGCAGCTGATCTAACCCATTGCTCAGGTTGAATCAGGCGCCTGCAGCCTTTCCCACAGCAGGGCATAGAATGCAGACCTAGAAAACACTGTTTCCTGTTTCCTGGAAGCCTGTTTGGAAACTTGACAGGAGGTTCCATGCAGCAGAAGCACTGAGGGGCTCTCTGCCTTCCCCACACACACACCTACCATCCCCTGATAGCAGCAAATTTTACAGAAGAGGCGTGGGGGGGGAGTCACATCCAGGAAGCTACTTAAG
Organism: Smutsia gigantea; assembly: GCA_032199065.1. Lineage (NCBI taxonomy): Eukaryota > Metazoa > Chordata > Mammalia > Pholidota > Manidae > Smutsia > Smutsia gigantea. The sequence continues at coordinate 69,183 of JAVSCE010009163.1, forward strand.
TAGGAAGCTGTTTCATCTGGTAGCTTCTACTGAGAGAGGGCCAGACACTGCTAGGGACATTTATCTAATACAGCTCAGGATTTCTTTCATACCGGGGACATGCCACGCACCCACTTTCCTCCACTACTGCCTCCCTGGACCAAGCCATGGCCATCTTATATCTAGATTAATCCAATAGCCACCTAACTGGTCTCTTTATTTGCAACCGTGTTCCCTGCCTCCCCAAAGTCTATTCTCAAACCAGCAATCAGAGAAATGCTTTTAAAACATAAGTCATGTCATTCCTCAAACCCCTGCAATGGCTCCCCATCTACTTGGAGTAAAAGCCAAAGCCCTTACGCTTGGCCCACAACCCCCTGTGTGATGCGCATACCACCTCCCCCCCCTCCACTGCGCATGCCTCACCGATGACACACCCCAACTTACTCCCTAGACACTCACCTGTTTCCCCCAACACACCCATCCCAGGGCATCTCCTCTGGGCATGCTCAGGGCTCTCTTCCTCCTACTGACCCTGATTCACACTTGCCTCTGTGCCCTCTGCCTGGGGGCTCTTCCCAGTTTCCTGTATGGCTCCTTCCCCACTTCCACTGCCTGACTCTCACCTTACATGGGGGCCTCTTAACCACCTCATTAGGGTGGCCAGCCCCACCCTCCACAACGCTGACCGGTTCATTTTTCTCAATTACATTTAGCACCATAACACTTTATCAGTCTCTCTCTCTATTCCAGTCTATTATTTCTCTAACGTAAAGATCAACCATATGGGAAAAGCAAAGGCTATGCAGTCATAGTTTACTCTGCAAGGGAGTAAGTCAGCCACTGTCCCTAGAATTTCAGCACCGGCCCAAAGACAGACAAGGGAGTAGGACAGCTTTATAGTGGAAGACAGAGAAGGCTCCAGGTGTGCCCTGATGAAGGCTGTGGGCACAGCACGGCTGGAGGCGGGCTGCCTGGCGTGGGGGCATGCTGAGTGATCAGTTCGGGGTGCACATGTGGCTTTCTCTTGTTGGTCCTAAGGTGGACATGGAGATAAAAGTTAGGGAAGCTGTCAGTTATTAGGCAGGTCCTGGCCATTCTAGGAAGCTCATTACAGGAGTGATTGTTTAGCTTTGTGGATTGTTTACTAGTGAGAACAGTCTGGCTTCCTGCAGGTCTGATTCATGGCAGGCTGGCTTCCTGCGCTGTTTATCAGATACGGGATCGGTTTGGTGGGCAGGTTGCTGCAGATGGTGGGTCAGAGTTTTGTTTTTTCTCTATGGTCCAGCCCCCAACCATTTGGCTAGTCAGTCTCTTATCCCTCACTAGGATCTAAATACTAGAACATTGTTTTATTTAGTGCTGTATCCTCAGAGCATGGAACACTAGGCGCTCAGCAGGCACTCAGTAACTGCTGACGATTATTATAACGCTTGTCTAGATCTAGTTAGAAAAGTTGTGACTCTGCCACATGGCCTGGGTAGGAAACCGATGACAAGCTTGCGTAATTTAAGGCAATTCTACAAATGTATTTTGAGTGCTTGCTACATACCCAGGAGGCTCTGAGTTGGGTCGTGGTTGTTCACTGCATATGACTCAGGACAATTATTGGCTGAGAAGCAATTGAAGACCAGGATTCTGAATGCTTTATCCCTTGCTCAAAATTTCTCTTCTCACTTTGAACACAGCTCTGCCTTTAAGACCCCTGCAGGTCCAGGTCTTCATTCTTCTTTCAGACACCACGGCGGCCCCATCTGCTTTCTCCACCCTCACTACCCATGAGACTCATTTAGTCCCCATAGAGTGCCTGTGTGGTTGCTGGTTGTCTTTGGAATGAGCTGGTTATCCTCTCGGTTGGATTATACCCTTAGAGCAGAACACACATCTCACCCCCAGTACGGGTGACACATGGGAGGGTCTCAGTCAGTGATCTGAGTTTCCCCACAACTCCCCACCCCGTCCTATATTTGACTTTTCCCCTGAGCTCCAGATCAGCTCTCTGACAGGTCTGAGGATGCTGCCATCTTCCACAGACAGAGGCACCCCTCGTGCAGAGCTGTTATCCAGCTGGCCTGCTGCCCCAAGGCTGGGCAACTATTTTCTGAGAAGGGCTTTCCATCCAGTTAAAAAAAAAAAAATGTTTAAGTGATTCTAAATTATCTGTTCTCCCAGAAAGAAGATTTGGGTTAATTTATCTTTCAAACAGAACCTGCCAGGGGCCAAGAAACAGGCCAGGGTGGAACCGGAAATAGAACCTTTGCAGTGGCTTATCGGCAGGCCAAGTTTGGTGGTAGCAGACGGAATGTAAGCTCCTCGAGGGTAGGGGCTGGAGGCTGACAGGTTTACTAATGAATCGACACCTGGCACACAGGGCATGCTCCACAAATATTTACTGAGTGAATGGGAATAAATACACACATTCAATTTGAAGTGCCAAGTTTCAATAGCGATCATTTCAATATTCATTCATTGTGTTGTTTTAGTTTTCTCGGCTATCACAAAACACATTTCATAAAAAAGCAAATGATAGAACTACAGACGTGAAAGGGGGCCCTGAGGAGCGAAAGTGTCATCGCCCACTTCTGTTCATGAACCACACTTGCTCTTAACACAGGAAACAGAGATGTGGATGCTGCTTCTTAGCACACAGGAAAGCTCGACTTCAGAGTTCACCGCGTGGTTTCAGATCCTGCCACAATCGCGGATCCCTCTGTGGTCTAATCTCCAAACCTCTTTGCTCCAATTTCATAATGAATCAGACAAGTCAACGTCAGTCACAATACGCTCACAGTGTTTAAAGCCTTGGGAAAAAAATGTGAGAAAGCTTTCAAAAGATCCACAATGGTCCCTGGTTTCATTTATTTAGATAACTTCTTTTTTTTCCACCAAACCCAGTGAATGTTAGAAACAAATGGCCTCAGCCTTGGACCTCAAGCTTCTGATTGAATCTAATCAAACAGTTAAATATGCAAAAGAAAGGCAGTTTCCCTTGTCGGAAGCCTCTGGCCGCCCCTGACCCCGGGTCATGGGTTCCCCAGGACTCACATCTTGGAGCTTAGAAGACAGTCCGCTCTTCCTGCCCATCACCAGCGAAGAAACTGAGGTCTTCAGACAGACCCCAGCCCTCAGGAAGTCCCTCCCTGTGCCTAGCTTGAATCTCTTCTTCTGGCCAAGACGCACAGTTCCCTCTCGCCCTGTCACGGCTGGAGCAGGGTGCAGCTGCTCGCTGCCCTCCTTTTAATCATCCTTCATGGGCTCACAAACAGTTATTAGGTCCCCCTTCAGCCTTCTCTGAGCCTCATTTTACTCACATTGAGGCTGAGAGCTTCTGAGGAAGGCATTTTACTCAGAGCTCCACAGACTTGTGGAGTCTTAAATGGGTAATCAGCCACTTCACCCACTTTAACCTCCACAAATGAACAACTCTTTCTTTTACAAAATTTAAACCTATTCAAGGGGGTTCCCTGGCAACCAACCCTTACTAATAAATCATGCCTGCTCTAGGCCAGGACAGGGCATTTTTTTTTCTTGAGAAGTCACCCTGGCACACAGGCACACAACAAACAAGCAGCTGCTCCCTCTGGAGTTCTGCATTTGCAGGGTGCCCCCGCCCCCTGCCCCAGGCCATTGTGGGCCTCGGGAGTTCTCATCTGTCTCCCGGACTGGGGGAGAGGGGGGCTGCTGCTCTGATAGACTCTCACCTGGTCCTTTCTTGTGATTATTGGACTAGAAACACAGCAGCTGCAGGGCAGGACAGAGTATAAATCGAGGCTTGCTTAGCTTCCACTAGGCACACACCAGGAAGTTCCACTTCCTATTCTATCATGGGGCCTTTATTTTCAGTTCAATGCGTAAACCCACAGGTGGAAGTCCCAGGTGTATGGCTGGCTAGAGTTTCCCACTGGGTCTCCTCCATGCTGGGCCCTGAGCTTGCCTCCAGTGACAGGAGGCCAGAGCAGGAGCAGGGCAGGGAGGTTGTAAGGCTGGTGTTGTTTTAGCTTTGAGAAAGAGTGATTTCATTTCAAGAGAAATTTTAACCAGGGTGACTAAATTGAAAAGGGCAGACAATACCAAGAGTTGACAAGGAATTAAAGCAATTGCAACTCAGTCATTGTTGGTGGAATGATAAACTGGAGCCACTAACTGGAATTCCTGACAGATTCCAGCAATGGCTCTAGCAGTTCCACTCCTAGGAATAAGCTCAGAAGAAATGAGGGTTCATGCTCACCAAAAGACATAGAGTTGGAAAGTTCATAGAGCTGGAATTCATGAGTAAAAAACTTGCAGCAGCCACCCAAGTGTAGAATGGAAGAATAAATTATGACATATTCCCACATTGGAGGAAGGCACAATAATGAAGAGAACTTACTTACAGTATAACATGGTGAATCTCAGACATGATGATGAGCAAAAGCCAGACACAAAGAAACACATGGCATGCGATTTCATTTATACGGCATTCCAAAAAGGCAAAACTAGTCTATGATGACAAAAATCAGCCTCTGGTTGCCTCTGGAGGGAGCCTAATGTCAAGCTGAATACCTTAGATCTGGGCATTGTATTGGACATATTAATCCTCAATTAAAATAAAGAAAAAAAAGAATGTGTCTATTGAATTTTCTTCTTCCCAATGAACAACTCATTATTTGCTCCTCTTTTTTTATTTTTTCCAGCTCTGCTTCACTGGGAAAAGATTGGAGATGACTCACAGAGGTGTATGGTCTTGAGCTGTGTCTGTGAAGAAATCGAGGTGATACTAAAACAAGACCTGGGAAATAATATGAGACCAGGTGGGAGGACCGTCTTCAGGACTCATGTCAGGAAGCCCTGAGCACCTCCTAGGGATGTGCTAAATGGAGCTTTCTAGCAAATGGAGCTTCCTAGTCAGTGCAAAGGAAACAAAACAGTTCCGAATCCAGAAGCTGACAGTTCAACTGATCAGAGGCACAGAGACCTTGGAGAGATCTCTGCTGTGCCATCTCAGAAAATAAGCAATTAGGCAATCAGACCCCTTCCCGTTAATTTTAAACATCCCTTTGGGACCCTGGGTGAGTTCCTTAGCTCACATCTCCAGCCCCAGAGGTCCCCTGCCCCTGCCATCACAGTATTTAGGGGAGGCAGCAACCCGCATTCAGTCAAGGGGACTCCCCTGTGTCCCCTGTGCACTGGTAACCAGACGCCACTTACTTTCCTGGGTGCAGTTTGGGGGACGCCCTGCTCATGAGGGCCGAGTCTCCATTCTTGGGGGTGCCTGGCTTGCCCACCTGGTTCCTGGCCCCCAGCCGGCATCCTCAGCCTGCACTTGGCCCTTGGGCCTGTCTCCTTCCTCATAGGAGCTCCTGGGCGGCCTGGCTCTTTCCCCAGCGGCTGCTCTATTCTGAGCAGCTCCCTCCGGTCTGGGCTCGTTCAGCATTCGGGTTAATGGATCTTTCCACTTTCTGGCTCCACTTTTTGAATTGAATTCATATACTGCCCCGGAAACTAAGGGAAAAAATAGAAAACGACATTCTAAATGAAGGGATTCAAATTCTCTCCTCCGGTCTCCACCCTGCTCTGTCCCCACCCCAGGGAAAGACAAGCGAGCGCGCTGGAAGGTGTGGGTGTTGCAGACAGTAAGCAGGCGAGTAAACAGCACGATCTTCAACCTGCCTTTCCACCAGCTCTGCAGCTCCAGCCACACAGGGAGCAAATGTCATGCCTCCTTGGCTGGGAAGGGTGAGCAGTCTCAAGCCCATCTCAGTTGCCAGGTTAGAAGGTCACATAAATCTTGAATTCCACATGCCTTTTGGATAAATTCAGTTTCTAATGGGTTACCCATTACATTTTGATGTACTCATGTCAGGTGTTTTAAAAGACACCTGAATCCCTGATGTGGGAAGGAATTCACCAAGTAAGGAGGGAAAGACCGATTTTTATTGATGTTAGCTTAGCAGAGATTTATTGACACAGACACCCAAATCTGGCCACAGTCAGATGATGCAAGGGACGATTTTTACTGTGTCAGAGGCACCAGACACTGATTGGTGAGTTTGTGCACGAAGTCCCAAAGTCCCGTTGGCTCATTTCTTCCTAGTTTCTTCTCTTACACACACAAACGCAGGAGAACAGCAGTGGGCCTCCCTGACTTTTGCCCCAGAAGGTCGAGTTTCAGGGGAGCCCCTGCTCCTACCATTCGCACCAGGGCCCTGAATGGGCTCTCAACAGAGGACCCCATGGGCACTTATGCTAATGTGGGCACATGATGGTAACAAGTAACTAATAATAGAGGGAGATTTGATTCCAGCAGCAGTGGCAGCCTCTCCTGCCTGGGATGGAGCGGGGCTGTTTGCATGTAAGGTGGCAGCGAGCCAACGCACTGGCCTCCTTTATTTGGTTTCCTTCCCTTTATTCACGTCTATAATTGAGCCTTTGTAAGCGAAGGGATATGTGTAAAGGAGCTAAATTCGGAGCTGACTTCACGGGGGTGATGAGAGCTCTGGAGGCCAGCTTTACCTTGTGTTCATCTTGCTGACCAAAAGGAAATTCTTGGCCCGTATCTTGGAAAACAAGCAGCCAGTTTGCATTTCTCAAGATCTCTCGCTACCCATAGGATGGTATGAGAGGCATTCAGAAGGGATGGGGGGACGGGAGGTTGAGCCCCAGTGAGGGGGAGACATTGTGGGTTCTTGAATTCACCGATTCCTTGAATTGGTCCTTGGTTTAGGAGGGGAGGCTAGATAGAAGTGCAAGTCCCTGAGTGGGATCCTCTCAGGGGGAAGCCCTCTGAGGCCTCACACGGGACCATATGCTTGGGCGTCTGCCAGCCAGTTCATTCAGAGCGGATCACGTGTTGTTCTGCAGCCCAGAAGGGTCAGCGCTGTATAGGCGACGTTAACCGAATGGGTTGACAAATGGAGTTCAGAGCCGGAAATTGGATGAGGTGCTCTGTGACTCTACCGGCTTGGAATAGGAAAAAACACTGCCCAGGTGGTACTGGCACTTAATTACCTGGGTCTGTGGCTTCTCCATCAAAGACAGTGTTCATCTGGATGGTTTCCTAAGGAGAAGGAAGAGACAGCTTCACGCACAGCCCTGAAGATCTCCCCCAGGCAAGGCCAGCCAGCCTCGCCGCCTGAGAGCCTTACGCCTGCTTTCCTGACATTTCTTTATTCACCAGGCCCCACCGTGCTAGATGCTAAGGACACCGCAGTGAGAAACTTGCAGCAAGCAAAACTTGCAATGAAGTGGGAGCTGTTGACAAAGAGGCACTGCAATATGGAGTGACAGGGCTTTGGCCAGGCAGGGGGCAGAGGGTGCCCTGGGAGTACAGGTGGATGTGGCGGGACAGTTAATCCAGACTCAGGGGCTAGGAAAGCGTCTTGAGCAAATGATGTCTAAGCTTCATATCAGTAATTACAGAAATGCCATGCAACACTGGCAGGGGGCTATGTCCCCTAAGGGGGACCCGCAAGGTGGCAGGCAGGGCAGGTACAGCCTGTGGCCGGGCTCCTGGGACAATGCGACACTGTCTCTGTACAGGGCCTGCCTTCCCTAAGCACTGGGGTTCCCTTATCTCTCTCTTCCCCCATCCGTATTCTGTACTACCCCTCAGGACCTGAGCTCTGACCCCATGGGAACTCCCTTCACAGGGTGCCCCCCAGGGGCATGCCAACGAGGACGGTGTCTGCAGTGTAGTAGGCCTTTCAGCCTGGTTTTCACCACGTAAGCATTGCCTAGTCACATGCCCACAGCTCCCCAGCTCTGAGGAGAGGCAGGCAATGGAGACCACCTGGGCTTCCCCCACTGATCAGCTCGGCAGCTGCACTTCTTGTGGCCATGGGGATTTACTTATTTAACTGAGTAATTTAGTATTACCTATTTCTATTTCTAAGGCAGTCTCTGGGCGGCACCATGGGTACTTGCCTTACATGGTAAGACCTAGGAAAGAAGAGACAGCCTCTTCCTCCTCTCTGTCCACAGACCAGCAAGGAAAGCACCTATGGGCCTGGAGCAAACGTTCCAGCGCGCTGCGTTGTCTCCCTGTGGGTGCATCACCCCCAGATGTATGGGTCTTAGATCAAAACAAAGTTTTCTTATCATGGATGGAGGAGAGCTGGGGGGTCCCCTTCCAGTCCCATCACGTCCCAGTGGGAGGGTCAGGCTCAGTAAAAGAAAATCAAGGGGAAAAGCGGGGGTGGTGACCAGCCAGCTGTCCTGGAACCTTTGCTTTTGCGAGACTCTTAATTTCCCCAGCTGTCCTCCCAGGGCAGGTGTTGTCCCTCTGGTTTGCCAGGTGAAGCTACAGCTGAGAGGCCGAGGGGGTCCGCCAGGCCGTGGGCAGAGCCAGCCCGGGCCCGAGCAGTGCCCTCTCCCTGTCACTTTTCTGAAAGGTTGTGGAAGACCAGAGGAAATATAAATCCGTTTGGAGGCTGAAGCACCAGTTCTGGCCTTTAAACTCGTCCCCCCCCAGCTCACTCTCCCAGAGAGCTGGTGTAGATAATAAACACCACTCTTCAATATTTATGAAATCCAGTTCTTCTGTAAATATATCAGCACACATGTTCAGTGGAGGGAACGAATTCCATCAGGAGCCTGCCACACAGAGATAGGTTCCAGTGGCCAAATTCAAGCATCTCCCTGAATAATAAACATCCCGCGGGGCGATGGCAGGGTCTGCCTGGGGCCGATGGGAGTCCACCAGCCCACACCACCCAAGCAAGCCCCATGTCCCGTGGCCGGCCATGCTTACCACCACCACCTCTCTCTTTGTATCCTTCATTTCTGCAGGGAATAGAACAGACAAAAGTTAAGCTTCTTGGACACTAAATTGACCTTAAAATTCTACCCCCACAATGGGATTTCTCTTAAACAGGCTTTGAACTTAGTATTGCAGACACGACAAAGAATTTTCTATCTGTAGACATTTGTTGACAGCTTTTCATCTTCTCAGAAAAATACACACACACAAAATAACACACAGAGTTAGAAAAAAATAATTTTTTTTACTCTTTCACAACTTACTGTTATTACTGGACCTAGGAAATTAGCTTTTAATGGGTTTATAGATGAAGAAATATTGGATTGATAACATTTGTTCATAATATGGGGATTCTTTGCATCCGTTCCCTATGCCCTTTTTAAAAAGCAACTGGGGGGTGATGCTTCATGAAAAATCTCATTTATTAAAGTCATATCACTTGATATGATCAATAACTATTATAACCAGATGTCTAACTCTGCTTAGACATGTCTTGTGCATGTCAGACATAAGTGCCTATGGTGGAGTGATTAAAGCAATCCGTTTTTAAAAACACACATTCCAGTCTTTGTCCTGTCTTTCCCTGTGGCCTGGATTTTCCTTGGAGCAACAGCTTTTGGGGCCAGGTGGTGACATCTCTCCTCAGGCTTGGATACCTTGCTCAATTCATCAGCATCCCTGAAATCACTCAGCCTCCCCAGCCCACCTGACTGTACCCAGCCCCCCTTTCTAAGTAGGCTGACCCCTAAATAACTTATGAAAATGATCAAATCCATTACAAGCTGAGAAGCAAGTATCACTGGTTCTTTAAAAAGAGACATCTGTCCCATGGAGGAAATTAACTGTTCTCAGGAGGGCTCATGCCCCTCCATGTGCAGCCACAAGTAGGCGCTGTCTGTGTTTAAGCCATGGAGAAGCCTTCAGTTCTCTTCCACCGGCAGGGAACGGACCTCCAGGTGCTCACCCTGAGCTGATTGCAGGTGACTCTGGGTGGGGAACAGGCAGGACCAAAGTGAAAGACCCAAGAGGGCTCCTGGCACCATGCACCCGCCTTCCCTTTCTCCAGCTACCCCTGACCCTCCATAGATGAAGGCAAATTTCACAGCTGAAAAGCCCCAAGACAGGACGGTGCCCTGATTCTCTGCCAAGTTGGGGCCCTTTTACATAGTACATCAGAGCAAGCAAAACCCAACAGCAATAAACAAAGGCAATAGGCACCATACATACCTTGTTTCTTCACCCTGTGGGGGGGAAAAAGGATGGATAAGAATTACCCCAAGAGTATTCTGCATACATGATAACATGGGGGCCCACGGGCAACTGTATTACTCAGGATTCAGGGGTTGATTGAAAGAGGGCCCAGGGATAGAGATGAAAGTAAAGGCTGGGATCCCACCCCTGCTCCAGGCAGAGCAGCTTCATCACTGCTGGTTTGGAACTAAGGAGGTTCTGGGAGTTTGATAAGTTTAAACTCTACAGTTTTACGGAACTTCAGGGCATACGTTTTCTCTGACACTGAGTGAGGGCATGACTGCCCCAGTCGGGATGCCCTGGTGATTCTTCCTGCCTAATTTTTCTCCTCAGTAGCCAGCAGAGCAGAAGGCTTGGCTCACGGTGGAAGGTTCAAGGCCTGGCAGTTAAACCCTGGTTTCCTATAACATGAAGAGCTGGACTTGGATGTTAAGCCCCTTCCCACAATAACCCTGGAGTCTAAAATTCTATGACTCTAATTTTATTCTTTGCTATTGGACAAATACTGGCTGCCGTGTGGTACAACTAATCTCCAGAGGGGCCGGGTCTTAGTCTGAATTACTAACTAGTTTTTCTTTTTTTAGTTAACCACGTTGCAAACCATTAATATTTAGAATGTAAGCTAAAGCAACTAGGTTTCAGGTGCCCATTCAATATACAAGCATCAAGTGCATGTGAGTTTCTGTGTCTGTTGAATTACCTCCTTTAAGAACTTCTGCCCACATCCCACTGCAGAGGGTGCCAGCATTACAAGCTTAGGCGTCACTCTGCTGCAGCCAAGTTTTTTTTCCCCCCAAATCAATTTGTGAGTGGAGTCCAAACAAAAATGCCTTTTTTAATTTCAGCAGATGCTCGAGGATTTCTTACCTTGAAGTCAAGGTTGCCAATAGCAACAAACTTCGCCAATAAATATGGCAAATGCTATGCTCATCGTTATGCTCATGCCTTGTGCTTTTATGTGGTCTTTCATCTGTAGATTTTAAGTTATCTGACAATACTAGTTAATCTTCAAAATACCTTTAAAAGGCACATGAGTCTTATCACACATTCTTTTATCAGTGAGAAGTTCCAAAACTCAGGTTCCAATACCCCCAGGATACTTGGCATTGAAGTGAACTTGGAATCTAGAATCCTGAGCTCACTGGGACTCGGCCATGAAAAATAGTGCAACCAGATTTTTTAAAATAGTGTATTAAGCATGTACTACATCAGGAACAGCGCTAAATGCTTTCTTCGCATTTGCTCATTTATTTGTTTAGTTTTCAAATAGGGAAACTGAGATTCACAGAGGTCACTTACCGAAAGCCATATACCCAGAAAAGGGAGGGGCAAGATTTGAACCCCGGCCTTGCCTCACTCCAAAGCCCACACTCAGAGCCACGATGCTCTCGCTGTAAGAGCTCCAGGTACTCAAGACACGGGCTCTGGGGGAAGCGTCAAGCCATGTGGTGCCCTCTTTATTTCCCCCACCTCAGCCAGTAAGACACTCCACAGAGGGTCTCCATGCAAAGAGGCATATTGGTGAGGAGGTGAGACTATAAAGAAGAAACAGGCCTGCGTTTCCAGCCCTTGAGAGCTGATGGGGCTGTGTACAAAACAACAATGATGATTTACTCACATAAAAGCCCAGGTGAGTCGCTGAAGCCAAAAATGTAATTCCCTTATCAGTTTTCTGTGCTTCCTCTAATTCCATCCTATCCTTCAGCTCCCCTATGAGTGACAGCACAGCCAGCATGGCCTATCACTGCTCTCAACTGGGCTTTTCTCCGAAGCTTTTATCCAGGCCAAGGTCACTAAGAGGCTGGAGCCCCAATTTCATTGAGAATGCATCACGGAGGGGCAGGTGCCAGGGAAAACAAAGGACAGGTTCCTGGCCCAGCAGGAGATGAAGGGGACACCTGGACCAGGGGGAGCTGGGATTCCTCCCCCCAGATCTCCTTTCCTTCCTTTACCGCAGCCCTCTTTGCCCTGTAGAAAAATCCTGATTCTCTCTTTCCTTCGGGCATCACAGGAAGTAGTGTCCTGAAGGAAGTGGTGGACGGTGGAAAGGGCCCAGCCCGCTGGCCACTCACACAGCTTTTCTGTGCTTCCCAGTGTTGTAGAGACAGTGTCTGTGGACGGCTTTGGCCAACAGGACGAGCAGGGACGCCAGGAGGCCCAGAAGCAATATGGCGCCCAGAGTGGTGACAAAAGGCACATACCACGCCGATGGAGAATAAACGTTTTCCCTCAGGACCTGGTAGGTGATCCTGGGCTTGGAGGACAGAGAAGGGGAGGGTGAGCGGAGGGTGGTGGCATCTTTGACATCAACACTTCCTCCTGTTGAGTGTTTATTCCTCTTTGTCCTTGCTCTACAAACTGGACATCTATGCGCCCATAGTTCTTGCCGCTTCAACCTACCACCTTATTCATAGTCTTTCCAGACATCCATGAGATCAAACTCCAGAAAATTCAGGGAACTGAAGAGCATCCCCAGGCCTATTTCATTCTCTGCCTTTCTTTGCCTTCCCAAAAGCTAAAAATTCCATTGCCTTTTGTCCCTGCCCAATCAAGGCCTGAACCTGGGCCTAATAGAGCCATTGTCTCTCACTGGGAAGGCAGGAGCCACAGAGGTTGTGTTTTTTTAAACACTTGGCAGGCTTTTCAGTGTGCACTCACTACAAGCTGCATGGCCAGATGAGTGGGCTGCTGAGACCACAGGGAAGCCGGAAGCTTGGCATTTGCTTCTAGAGAGGGAGACAGAAAACAACCAAGTTGTGGAGGCTTCAGGAGTGGAGATGTCACAGCTGGGTCACGTTGTAAGCCCCAGAAGGGTGGCAGTTCCTCACTCAGGGAAGCCTATTGGCTCCTACCACCACTCAAGGCCCTCAAGGTCACCTCATTCCTCCATTCATGGGGATGATATGGACCCAAGCACACAGGAGATGAACATTAACCAGTTCTTGTAAGACTCTGAGAAGCAGAATTGGACCATCTGTCCCAGGAAGCTTGCTAAGGTCTGATGACTTATGCTCTGGCATACTGCAGGTATAGGGCTGCCACCAAGGGCAGCTCCCTTTCTTCCTCACACTGATTCTGTTATGGCACCTTCATATGTTCTTGCCACCATTTAAACAGTCTCTTGTTATTTTATTAATTTGCATACCTGTTTGTAATCTGTCTCCCCATCTAGAACGGTGTCTCTCAAACTGTAGTGCACATGAGAACCCCACAGAAGGCTTATTAAAAATACAGATTTTATTATTAAAAACCCACCCCAGCACTTCTGATCCAGTAGGTCTGGGAATGTGGTTGGGGATCTCAGATTCCAACATCCTTCCTTGGAAGTCGTGGTGATGACCATGGTTGGGTGAGGAACGGCTTTAATATGCTGGGGTCACCCAAGTATTTCCATTACTAACAAGTTTCCAGGTGACACAGATGTGCTTGTCTGGGTCCCCAGTCTGAGAACCACTGCTCTGTATATATAAACATATATAAGCTTCATGAGAGCAGATATCAGCTGTGGCTTGTTTGCTAGAATGCTTGATATATTATAGGTATTAGATCCATATTTTAGATGGAATAAATGAATTTTTGTGGCGTGGAGGTGGGGAGTAGGGTACACTGGTGCACAGTGACTCTCCCAAACACGTGGAGAAGCTCCTGAATGCTCCCTGTGTTCATGGATATTGACTTGCAGTGGTTCTTAAGAGCAAGTGGAAAAGGGGTTGCAAAGGTTGCAGCCGGCCACATGTCCATGAACATTGGCTTCTGTGTCAGAAGCCCCAGTGACGCTCAATACCTGACCTATCACAAGTTCAGGGATAAAGGCATGCACACCCTTCTCTACAGGGCAGGAAAAGTTAACAGTCTACGTCCAAGGTTTCATGCAGATCTTGACCTACACCTAGCCACTGCTCAAGTCCAGCCCGTGGTTGCCATTCCTGACAACATCCTAACATCTCAACTGTATGATTCCATCCCACATTTCTCCTGGGTCAAGAGGCTCCATCAGGGGAAGTCACAAGGGATGTACTTGGCCAGTCCAGTTCCCAAAGCCCTTACCCTGGGGGTTGTGGTGACAGCTGTGGTTGGGTGAGGAATGACACTAATGCTCAGTGTCACTGTCCCTGTTTCAATGCGAGCCTCAGCTTTCTTCCTGCCGGAGAGCAAGTTGTCATCTGTTATGTAGACAAGTAAGTTGTAGTCCCAGAGCTTATCAAACCCACTAGCATAGTCGAAGCGTGCTGCAAGGAGCAGGCTTGTGACGTTGGATCCAGCGTTGGGAGAGAAGGTAAAATGACTGTTGACATTGCCTAAATGAGATTTGATACAAAAATTTGGGGGAAAGGAATAAAAGAGAGTTGAGAGAGAAAGGTTTAGAAGAAAACTGTATTCAGTCTTTTCCTTCAACATCCACACCTCAGGTACAGACTGTGTTTCTGATGCACCAGGGCTGGGTCAGTGAGAGATATGGGCCTTAACTGCACCAGAGATTTCACTAGTACAGGAAAAACTCTTGCTCGTAATCTGTGCAGCTACAATGAGGGTGAGAGTAGAAAAGAACAACAGCGCACCTGCCCCAGGAGAATGGCCACCATCTTGCCGAGCACTGGGCAGAGACTTAATAATCCTGGTGCAGCCTCTCCAGCCAGTTGTCATTTATCTGGTGACAATGTGTCACTCACACTCCGACGAAGGAGTGGGCTACATCCCCAGCCCTAGGCCAAGCTCACTCCATGCCTTTGTTGGAAACTAGTTGGTCACACTGGTGACAGATGCCTTGGAGTTTCCCAAGGAACCCACCTCCCGGCGTGGCAGGCATCACAGTCCCAGGTCCCCCTGAATCCACCCCATCCCAGCCTCCCCCATAGCTGGGTTGGATCTCGAGTCTCACAGTTTAGGGAGCCCAGGGTTAGAGAGGCTGCCTGCCCGAGCAGCCCCGGCTCATTCCTCTGGTGCATCCAGACTCATGACCAACTGAAACCAGTAAATGGAGCAAGAGATGATGCAATTTTCACTCTGTAAAGGCCTGAGGGTTCTCAGCACAGATTATTTCCATCTCGGCAACTACAGTCCCGAGCAGCGCCCGCCCCTGGTTTCATGGCACAGCCTGCACAGAGGCTCCCTACTGCTCCAGGTCCCGCTCCGCCCGGGCTCAGCGGCGGCCCAGATAGATTTTTACTCTTTCACGTAGAATTGCTCTGCTTGTTTGGGTTTCAATCTCTGGCCTCAGCTCTTCATTAGATGAGTTATTTTGGTCTAATTTCCACTGAGGGGTGCTCTTTTTTTCCCCCACAATGGTTTATTTTTAAAGAGAGAAAATGAATGGAGCAGAAGAGAATTCCTGAGGACACATTTCAAAATGCGTTTAATCTATTTAATCTATTATTATCCAGAGAGAGGACTGCGATTCCCTGCCCCCACCACAAGCTTGCAGGAAAAGAGATGGCTGAAGAGTAGGACTAAAAAAATTTTAACTACACTAATATGATTCATGAACCATACCGGATGAGCTGGGAATCAGCGGGGAGGGTGGAGGACACCATCAAGGGGTTTCTGCCTTCCCTGGGGCTTTGAGCAGCCAGGGATGGGGGTCTGGGAAGAGTTAGGGGAGAAGGGGAAGCCGAGAGGAGGGGAGGCCAGGGCCCGTAGACTCTTCATTCAAACCCCCACCCATATACATGGCCCCCATCAGTGTGGGAGCACAGGCTCTGCCACCGAGAACCCTCAGAAACGGCCCAGGACCACTGCCGTCAGTACTGTACCTGGGCCAATGGAGTAACGAAAAGACCTGGGGCTGGAATCAAGGTCAGTGCACGTGAGCTTGAAATTTTGAATGTTTGTGCCAACTCTCAGGTCCACCGGGATGGCCAGGAAATAGGAGTTTGGGGTACAAACTGGCTCTGCATCATTTTCTTCGAGGACATTCACGGTAACCTAGAGCCGCAAGAAGGTGGCCATCATTAATAGTAAAGCTTACTGAGCGCTTACTGCATGCCAGACCCTCTCTGTGCTTTTTGTGGACTGGCTCATTTAACCTCCCCTGAGATAGATATATGATTATTCCCATTTTATAGATGTTGAAACTGAGGTTTAGAGAGATTAGGTAATTGACATAAGGCTATGCAGTTGATGAATGGCAGAGCTGGGATTTGAACTCAGGTCTGCCCTGCTGCAAGCCCTATGCTATTCTGTACTGTGCGCATTCTGTACTGTAGTGTGTGTGTATACGTAATGTGTGCATACATTCACATAGCCACGCATTCACCTAGTCACATATGCTCGTCCGCGGATGATACTGAGTTGTTTTCCCCATAATGATTATGGATTCACAGTGACCTCCTATGCTTCCTTGCTCACTGCCTTTGTGAATTGGAAGTTCTATATTTAACATTGGAATACAGGGCAATGGTCTTTAACGCTGGCTCCACTTTCTTAGACCCACTCCAGACCAAATGAACTGGACTCTCTGGAGAGTGACGACCAGGCAGTTTTTATGTTTTCCGGCTGATTCTAGTGTGCATCCAGGGACAGAAGGAGCCGGCCTGGCTCAGCCAGGATCTCATCTGGGACCCGGGGTATCGGCACCGCACAAAGCTGGCAGCCCTCACCTGCCGCTGCAGGGAACAGCCTATTCCCTTTGATCACAGTCTCTACGCCTGGTGAATCGGAATATGGGCTGGGATGCCTGCCAGCACAGACTCACAGACCGTCAGCCCTGGAAGGGACTTAGGTGATCATCACCCTTTTTAAAAGCTGATGAATTTTGAGTCATATTCCTTCTACCTTTGAATTTTGGGGATTTCAGCTATTTCTGAACACAGAAATAAATTGAAATGTTCACTCCAGTTAGCTCCCCAAGTGGAGTCCATTCATTTTTCTAAAAACCGAACCTAACAAACACTACAGTTATCTTCAACTTAGCGCATATTTTCCTCAGCTCACAATGCTGAGCCTGACAGATCATTAAAGACCCTACTGCATTAATTCAAAGCAAGTCATCAGAGGCACTGGACTGCCCAAGCACTGGGCTATCAGGTGACTCTCCGCTGAAGAGACTGAGAAATTGGGACACAAAGGTAAGCATTGCTCAGACCCCCGTGGAAAACGGATCAAAGTGGAGGGATGTACTCGGTCTCCTGCCTCTGAACCAGTCATTTTCTATGTCACACAGGGCTGCCTGCCACTAGGTAAGAGTTCATTTTGCCTTATGCCTTTTCACTTCACTAATGGAAAAGATCAAGAAATAGTTCGGTCTCTGTGGCCATCCTGTTACCCTCAGATAATCCTGACCACTGACACACAAACCTGTTAACTCAAAGCGCAGCCATGGGCCAGCTGCACAGGCGCCACTTGGGAGCGTGTTAGAAATGCAGATTCTCAGGCCCTGCTCAGGCCTGCTGACTCAGAATCTGCATTTGACTCACATTCCCAACATCAAAGGTCGAGGGGCAGTACAGCCCTGTGTCAGCCACATCACTTTCGATCTGGTGTGAGGGGGGTGGGGTGGAAACATGGCAAAACTACTGGAGGCTGGGAGGAATGCGTAGCTCAAACCCTCACCCCACTCCTGGCAGCCCGCAGCTCACCACCGGCCCACCAGCAAAGGAAGATTAAACGGCAGCAAGAAGAAGATTGTCCCGCAAGTAGCCATCCATCTCGGCCTGCCTCCCAGTCAGCCACACACTGGGGGCTGCAGATGTCCATCCTTATTGCCTGGGCACAGCTGTGTGTCGTCCTGGACACCACTAGCCATTTCCTATCACAGCTGCAGGATGTACCCTATCAAGACTCCTTATTGCTACAGCCCCACCCGGAGGCTGCAGGAGGGATACTTAGTCAAGCCTTTGGTGAGGCACCCAAGAGCCCCACTCACAGTGACTGAGCTCATGTCCTCGCTGTTGGCGGCCTGGATTCTGAGAACATAGGCGGGGGTGGTTTCATAGTCCGCTTTCATCACCAGCTGGAGGTCTCCCGTCCTGGGATTGATCCAAAATATATTTGGGCTCTGGAGGCCGGCTCCGCCGGCAGTGATGGAGTACACAGTGCTGCTCTGGGGCAAGTCTTCATCAGTCGCTTGCACCTGTCCAACCCGGGTTCTTGCTGGAAGAAGAGCGCGTCTGAGGTTAGTCCTGCTTGGGGGGCAAGGAGAGGGCCCAGGACCAGGAGCAGTTATCCTCACTGCCTTGGGCAGAAAGACTTTTAAAGGCTCTTTGCTGTCCAAACTGTCTGTTTTATATCTTCAATTCTATTCTATTAAATTCAGATTATGCGAATGAGCACACACTAGGTAACCGGCCTCGGATCCAAGTAGTGCTCTGAGGGTCAAAAGACAATTCATGCCTTTCTCCGGCACCCCAGCACTCCCATTATCATACAATTATAAACAACACTGCAAAGAACATTCTCCCACATGCATCTTTTTTTCACCAGTGTTCTCTAAAAAGCCTTTTGTATTTTTCTAATTTTCTATAAAAAGCACGAATTGCTCTTATCAACAAGATGAAAAATCAGCCATTTCTAAGGGTTAGCAACTGATGATTACAGAGTATACATTTTTAAATACTCTTCCATTTTGTTTTACAGATCTTGTGGTGGGTTTGATAAGAGTTTGGCTTGCTTGTTTGTAGCAGGTCTTTCCCATCAATTACACTCTGCAAGGGCAGAAACCTGCTCTCCTTCAACTATACAGCCCCAGCCCAAGGTGCTTGACCCCATGTAGGTGGACGGTAATTATAGTAAGACCTGTGTATTCATAAAAAGCCTTGTCTACATGTGTTATTCACTGGCTAAGGTATAAGGAATTAAAAGCATTTTCTTCAGACCTTCTTTTTGAACTTAATGTCAGGAACTGGAGACTATGGTAAAGAGAGGATAAAATGGAGAGGACATCATTTTAGAGATTTGGGGTTCATTTGTTGGTTTCATATAGAAGAAGCTCCCATAATAAAAGGATCACAGCGGCACCGAAGTCTGACTGCACTGAGTTAACAGGGGTTCCTTCCGACAGGGGAGGTGGAGAGAAGCTGAAGGTGATCACAAGGGGCGAGCCTGCTGGAGTCCAGGTGTCTAAAAGGGCGAAAAAGGCCTCCAGTGAATCCTTTTAAGGGAGAGAGGAAATGTCTTTATTTCGTTTTTAAATGAAAGAAATCTGGAATGGGAAAGCTTTTCTCTATTTTTAAATTTCAATTCTCTGAGTGAACTGGATGAAATCACAGTGGAGACCAAGGGAAAATTTAGGCTACAAAAGGGGAGGATGGGCGGAACCAAGTACACCGGCAAGGAAGCCATGGGGGCTCAGAGAAAGGCCGTTTCATCAGCAGTTTTCAAGACCTTGATTTCACCTGAAGGGCTCCTCAGCAGTGAGGACAATTTAAAAAGAAATGAGAGGTGCAATAAGCACGAATGAGCTGCGAAACGCTGCGCACACGACCACTCAGGGCCCCGGGAAGGAGCTTCCCCGAATGTGCGTCTGGGTGAAGGGGTCCGTCAGGAGCATGTGGTCTGTCTTATCTGTCACTTACGTGGGCTTAGTTCTGACACGTTAAATACGTAGGATGGCTTTTCAAAGGCAAGAGGAAACTCGTTTTCTGGGCTTGTTATGAAATAAATGTAGATGTTATCTAAAAACAGAAGTAAAAGAATTAAATTGTAATATCCTATTCTCACTCAAATATTTATTCAGCATTTTAAAAGCATCTTTTGTGTATGAGGCTCTGTGCAAAATATAGGGGATACAAGGTGACTAGGACCTGGTGTTCCCACCTTCAAGGTGCTTAGGGTCGTCACCTTTTGACGAACACCTGTACAGGTCGCTGCAGAGGCTGGAGGACGCACAGGCTGAGTATACTTAGAGTTGGACACATGTGGGAAAGGTGGAATGGTGCGTGTGTGGGGGCGTGTTTCTAGGCATGTGCAAGGATTCCAAGGTATAAAACTGCATGATTCACTCAAGAAAATTGCAAGCTGTTTGGCCTACTTGGGAAAAAGGGGCTTAGAGGGGAGCAACAGGAGGTGAAACTAGAGAGTTAGGCAGGGTCTGGATGTTAAAAATTCTTGTGTGCCACGTCAAAGAGTTTGAACTTGAAACTGACAGCTTTGAGGAGGCATTTGAAGGCTTTAAGGGAGAAAGTAATATGATGGCATTTGCACTTCCTGAAAATCGCTGAAATGTGGAGGATGCATTAGAAAGGGGCATGAGGAAAGGCAGGCAGACATCTCCTTAAAAGACTTAGCATTGTAAGGCAGCTGAGAAAGAGGAGGCGTTCTGCGTTGGAGCAGCCACAGACCCTTGAGATTTTAGGACTTGGAGATGGATTAAACGTGCCTGGTGAGGGACCGGAAGAGGCTGTGCTGATTCCCAGGCGTTCGGGTGTTTTGAAGTCTCCCTTTGAATTCACAGACCCCTACTCCAACACCGAGGAGCGCCTATCACAGTTTAGTCATTGCTACTCAAAGAAGATACTTCATGAAGTAAATCAAAATGATACTTGCTTTTGTAGTAAGGAGGGGCAGCATCCTGCACCTGGATGATCACCGTGTATATATTGCCAACTGCTAGATTACTTGGGTTTTCATAATCTAAATCACCAATCAACTAGATTAAAACAGAGATATCAGATTACACAGAACAAACAATCCTTTTCATTGAACTGATAAAGACATTTCCACATACTGTTAGACGATATGATTGAAAAACCTTGCTGGAAAGCACTTTGCTGATTCCCATCTTTGCTCACTGCTAGAGCACTTATTTGAAAGAATTTACCGGGAGAGAGAATCTATGTTTAAAGATGTTCATCAAACACTACTGCCCAACAGCACTGGCTCAAGACTTCAGGTTGGTTGAAAAGAGGCATTATGTAGAATCCTATACACAGGGATATTCTCATCATTTAAAATAGTCATGTGTAGATGTATGGCATATACATAAAATCTATGCATAGGGAAGGAGACAAGAAGAAAATACATCAAAATGTTAATAGTGGTGATCACTGAATGGGAGTGCTCGTCTGCATTTTCTACATCTTCTGTAGTGAACATGTATTAATTTCCTAAATAGAAATTAGTTTTTAGTTGACACCAGAATAACATTGGTAAGACATTCTTCGGGAGGGAAGAAGGGCTTGGGGTGGGAGACAGAGAAGGAGCGGCGTGAAAGCGTGCCTTCCTGGAGGCTTGCTCCCCTGCCGCCCGCCCAGAGGCTTTATCTATGATGCAAAACCCCACTAATACAGACCCCGCCCACACCTTCCTCCGCCCTTCCATTTCCCCTCCTCCATCCTCACCGCCCCTCGGTGGGAACGCTGTGGCTAAGGGTCCATACGGTTCATGGGGACCCCGGTTTCTGCCCGTCCTTCCCTCCAGTCTACCTTTGCCCCTGTGGAGATGCTGTGGGGTTTGGCTGCCTCCACATCCGTATTTTCTCATTCTCCTCTGGGTCTCCAGCGGTTCTGCAATGCTGAACTTAGACGCACCCACGGCCCTGCACGGGCTTTCACCCACCTTATTCCTCTCTGTGCCAGGAATGAGCGCTCAAATAAACAAAAGTGCTTGAGCCCAGAGGGCACTACCGTGACCTTGGAGGAGCAAACTGTGAGCTATGCAAGAAAGAAGCCGGTCCTCAGCGCCCCAGGCACAATGATGCATGACAAACGATCCCCAGAACTTGGGTAAAATAAAGAGCAAACGGGGACCAGGGTCCCCATTCAGTTTGTCAGTTATAGGCGCTCAGACACGGAGGTACCTTGGAAATTTCCCTCTACAAGGCAGCGAAAGCACTGTGCGTGTGAGACCAGCGTCCCCGATGCCCTTTCACTGACGCCATGACCGTTAACTGACCACGACTCTCCCGGAGCCCGCTGGAGCCTGTGAGAACCTGCTGCTGCCCACTCCAGATGGTGCCGTGAAGTTGAATTGGTTGTTCGGTGCTCTGCTGTCATCGTCAAAGCAGAACTTGCTCAGGTCCAGAAGCAACGTCCCCTTGGCGGCTCTTTCAGGCACCATAATGCTGGTGAAAAGACACAGTTCAGTATTTTCCACAACAAACGGTGATTGAGGGTTCCTTCGAACCCTTGCCCTGGGCTAGACACTTCAGCTTTCATTTCAAGTTAAAACAGCTCCATGGTTATAGCAGGAACGCCTATCGGGTGCCCTGCTGGGCTCTTGCCTCCTTTCAGGCTATTCCGAACACGGCAGCCGGAGGGACCCTGTTAAAATGTCAGGTCATGTCGCTCCTCTGCTCCTAACCCCCAGGTGCTCTGCATTTCACTCACAGTCCTACATGGAATCCCCAGGACCCTTCACGATGAACTCAGCCACCTCGCCTTACCTGCTGAATTCATTTCCTACTCGCTCTTCCCCTGCCACCCTGGCTTCCTGGTGCTGCCTGAACACCCACCAGGCTCTGGCCTCAGGCCCTTCCCCTCACTGTGGCCTGCTCCTCTCACAGACATCCCTGTGTCTGGCTTTCTTCCATTTCTTTTTTTTTTTTGTATCATTAATGTACAATTACATGAGCAACATTATGGTTACTAGACTCCCCCCATTATCAAGTCCCCACCACACAGCCCATTACAGTCACTGTCCATCAGTGTAGTGAGATGCTATAGAGTCACTACTTGTCTTCTCTGAGTTGTACAGCCCTCCCCGTGCCCCCCCAACATTACATCTACTAATCATAATGCCCCTTTTCCCCCTTATCCCTCCCTTCCCACCCATCCTCCCCAGTCCCTTTCCCTTTGGTAACTATTAGTCCGTTCTTGGGTTCTGTGAGTCTGCTGCTGTTTTGTTCCTTCAGTTTTTTTCTTTGCTCTTATACTCCACATATGAGTGAAATCATTTGATACTTGTCTTTCTCCACTTGGCTTATTTCACTGAGCATAATACCCTCTAGCTCCCTCCACATTGTTGCAAATGGTAGGATTTGTTTTCTCCTTATGGCTGGATAATATTCCATTGTATATATGTACCACATCTTCTTTATCCATTCATCTACTGATGGACACTTAGGTTGTTTCCATTTCTCGGCTATTGTAAATAGTGCTGCAATAAACATAGGGGTGCATCTGTCTTTTTCAAACTGGGCTCCTGAATTCTTAAGGTAAATTCCTAGGAGTGGGATTCCTGGGTCAAATGGTATTTCTATTTTGAGTTTTTTGAGGAACCTCCATACTGCTTTCCACAATGGTTGAACTAATTTGCAGTCCCACCAGCAGTGTAGGAGGGTTACCCTTTCTCCACATCCTCGCCTACATTTGTTGTTGTTTGTGTTTTGGATGTTGGCGACCCTTACTGGTGTGAGGTGATATCTCATTGTAGTTTTAATTTGCATTTCTCTGATGATTAGCGATGTGGAACATCTTTTCATGTGCCTGTTGGTCATCTGAATTTCTTCTTTGGAGAAGTGTCTGTTCAGATCCTCTGCCCATTTTTTAATTGGATTATTTGCTTTTCGTTTGTTGAGGTGCGTGAGCTCTTTATACATTTTGGATGTCAACCCTTTATCAGATATGTCATTTATGAATATATTCTCCCATACTGTAGGATGCCTTTCCGTTCTATTGATGGTGTCTTTTGCTGTACAGAAACTTTTCAGCTTGATATAGTCCCACTTGTTCATTTTTGCTTTTGTTTCCCTTGCCCAGAGAGATATGTTCATGAAGAAGTTGCTCATGTTTATGTCCAAGAGATTTTTGCCTATGTTTTTTTCTAAGAGTTTTATGGTTTCATGACTTACATTCAGGTCTTTGATCCATTTCGAGGTTACTTTTGTGTATGGGGTTAGACAATGATCCAGTTTCATTCTCTTACATGTAGCTGTCCAGTTTAGCCAACATCAGCTGTTGAAGAAGCCATTATTTCCCCATTGTATATCCATGACTCCTTTGTCATATATTAATTGACCATATATGTTTGGGTTAATATCTGGACTCTCTATTCTGTTCCACTGGTCTATGGTTCTGTTCTTGTGCCAGTACCAAATTGTCTTGATTACTGTGGCTTTGTAGTAGAGCTTGAAGTTGGGAAGTGAGATCCCCCCTGCTTTATTCTTCCTTCTCAGAATTGCTTTGGCTATTCGGGGTCTTTTGTGGTTCCATATGAATTTTAGAACTATTTGTTCCAGTTTGTTGAAGAATGCTGTTGGTATTTTGATAGAGATTGCATTGAATCTGTAGATTGCTTTAGGCAGGATGGCCATTTTGACAATATTAATTCTTTCTACCCAAGAGCGTGGGATGAATTTCCATTTGTTAGTGTCCTCTTTAATTTCTCTTAAGAGTGTCTTGTACTTTTCAGGGTATAGGTCTTTCACTTCCTTGGTTAGGTTTATTCCTAGGTATTTTATTGTTTTTGATGCAATTGTAAATGGAATTGTTTTCCTGATTTCTCTCCATTTCTAATCAAATGTCACCTTCTCAGAGGCTATCCTGGCTGCCCTCCCTAAAATGCCAATGACCTCCCCATTGCCTCCCTCTCTCATTCCCCCCTCTAGTTTTCGTTCTTAGCACCTATTTCCCAATATACTACAGAGTTTACTTATTTGTCCTGTCAGTTGCCTGTTTCCCCTTCCGCAAGGGCTGGGATCCTTGGTTCTTGGCACACTCAATAAACATCTGTTGAATGAACGAACTGTAGCTTATGAGACCAACACAGTAGTGAAGAAGAATGTAAAAGAAACATGAATTCTGCCCCTACTTGCAGGAATTTATAATATGGTTAGAGAAAATCCCTGTATTCCTGCACCCCTCACCTCCCATGCTTTGAAAATTAGGAATTCTTTGACTTGTGTTCTAATGGCGTCCATGTCATAAAGGGGTCTCCTAATGCCTTAGAGTCACTCAGTGATAAATGCTTATTTAAAGCTGGATTTGGGGGCCTCATCTCAGTTGATTCCAGGATGTAAGCAAATGGCACAAATGAATAAAGCTGCCCCCAAACTCAGAGCCATCTGGTCAAGCCCAGCTTGGAGTGGGAGACTCTGAGAAAGAGATTGACAGCTCTGGGCTTCCGTTCATTGAGGCACTTTATCATGTCCCCAGTTGTCAGTTTTTCTGTCTATAATATGGACATAAATCATGTCGGTTAGCTTTTGCTATGTAACAAACCAATCCAAAACTGAGTGACTTAAAACACTAGGCATTTAATATTTCTTACACTACCAAGGCTTATTCATTCATTCTTTTGATTCCGGTCTGGCATTGGCTGGTCTGTAGTCACTGGCAGCTTGGCTGGGGCTGGATGGTCTAGGATGGACTCTAACCCACGGCGGGTGGTGGGAAGGTGACTGGTCTCTGCTTCCTGATGTTTCTCATCCTCTAGGACACTAGCCCAGGTTCCCCCCGTGGAGACCTCAGGTCTCCAAAACCAGCAAGAAAGGCAAGTCCCAAAGCACACACGCCCTTCAAGCCTCTGCCGGGCTCCGTGTGAGTGTTGCAATGGTCAGGTAACTGACATGGTCAAGTCCACATTCAACAAGTAGAAAGAGAAACCCATCTCTGGATGGGGAACTGGCAAAATCACATTGCAAAGGGGCCTGGGTACAGATGGAGGAATCTGTGGCTGGTGTTTTGGGGGGTTTTGTTTTGTTTTGTTGTTGCTGCCTACCTCAATCATGTTTTGCCTGGGGCAGAGCTGCTTACAAAAATATACTGTGGCTGCCGTGAGGCTGTGCCTGGAAGACCTTCAACCACAGGAACAAACCTGACCTCGGACCACCTGCTACGCTGTGGGATATTTGCAGTGAGGCCAAGCACCGACGACTGGGTGTGGCAGAGATACTAAGGCAGGCGGTTCCTGTCCTGTGACGGCTGACTTGGGCTCCAGGACTCCCCTGTGCCCCAGCCAAACCTTCCACGGACTGCTCAGCAGGTTAGAACATTTCCACCCACCCTCGCTCCCTTCTTCTTTTGCTCAGTCAGACTTGCATCACGGTCTGATGACCGCCCCAAGGCTTCCTCGGCCCTCTCTCCACTCTCTCCCACAGGCATATCCCCTGATAAAAGCCTTGCACATTTCATCTTGTCTTGGCATCTTGTTCTCAGAACACCCAGACTGACACATGTTAAGTTTTTAATCCTGGGTACTATCACCTCTCTCTGCTCCCTTCTCCTTCCATATCATTTCTTAATGGCAGCTAAAACAGGCTCTGGGCTCAGCAGACGGGGAGCAAATTCTGAGAGCAAGGATAGCTTTGGGCTGCTGGGGATAACTGAGTTCGATTCTTGGAAAGCAGCTTTTCTGACAGGTGTAACTGAATCTCCAATGAAATGCCTCATTGGCAAATGAGTTTCAGCAGGACTGGAGTCCAAGCATTTCCATTCCCGTCTTGAGGACACTATGACACTATGTCATGGTTTTATTCATAAGTAGAACGGATACCACTTATGAAATACCAACTGTCTGCTCTATTGTACCAAGCACTAAAACACCATCTCTAACTCCACCATCTCCAGGAACTTTGTATTCTCGTCCCCATTTTACAAGGGAAGGAAGAGTGGTTCAGAGTGATTTCAAACCTGTCTGAGAAAGCTGACGCACCCAGGCAGGATTCTCTATCGTCTGTGTTAGAGTCCCTGGAAATTTCACTTTCAGTTCCATCAGTGAACCCCCAGGTCCACAAGGGGTCTGGGCCTTGATTCTCACTCTGCAGAAGCCGGGAGCTGTGTCGCATCACCCAAAGAAGGCATGGTCCTGCAGACGGGACTTTCCCGGACACCAGAAGAAGCCTCCACACTCCCCTCAGGGCCACCTAGCCTGTTCTTTTTTTTCTTCTCTGACACTTGGTGTTTTTTTTCCCCTAAATGTGAGACCTGCAGAACCACTCCCCCTCATTCATCAGTCCCTGCCTCAAAGGTGGGCTGCCCCGCTCCCCGCCATCCGACTGCAGCTCCCCCTGGTGCAAAGCTGACCCGCCGGGCAGCATTCTGCAGCGGCTGACCTTCTCCGCCTCTAGCTCACAAACAGCTTGCATAGCGCTTTCAGCCAAGCGCCGGACAATTTACAACCAGAGCGGCACCTCTGGTGCCGTCGTGGGCCCCGGGCTCATTCTTCCCCAGCCTGGGAAAGCCACTCTGGGCCGGCCTGAGAGCCTGTGCAACCTATGCCACCCACGGGGTCAGCGGGCCAGCACGCAGCCACCTGCCTCTCTGACCCGCTGGGTGCTAGCGCCCTTCCAACCTCCTCTACCTGCGCCCCCACCCCCCGCCGACTCTGCTACAGGGACCCCGCCAGGAGCCCTGAAGAAGGAATAAAAATATTCAGGGATGAATGCTGGCTGCTGGCAGCACCAGTTCTGTTGCTCGGTTCAGTCTGGTGGGAATGAGCATGTGGGAATGGAGATGGGAGTAAGGGTGGGAGGAGGGCAGGTGATGTGGTGTCCCTGGAAACATGCAGATGAGCCTGGGGTTTTGGGGTGACGATCTCCACTTCCGGGACTGCAGAAGAAGGAGTCCCCTGCAGTCCCTCCTCATGTCTTGGCTTTCATAGCATGGCTGCAAGTTACTCCCTCAAGAAGAGCCCAGAAGAGGGACTTAATGCCATGGAGAGTTGCTTTCAGTAATAGGTACAATTATTCCAGTTACTGGTGGGCATTGACCTTCGGGGAAAATTTGGAGAGATTATCAAGAGCAGGGCTCTGCGTGGGCTGCCTGGACGGTCTAGAATATGAAATGTGGTAGGGAGGTTTGGAGACAGCACAGTCCTCTCTGGTCATGGATACCTGGAGTTCTTAACCCTCAACCCCCATCCCCCCTCTCCGGGCAGAGGGGCAAGAAGAGCAGAAGCGCCTTGAAGGCCAGGACATGGGGAGCAGGGTCCCCCAGGGCGCACTGGAACCACCCCATAGCGCTAGTGTAGATTTAGATTTTCAAAGAAAGACGAGCGACTCTGCATATCATTTGTACTCTATCCCCAGAGCCCAGACTTCTCTTAACAGAGGTGGGTTCAGTTATGCATGTAATGGTGTGGAAGCCATGGTCCTAGCTACCCACAGAACTGTCCCCACCCATCCAACAGGCTCTGAAATTAGGGTTGGGAGAAGAGCCTATCACATGGTCATGGCTATTGTTGACACAATCAGGTCCTCACCAGGAAGCAGATGGCAAATTAGGGTTATTCTAGGAGGGGGTTAGAAAAGGGACCAGTACAAATGCACACAGGGCATATGGAAATCTCAAGCCATCGTGCAAAGCACCCTTACCACCTCTAAACCTGGAGAAGCCAGTGGAGGGAGCAGTTCCTGAAACGGGAACGCAGGACAGACAGTGCTGTGTGCAGAGGGCTGCCTTATAGAACGGAGACCTTCGGGAGAGGGAGGGCCTCACCCAGCTGACAGGGAGGCAGCTGGAGAGATAAATCCTCTGCTTCATGCTCCCCATCATTCCATGGCTTTCCAGTGGCCAACCAGATGCTTCAGGGAAGCGACTGACATCTGTACAGGTCAGCCTCCTGTGGCCAGAGCAAGGTGGGGAGGCCGGAGACTGAATATGAAGGAGGAAATGGGATGTGTCCAGAACAGGTTTAACTGTTTTGAAATCAGACTCAAGACTACACCGATTCTTAGCATAATGCTGGGCATGTCAGATGGGAAAGCAGGGAGACATTCATAAGCATCATAAAGGAATTTCTATCTCTATTGCTTATCCCAGACTATTGTCTAGGGTCTTTTGTCTTTTGCATGGCCATACTATGTACTGGTCTGTGTCCAAAGTCACCTGGAGCTTAAAAGGTGAACTTGAAAAGCTGGTCAAAGATAAACTCAGAAGAAGACTCTCTCCATGAGGATGTCTGAAGTGAGACAGTGTGGCCTGGTGCTCAACCTCGATCCCGAGACAGGGCGCTCTCTCAGCCAGGTCAGGGCAGAGGTGCCCTCCCTCTCCCCAGGAGAAGCCACGTCCAGACTCTCAAGAGACCAGAGACCAGCTATTAAGAAATCACAGAGATGAAGATAACCTGGGGAATTACTAATCTTGTGGCATTTAAACAAAATTGTTAGTTGAAAGACAGTATTATTTTCAAAAAGATGTACTAACCCAGAATCACAAGGGACTTTATTTAAAAATAACAGTGTCTAGATTGGAGGACAAAGAACAGGTCAAAATATGCAAAATAACTTGTTTCCCACTTGTATCTGTATTTTTTCCCTTTAATGTTGTCTTTTGTTCACATGCAATTAAATTGTGTAAGGTGAATTGGATGCTTTGTTTTAAGTAAACACTTGGTTTAATTTATTCGTATCACCGGTCGTGTGTTTCTCCGGGAGCTCCTAGTTACTGATCCGAAGTCTCAAGTATCTATTATAGCTGCTAACCAACAGTGCTGCCTTGCCACCAACGGCAATAAATAAAGAAAAGGTACAGTCCAGAGAGGATCTAACAAGTCCCCATGGTACTTTTCACCAACAGAGATGAGTACATTACAGAAGACAGCAAAATAAAAATATTTTTTAACGGAGTAAGAGAGTGGGAAGGGAGACAATGACGAGGAAAGAAAATGAGAGGGGAGAGAAAAGGATGACGAAAGCCAAACCTATCAGCTACACTGAACACTTCAAACCCACTGAGTTTATTGAGCCGTGTCCCAAGTGCCTGTAAGTCTTCAGTTCCTCCTGCGAATGAACCAGAGAAGCAAAGGGGGGAGGACCACCACAGGGGTGAAGTGTGCATCCTGGTGTGAATACCTGAAGGTGAATGTGGAGCAGGCGGCAGGAATGTCATTGATGTCTTCCACGATGAAGGTTATCTGCATGCGATTCTCCTGACCCCCGAAGGGTCTGTCCTTCACCAGGACCTCCAGAGAAACGGTGGGGTTTTGTCTTAATTCACCTGCATCTCGGTCCAGCCTGCGTGCCACCTGGATGGTCCCAGTCACTAAGAAGGCAAAGGTTGGAGCATGACTCTCTGAAGAGCAACGAAGAGCAAAGGCGGATGGAGACTTGGAGTAAATTTGAAAGGTGCATCCTGGTGTGAAGACTGGCTTACCTGGAGAAGAGCCTCTACACAAACACATTTTAAAAATGCACCTGAGTTCCTGCATTGGATATTGCCTGGGGTGTCTCACCTGACCCTTCTGGAATTTTTCTCCTCTAAATTCTGGGTTGGGCCCCAGCAGCAGTCCCTGCCCATGCTGGACTGGTAGACAGCTGACACCAGCCTGACGCACTGGGTTCCTTTCCTGTAGAACTTGTAACTGAGAGACACAAGTCAGGTCAATAGTGGAGCAACAGCTAAGAGGCCAGGACTCCAGCTGCCGTGGCGGCGGGAGCGGTGCCGGCTCCTGCCCTTCCTGTGCCCTGACTATTCCACTCCTCCTCGTGAGATACCCAGTAACCTGTTGATAGGTCTCCCTACCTCCTTTTTTCTCTTGTTGGTTTGATTTGCCTTAGTTTCTGTTACTTACAACCAGAGTCTTAATAAATATGCTCCAAAAAAAAAATCCTATTGTATTTGCTAAAAGCTGAATTTGCAATACTAGAGTAAACAGAGTTCTAAACTATAGGTGTCCATCTATCCACTATCAGCAAACTGAGGTCCTTGATGACAGGACGCTAGGAAGTTTTCAGACATAGAACATAGTTATTGCCTTTCCTGAGAATGGGTATTTTTCACCCTAATGCCTATGAGGCAAATAACACAGTCTTTCTAGGCTGGTGCAATGCTGGCCTCCCCCATATCATTCTGTAAAGTGATGTCCTTTCTGGTGATGAGATGGAGACTTAGGGATGACATCCAACGGTGGTGAAAAGGACAGCCGCTGGGGCCGGTGGCTTCGGTTTGTATCTCTGCTTCATGCCTACAAGCTGTGAGACCTTGGACAAGACACTTAACCTGTCTGAGTCTCTCTCTAAGCCTCAGTTTCCTCATCTGTAAAATGTGGACTAGGACAGCTCACTGGGATGCTGTGCTGAGTACTTAAGATGGAATGTGTGTGGATCACTCAGCATGGCGCCCGGTAGGTACTAAGCCCCCAGCAATACAGCCATCACAGGAGGCGGAAACTCCCCTTCTCTGCAGCGTGATACGCAGATGGGAAAACAACTCCCATCAAACCAGCTGATTCATCTAGACTGACGCAGTCCAGTCCAGTAACCTCTAGCAACGTGGCTAGTCCAAACTGAGGCCTGTGGTGGGCATCAAATACACAGCAAACTTCCAAGACTTGATGCAAGTAATGATCATGCAAAATACCGCATTGATAACTTAAAAATAGTGATTACATGTGAAAATGATAGTATTTGGGGTATGCTGGTTTAAATAAAATGCCTTAATAAAATCTATTTCACCTGTTTCTTTTTACTTTTAAAAAATGTGGCCACTCAAGACTTTAAAATTACATATGTGACCTCCCATGCTATTTTGGACAGTGCTGGTATCAATCCTCTCTTCAAAAGACTTTGGGGTACCCTCAGGATAGGGAACTCCACACATCCTGAGCTACCCCCTGCCTCAAAAGTGAAGAAGTGATACAGCTATTGACATCAGGCCCTGTTCAGTTTCCCTCGACCCCTATGCCAGCTGCTTTTAATGCACCTATTACCCTGGTAACTTTCTATGCTCTAGGCAGAAAGGCATGCCCTAGGCCAGGAGACAGTTGAAATACTTGTAAAGCAATCCAAATGGCTGAACTAAACGATGCACATAGGGTGTGTGTGTGTGTGTGTGTGTGTGTGTGTGTGTCTGACTTACACTGATTGATCATGAAACAGCTGTGGACAGTAGTGATGCTGTAGAGGAGGAAGCTGGTAAAACCTGTATCGTCAGGGTCCTCAGCTGTGATGTTGGCCACGATGGTTCCTGGCCTCAGCTCCTCAGGAATCACGTACACTCGAGTTGGGCTGGAACAGAAATTCAGCAGACACAGCTGATTTTCAGGGGCATGAGGGGTTGGAGTTCGGGGGATTGGGTATTTTGGTTAGTACTAAATATAGTGCCGAGATCTTGACGTTGCATCAACATGCTCAGAGGGCGAACTTGGCAGCTGAGAGGAGGGGAGACTGGCATTTGTTATTTCCAAAGATTGCATCCCTGTGGCTACAGAGGAAGTGCCATGCTGTTACTGCGGCGATTTACATCGGCCACAGTCTCTGACTCCACACACTCCTGGTGCTGTTTCAGATCAGTCTCAGCATTAACATCTTTTAAAACAAGGGTGGTTGGCCTATCAGCCATCTTCTCTCCTTCTCCTACCTAGTTCTTGTGCAAAAGCTCCCCGAGTTATTTTAAAACTCCATCTGGACACACTGTCCAGAACTACAGATTCCTGACTCCGATCCTGTGGCTTCCACCAGAAGCTAAATAAATGTAAACCTTCTCTATTCCAGTGCCTCTGCTCACTTTTTATTTCACCCTTGTTTTTTTCTTTGTTTTGTTTTGTTTCTGGCCTGAGGAGGCAGAACTTACACCCAGAACTTGTGTGCCTTTCTGAGTTGCATTAATCATAAGGTCAGAGAACAGAGAAATTAGCCCCCAGCAAAAGCCAAGTCAATGCACTGCCCTCCAAGGATGATTTCTTACCAGATAACCCCAAACTGCCAACTGACACATCTTCCTCAGACCTCTGCTGCCTTTGGAAAAGGCCTATACTAAGACATAGGTTCCAAGTTTAACTGCACAACGTGGGTAAATTGAATAATTTTGAATGCACCAAAGGAGGCTTACTGCTCACAATAACCCTGCAGGGGGTACTTTTGCTAAGGGAAAGTCATTTCAGTGGGGCCAATAGTCACCTCTAATTTACCAGTTTCCTAAGTTTGGACTTTCCCGTGGGGGATCTTGTTTAAGTGGGAACTACTATGCCTCAGATCTAAATGATTGCATTCATTTCGTGAGCTCAGAATGTTTCTGCAGTTCTTTCTCCTCATCACTGTAGGGAAGTAGGACCAGAGGAAAGAGAGGGGAGGAGAGGAAACCTCGAGCCAGAGACAGAGGCAGGCAGAGGAAAGCTGGACCCAGGCCCTCCCCAAGCAGGGCCTCTTCCTCAGTCCTGGGCCTGCCCCCTGCCCCGTTAATCCACTTGCTTACCTGACATGTCCCCGTCTCAGGGAGTCTGCGCGGCCTCTCACTGCCGGGTCCCAGAATAGACAAAGTAAGGTGGGGCCAAGGACACAGAGGTGGCTGGACCCAAAACTGGAGTCAGAGGAGCGGGGAGGCAGCCCCAGGCCCCCAGGCTGGACGAAGCCCTATGTCCATTGTGTGAGGGCTTTGTTTCTAACATGCTATAAATATATTTTTTTGTTACTTTGGGTGGGTTCTGTTAACTTCTGACAAGGAGCGCACTGAGACCTCCACACCTCCCAGCCTTGCCCCTGCTCCACCAGGAGAAGCCCCCGCATTTCTAACAGGCTCCCTGGGCACGCGGGAACCCAGGCCCACTCTGGACCACTGGAGACCACCGTTGTGTCACGACTGAGGGAGGGGGCTGCTATGGCATCAAGTGGGTAGTGGCCAGGGATGGGGCAGAACATCCTATGGCGCACAGGAGCGCCCCCCACAGGAAGCACACAGCCCCAAACAGCAGTAGCGCCCCTGTGCTTCTTCAGGCTCATCTGGTGCATACTGGGCACCCCAGGAAATCAGGTCTCCAGAAGTTGATGGGTCAGGCTATCTGTGAGTGCACGGCAATTTGGGTACAACATTCTCTCCTTGGCTGACCTGATACTGAGCCTGGCAGAAGATCAAATTTTTGGTTTATTTGGTCTGAGGATCCAAGACTCACATATGTATGAAACATAAAGATACTACCCTGGAGAGGAATTAAAGATGGTGGCATGAGAGGTTAGACAGAGACCTCCTCCTAAAACCACATATAATATGAAAATATAATTAATACAACTAATCCTGAAAGAGCAACAGGAAAGAAGGCTGCGCCAGACTGCATACACCTGGAGACAAGAACCTCAAGGAAAGGGTAACGTACCAAAGCTGTGACTGGGCAGGATGCAAGCCCTTCTCCCACCCCAACTCACCCACGGGAGGAAGAGAAACAGAGCTGGAGGGAGAGCAGGCCTAGGACCACTGAACACTGAGCCCTGGAGATCTGCTCTGGGAGCACGAACCTACATCACATGGTGCTCTTGTGACTAGTGGGGTTAGAAAGCTAAGACAGGTGGAATACCTGGAGAGACTGAGATTCCAGCTGCTTGTGGAAAACAGGGATCCACATTTGGCTGCTCTGGGCAGGCAGTCTGAGAGACTTCCTATCAGAAAGAGGGCTGCTAAAGGGGCAAGGATTGCAAAGAGCTTACTGCTCAGGAGAGAGGACAGGTAGACAAAATTGTCCGGGAGCATTCTGCCCAGTAGGTTGGGAAGTTTCAGGAGCTTCAGGCACTCCATCCCCCTGCCTCACTATGCAGCTCCAAGGCCCCCACCATGATACACAGCCTGCTGCACCTTCCTCCTGACCAGCCTGCAACTGGCTCGCAAACCAGCAACTACAGCTCTGGTCTCAGGCCAGCCAGAGGGAAGCCCCGCCGACAGCAGCTACAAACACAAACCATAGAGGCTTACACCTGTGTATTTGGCCCACTGGTTCTGGCAGTGGAGACAGGCATAGCAGCTGGGAAGCAGGAAACAGCTCTTTCCTCCCCCCAAGCACCAGCACTTCTCCCCTTGTGACCCCATCATCGCTCCAGGGGCTGAGCAGCTCCAGACAGTAGAACTTCTGGGCGCTAGAGAGCACAACATACAAATACAAAATGTCAAAGAAACCTGGTTCAAACCAAAATACTACAAACACCAGAAAAAGGATCAAGTGAGACTGAACTAATCAATCTTCCTGAAAGAGATTTCAAAATAAAAATCATAAACATGCTCCTGGAGGAACAGAAAAATATTCAAGAACTCAGGAATGAATTTAGGATTTGAGGAACACAATGGACAGTTTTAAAAGCAGGTTAGATATGGTGGAGGAGACCATAAATAAAATAGAAATTAGAGAAGAGGAATACAAAGAAGCTGAGGTACAGAGAAAGAAATGGATCTCTAGGAATGAAAGAATATAGAGATAACTGTGTGACCAATCCAAACGGAACAATATTTGTATTATAGGGGTACCAGAAGAAGAAGAAAAGAGAAAAAGGGACAGAAAGTGTTATTGAGGAGGTAATTGCTGAAACTTCCCGAATCTGGGGAAGGAGATAGTCTCTCAGGCCATGGAGGTGCAGAGATATCCCAACACAAGGAACCCAAGGAAGACATAACCAAGACATATAATAATGAAAATGTCAAAGACCAAGGATAAGGACAGACTTTTAAAAGCAGCCAGGGAGAGAAATAAGAT
This sequence comes from Smutsia gigantea, assembly GCA_032199065.1. Classification (NCBI taxonomy): domain Eukaryota; kingdom Metazoa; phylum Chordata; class Mammalia; order Pholidota; family Manidae; genus Smutsia; species Smutsia gigantea. The sequence continues at coordinate 104,410 of JAVSCE010009163.1, forward strand.
CACATACAAAGGAAAACCCGTCAGGCTATCCTCAGACTTAGCAGAAACCTTACAAGCCAGAGGGAATGGCATGATATATTAAATGCAATGAAGCAGAAGGGCTTCGAACCAAGAATAACTCTATCCAGCAAGATAAAAGGGATTTGAAGGAGGGATTAAAGAATTTCCAGATAAACAAAAGCTGAGAGAATTTACCTCCTACATACCGTCTCTACAGTGTATTTTGGAGGGACTGCTATAGATGGAAGTGTTCCTAAGGCTAAATAGCTGTCACCAGAGGTAATTAAAACCACAGTTAAGAAAGTAGAACAATTAATTACGACGCAAATGCAAAATTAAATCAACTATCCCTGAAGTCAATCAAGGGATAGACAAAGAGTAAAGAATATGATACCTAATATATAAAGAATGGCAGAGGAAGAAAAAGGAGGAGAAAAAAAAAAGAACCTTTATATTGTGTTTGTTATAACGTACTGAGTTAGGTTACTCTTAGATAGTAAGAAGTTAACCTTAAACCTTTGGTAACCATGAATCTAAAGCCTGCAATGCCAGTAAGTACATACCTATCAATAATCATCCTAAATGTAAATGGTCTGAATGCACCAATCAAAAGACATCGAGTCACTGAATGGAAAAAAAACATGACCATCTATATGCTGCCTACAAGAGATTCACTTCAAACCCAAAGACATACAGAGACTGAAAGTGAAGGGATGGGAAAGGTATATCATTCAACTAATAGGGAGAAAAAAGCAGGTGTTGCAGTACTTGTATCAGACAAAGTAGACTTCAAAACAAAGAAAGTCACAAGAGACAAAGACAGACATTACATAATGATAAAGGGGTCAGTTCAACAAGAGGATATAACCATTATAAATATTTATGCAACCAACACAGGATCACCTACATATGTGAAACAACTACTAACAGAAATAAAAGGGGAAATAGAATGCAATGCATTCATTTTAGGAGACTTCAACACTCCACTCACTCCAAAGGACAGATCAACCAGACAGAAAATAAGTAAGGAGACAGAGGCACTGAACAACACATTTAGAACAGATGGACCTAACGGACATCTACAGAACTCTACACGCAAAAGCAGCAGGACTCACATTCTTCTCAAGTGCACATGGAACATTTTCAAGAATAGATCATATACTAGGCGACAAAAAGAGCCTTTGTAAATTCGAAAAGATGGAAATTGTACCAACCAGCTTCTCAGATCACAAAGGTATGCACCTAGAAATAAATTACACAAAGAAAATGAAAAATTCCACAAACACATGGAGGCTTCACAAAATGCTCCCAAATAACCAATGGATCAATGACCAAACAAAAACTGATATAAGCAATATATGGAGACAAATGACAATAATTCAACACCGAAAAATCTGTGGGACGCAGCGAGGGACGTGCTAAGAGGAAAGTATATTGCAGTACAGGCCTACCTCAGGAAAAAACAGCAATCCCATATAAACACTCTAAACTCACAATTAATGAAACTAGAAAAAGAAGAACAAATGAGGCCCAAAGTCCATAGAAGGAGGGACATAATAAGGATTACAGCATAAATAAATAAAATCAAGAAGAATAAAACAATAGAAAGAATCAATGAAAGCAAGAGCTGGTTCTTCGAGAAAATAAACAAAATAGATAAAACCCTAGCCAGACTTATCAAGGAAAAGAGTCAACACACATAAACAGAATCAGAAATGAGAAAGGAAAAATCACTATGGATACCAGAGAAATACAAAGAATTATTAGAGAACATTATGAAAAATTATATAGTAAGATAGTAAGAAGTTACTAACAAACTGGATAACCTAGAAGAAATGGACAACTTTTTAGAAAACTACAACCTTCCAAGGATGACCCAGAAAGAAACAGAAAATCTAAACAGAACAATTACCAGCAACGAAATTGAACTGGTAATAAAAAAAACTACCTAAGAACAAAACACCTGGAACAGATGGCTTCACTGCTGAATTTTATCAAACATTTAGTGAAGATCTAATACCCATCCTCCTTAAGTTTTCCAAAGAGTAGAAGAGGGAACACGTCCAAACTCATTCTATGAAGCAAGCATCACTCTAATACCCAAACCGGGCAAAGACACCACAAAAAAAGAAAATTACAGACCAATATCCCTGATGAACGTCGATGGAAAAATACTCAACAAAATATTAGCAAACCAAATTCAAAAATACATCCAAAAGATCATCCATCATGATCAAGTAGGATTTATTCCAAGGATGCAAGGATCGTACAATATTAGAAAATCCATCAACATCATCCACCACATCAACAAAAAGGACAAAAACCACATGATCATCTCCATTGATGCTGAAAAAGCATCTGACAAAACTCAACATCCATTCATGTTAAAAACTCTCAACAAAAATGGGTATAGAGGGCAAGTACCTCAACATAATAAAGGCCATATATGACAAACCCACAGCCAACATTATACTTAACAGCAAGAAGCTGACAGCTTTTCCTTTAAGATCGGGAACAAGACAAGGATGCCCACTCTCCCCACATTTATTCAACATAGTTCAGGACATCCCAGCCACGGCAATCAGACAACACAAAGAAATAAAAGGCATCCAGATTGGTGAGGAATAAGTTAAATTGTCCTTGTTTGCAGATGACATGATATTGTACATAAAAAACCCAAAAGAATCCACTCCAAAACTATTAGATCTAATATCTGAATTCAGCAAAGCGGCGGGATACAAAATTAATACACAGAAATCTGTGACATTCCTATATACTAATGATGAACTAGCAGAAGGAGGAATCAGGAAAACAATTCCATTCACAATTGCATCAAAAAGAATAAAATACCTAGGAATAAACCTAACCAAGGAAGTGAAAGACCTATACTCTGAAAACCACAAGACACTCATGACAGAAATTAAAGAAGACACCAATAAATGGAAACACATCCCGTGCTCATGGATAGGAAAAATTAACATTGTCAAAATGGCTATCCTCTAGGAAGAATAAATATTGTCAAAATGGCTATACTACCTAAAGCAATCTACAGATTCAACGCAATCCCTATCAAAATACCAACAGCTTTCTTCAACGAACTGGAACAAATAGTTCTAAAATTCGTATGGATCCACAAGAGACCCTGAATAGCCAAAGCAATCCTGAGAAGGAGGAATAAAACAGGGAGAATTACGCTCCCTGACTTCAAGCTCTACTACAAAGCCACAGTAATCAAGAAAATTTGGTATTGGCACAAAAACAGACCTACAGACCAGTGGAACAGAATAGAAAATCCAAACCGAAACATATACAGTCAATTAATATATGATAAAGGAGCCTTAGATATACAATGGGGAGATGACAGCCTCTTCAGCAGCTGGTGTTGGCAAAATTGGACAGCTACATGTAAAAGAATGAAACTGGACTACTGTCTAACCCTGTGCACAAAGGTAAACTCAAGGTGGATCAAAGACCTGAATGTAAGTCATGAAACCATAAAACTCTTAGAAAAAAACATTGGCAAAAATCTCTTGGACATAAACATGAACGACTTCTTCATGAACATATCTCCCCCTGCAAGGGAAACAAAAGCAAAAATGAACAAGTGGGACTATATCAAGCTGAAAAGCTTCTGTACAGCAAAGGACACCATCAGTAGAACAAAAAGACATCCTACAGTATGGGAGAATATATTCATAAATGACATATCCGATAAGGGGTTGACATCCAAAATATATAAAGAACTCACGTACCTCAACAAACAAAAAGCAAATAATCCGATTAAGAAATGGGCAGAGGACATGAATAGACACTTCTCCAAAGAAGAAATTCAGATGGCCAACAGGCACATGAAAAGATGCTCCACATCGCTAATCATCAGAGAAATGCAAATTAAAACCACAATGAGATATCACCTCACACCAGTAAAGATGGCCAACATCCAAAAGACAAACAACAACAAATGTTGGCGAGGATGTGGAGAAAAGGGAACCCTCCTACACTGCTGATGGGAATGCAAATTAGTTCAACCATTGTGGAAAGCAGTATGGAGGTTCCTCAAAAAACTCAAAATAGAAATACCATTTGACCCAGGAATTCCACTCCTAGGAATTTACCCTAAGAATGCAGCAGCCCAATTTGAAAAAGACAGATGCACCCCTATGTTTATCGCAGCACTATTTACAATAGCCAAGAAATGGAAGCAACCTAAGTGTCCATCAGTAGATGAATGGATAAAGAAGATGTGGTACATATACACAATGGAATATTATTCAGCCATAAGAAGAAAACAAATCCTACCATTTGCAACAACATGGATGGAGCTAGAGGGTATTATGCTCAGTGAAATAAGCCAAGTGGAAAAAGACAAGTATCAAATGATTTCACTCATATGAGGAGCATAAGAGCAAAGAAAAAAAACTGAAAGAAAAAAAAAACAACAGCAGCAGACTCAGAACCCAAGAATGGACTAATAGTTAACAAAGGGAAAGGGACTGGGGAAAATGGGCGGGAAGGGAGGGATAAGAGGGAAAAAGGGGCATTATGATTAGCAGATATAATGTTGGGGGGGCACGGGGAGGGCAGTACAACTCAGAGAAGACAAGTAGTGATTCTATAGCATCTCACTACACTGATGGACAGTGACTGTAATGGGGTTGGTGGGGGGGACCTGATGTAGTGGGTAGTTTAATAACCATAATATTGCACATGTAATTGTAGATTAATGATAGCAAAATAAATTAAAAACAAAAAACAAACAAATAAAAAAATGGCCATCCTGCCTAAAGCAATCTACAGATTCAATGTAATCCCTATCAAAATACCAACAGCATTCTTCAATGAACCAGAGCAAATAGTTCTAAAATTCATATGGAACCATAAAAGACCCTGAATAGCCAAAGCAATTCTGGGAAGGAAGAATAAAGCTGGGGGGTTTATGCTCCCTGACTTCAAGCTCTACTACAAAGCCAGAGTTATCAAGACAACTTGGTATTGGCACAAGAACAGACCCACAGACCAGTGGAACAGACTAGAGCACCCAGATATAAACCCGAGCATATATGTTCAATTAATATATGATAAAGAAGCCATGGATATACAATGGGCAGAAGTGGGGGCGAGGATGATCTAGCTGCCCAACTCTGAACTGAAATGCTCTGCGAAAGTAGAAGGCATTGTACTTGCTATGCTGGGTGTAAATACGAGTAGTGTACTTTTATAATAAAGTGCTCAACTTAAGTAATAGCAGAATCCTAGAGTGCACGTAAGAGTTCATTAAGCATTCAGAAGTGTATCACCACCCAGGGATAAAATGGTGAGAGATTTTTCAACAGCGGAAGTCCTACTTGCTTCAGTTATTTGAACTGCAGGATCTTAATGGTAAATAGTAGGACCAAATAGTAACTATAGAGGAGTTGTTTCCACATTTCACATTTCTATTTCACACTCAAACTCAGTATACTTAAGTCAGGTTGAAGATTTAATTTTGTTAATCCCGAATTAAGTAATTTATGATTAGTCCTAGCACTGATTTGGGGTAAGGAAGGATCATGATGCAAGGGAACTGTGAAAGCCCTCAGACCCAGCGCCTAGCTTGAAACTGAGCAAACTTCCCAAACCGGATGGCCAAGAATAAAGGCTGACTGAGTGCATGGCCTGGGCCAAGTGAGGGCGGCCACAGCCTATCTCAGATCCCTGCGGAGCGAGGCTCTCCAAGACACTCCTACCCACATCCATAGAGCGCTGAACTCAAGCTGAATTAAAAATATATATATTAGACTTCTGGGAAGATGGCGGTGTGAGCAGGGCGGCAGAAATCTCCTCCCAACACTATATTTATCTACGAAAACACAGAAAATACATCTATTCCTAAAAGAGAGACGAGAATACACAAGAAAGCGCACACCATGCAGCTACACCCGAGAGGACTCGGCACCCCAAGAGGCGGGTAAGATACGGAGCCACGACCCGGCGGGACCCTAGCGCTCCCCCACCCCAGCGCACCGGCGGGAGGAGAGGATTCAGAGCCGGGAGGGAGTGGAAGTACACTCCGTGAAGTAGCCAACCCCGGTGATCTGCGCGGGGAGCGCTGACCCACATTGCGCAGTGCAGCGGAGATTGGAGAGACAGAGCGGCAGGATCTGAGCAGGGAACGTGCCAGGGTGCTTGCAGCCGGCTCCCAGGAAGAAAAAAAAAAGCGCGCGTTTTCTTCAGCGGTCTTAAAGAGACAGGAGCCCAGCGGAGGAGCCGGATCGCCCCAGCACACTCAGCCCAGCAGGCTGGGAGTCCTGGGGAGTTTCAGACGCCTTAGCTGGCAACTGAGGAAGCGTAGCCATACTTAACACTTCTCACTGAGATCAACAGCCTCCTATTCGTTCCCACCCCTGCCAGAGCGATAAAGGGCCCTGCGGAGCCGCACAGTCACAGCTGTGGAATAGTGGGGCAATAGCGCCACCTAGAGCATTCCCACAGAATCTACTTCCGGTGGGCTTTTTTTTTTGTTATTTTTGTTTTGTTTTGTTTTTTGTTTTGTTTTTGTTTTTTCTTTCCTTTCTTTTTTTCTTTTTTTCTTTCATTCTTTCTTTCTTTTTTTTCTCTTTTTTTTTCTTCTCTTTTTAAAGTCTTAAAGAGCCCAGCTGACATACATGGCAACTATCAGTGACCAATTATATAGCCATGAAAAGACAGAGGAATATGGTTCAGACCAAAATCAACCAGACAACCCCAGAGAGGGAGTCTGAAGGGATGGAAATGCACAGCCTCCCTGAAAAAGAATTCAGAATAAAAGTCATAACCATGCTGATGGACCTACAGAGAAATGTGCAAGAGCTGAGGGAGGAAGTGAGGGAACTGATGAAAGACAATACAGAAATCAGACAAGCGATAGACGGGCTTAACAGCAGAATGGATGAGATGCAAGAGACTGTTAATGGAATAGAAAATAGAGAACAGGAGTACAGAGCAGCTGAGGCAGAGAGATATAAAAGGATTTCTAGGAATGAAAGAATATTAAGAGAACTGTGTGACCAATCCAAACGGAACAATATTCGCATTATAGGAGTACCAGAGGAAGAAGAGAGAGAAAAAGGGATAGAAAGTGTCTTTGAAGAAATAATTGCTGAAAACTTTCCCTCGCTGGGGAAGGAAGTAGTCTCGCAGTCCACCGAAGCTCATAGATCTCCCAACACAAGGGACCCAAGGAAGACAACACCAAGACACATAATAATTAAGATGGCAACGATCAAAGATAAAGACAGGGTATTAAAGGCAGCTAGAGAGAGAAAAAAGATCACCTACAAAGGAAAACCCATCAGACTATCATCAGACTTCTCAACAGAAACCTTACAGGCCAGAAGAGAATGGCATGATATATTTAACGTTATGAAACAGAAGGGCCTCGAACCAAGAATATTGTATCCAGCACGATTATCATTTAAATATGATGGAGGGATTAAACAATTTCCAGATAAACAAAAGTTGAGAGAGTTTGCCTCTCATAAACCACCACTACAGGATATCTTAAATGGACTGCTCTAGATGGAAGTACACCTAAGGCTAAAAAAATGTCACCAGAGAAAATAAAATCATAGCAAAGAAAGCAGACCATCCAAATACTAACTAAAGGCAAAGAATAAAACACCTATTATAGAAAGAATGGAGGAGGAGGAATAAGAAGGAAGAGAAATAAAGAAACATCAGACTGTGTTTACAATAACGTAACAAGAAAGTTAAGTTAGATTGTTAGATAGTAAAGAAGCAACCCTTGAACCCTTGGTAACCACGAATCTAAAGCCAGCAATGGCCATAAGTACATACCTATCAATAATCACCCTAAATGTAAATGGACTGAATGCACCAATCAAAAGACACAGAGTAACAGAATGGATAAAAAAGCAAGACCCATCTATATGCTGCCTACAAGAAACTCACCTCAAATCCAAAGATATACACAGACTAAAAGTGAAGGGATGGAAAAAGATATTTCATGCAAACAACAAAGAGAAAAAAGCAGGTGTTGCAGTACTTGTATCAGACAAAATAGACTTCAAAACGAAGAAAGTAGCAAAAGATAAAGAAGGACATTACATAATGATAAAGGGGTCAGTCCAACAAGAAGATATAACCATTATAAATATATATGCACCCAACACAGGAGCGCCAGCATATGTGAGACAAATACTAACAGAATTAAAGGAGGAAATAGACAGCAATGCATTCATTTTAGAGACTTCAACACACCACTCACTCCAGAGGACAGATCAACCAGACAGAAAATAAGTAAAGACACAGAGGCACTGAACAACACACTAGAACAGATGGACCTAACAGACATCTACAGAACTCTACACCCAAAAGCAACAGGATACACATTCTTCTCAAGTGCACATGGAACATTTTCCAGAATAGACCACATACTAGGCCACAAAAAGAACCTCAGTAATTTCAAAAATATTGAAATCCTACCAACCAACTTCTCAGATCACCAAGGTATAAAACTAGAAATAAATTTTAGAAAGAAATCAAAAAGGCTCACAAATACATGGAGACTTAACAACACTCTCCTAATTAATCAGTGGGTTAACGACCAGATCAAAACAGAAATCAAAGAATATATGGAGACTAATGACGACAACAACACAAAGCCACAACCTCTGTGGGACGCAGCAAAGGCAGTTCTAAGAGGAAAGTATATTGCAATCCAGGCCTATTTAAAGAAGGAAGAACATTCCCAAATGAATAGTCTAAAGACACAATTACTGAAATTGGAAAAAGAAGAACAAATGAGGCCCAAAGTCACCAGAAGGAGGGACATAATAAAGATTAGAGAAGAAATAAATAAAATTGAGAAGAATAAAACAATAGAAAAAATCAATAAAACCAAGAGCTGGTTCTTTGAAAAAATAAACAAAATAGATAAACCCCTAGCCAGACTCATTAAGAGAAAAAGAGAATCTACACACATAAACACAATCAGAAATGAGAAAGGAAAAATCACGACGGACCCCACAGAAATACAAAGAATCATAAGAGAATATTATGAGAATCTATATGCTAACAAGCTGGAAAACATAGAAGAAATGGACAACTTCTTAGAAAAATACAACTTTCCAAGATTGACCAAGCAAGAAACAGAAAAACTAAACAGACCAGTCACCAGTGACGAAATCGAATTGGTAATCAAAAAACTACCCAAGAACAAACCCCTGGGCCTGATGGATTCACCTCTGAATTCTACCAGACATATAGAGAAGAAATAACACCGATTCTCCTTAAAGTTTTCCAAAAAATAGAAGAGGAGGGAATACTTCCAGACTCATTCTATGAAGCCAGCATCACTCTAATACCAAAACCGGGCAAAGACCTCACCAAAAAGAAAATTACAGACCAATATCCCTGATGAACGTAGATGCAAAAATACTCAACAAAATATTAGCAAACCGAATTCAAAAATACATCAAGAGGATCATACACCATGATCAAGTGGGATTCATCCCAGGGATGCAAGGATGGTACAACATTCGAAAATCCATCAACATCATCCACCACATCAACAAAAAGAAGAACAAAAACCACATGATCATCTCCATAGATGCTGAAAAAGCATTTGACAAAATTCAGCATCCATTCCTGATTAAAACTCTCAACAAAATGGGTATAGACGGCAAGTACCTCAACATCATAAAGGCTATATATGACAAACCCACAGCTAACATCATACTTAACGGCGAGACGCTGAAAGCTTTTCATCTAAGATCGGGAACAAGACAAGGATGCCCACTCTCTCCACTGTTATTCAACATAGTACTGGAGGTCCTAGCCACAGCAATCAGACAAAAACAAAGACATACAAGGCATCCAGATTGGTAAAGAAGAAGTCAAATTGTCACTATTTGCAGATGACATGATACTGTACATAAAAAACCCTGAAGATTCCATTCCAAAACTACTAGAACTAATATCTGAATTCAGCAAAGTTGCAGGATACAAAATTAACACACAGAAATCTGTTGCTTTCCTATACACTAATGATGAACTAACAGAAAGAGAAATCAGAAAAACAATTCCATTCACAATTGCATCAAAAAGAATAAAATACCTAGGAATAAACCTAACGAAGGAAGTGAAAGACCTGTACTCTGAAAACTACAAGACACTCCTAAGAGAAATTAAAGAGGACACTAACAAATGGAAATGCATCCCATGCTCTTGGCTAGGAAGAATAAATACTGTCAAAATGGCTATACTACCTAAAGCAATCTACAGATTCAATGCAATCCCTATCAAACTACCAACAGCTTTCTTCAATGAACTGGAACAAATAATTCTAAAATTCATATGGAACCACAAAAGACCCCGAATAGCCAAAGCAATCCTGAGAAGGAGGAATAAAACAGGGGAATTACACTCCCTGACTTCAAGCTCTACTACAAAGCCACAGTAATCAAGACAATTTGGTATTGGCACAAAAACAGACCCACAGACCAGTGGAACAGAATAGAAAATCCAAACATTAACCCAAACATATACAGTCAATTAATATTTGATAAAAGTGCCTTGGATATACAATGGGGAGATGACAGCCTCTTCAGCAGCTGGTGTTGGAAAAACTGGACAGCTACATGTAAGAGAATGAAACTGGACCACTGTCTAGCCCCATACACAAAGGTAAACTCAAGGTGGATCAAAGACCTGAATGTAAGTCATGAAACCATAAAACTCTTAGGAAAAAACATAGGCAAAAATCTCTTGGACATAAACATGAGCAACTTCTTCATGAACATATCTCCCCGGGCAAGGGAAACAAAAGCAAAAATGAACAAGTGGGACTATATCAAGCTGAAAAGCTTCTGTACAGCAAAGGACACCATCAGTAGAACAAAAAGACATCCTACAGTATGGGAGAATATATTCATAAAAAACGTATCTGATAAAGGGTTGACATCCAAAATATATAAAGAACTCATGCACCTTAACAAACAGAAAGCAAATAATCCAATTAAGAAATGGGCAGAGGACATGAATAGACACTTCTCAAAGAAGAAATTCAGATGGCCAACAGGCACATGAAAAGATGCTCCACATCGCTAATCATCAGAGAAATGCAGATTAAAACCACAATGAGATATCACCTCACACCAGTGAGGATGGCCAACATCCAAAAGACAAACAACAACAAATGTTGGCGAGGATGTGGAGAAAAGGGAACCGTCCTACACTGCTGGTGGGACTGCAAATTAGTTCAACCATTGTGGAAAGCAGTATGGAGGTTCCTCAAAAATCTCAAAATAGATATACCATTTGACCCAGGAATTCCACTCCTAGGAATTTACCCTAAGAATGCAGCAGCCCAGTCTGAAAAGGACATATGCACCCCGATGTTTATTGCAGCACTATTTACAATAGCCAAGAAATGGAAGCAACCTAAGTGTCCATCAGTAGATGAATGGATAAAGAAGATGTGGTACATATACACAATGGAATATTATTCAGCCATAAGAAGAAAACAAATCCTACCATTTGCAACAACATGGATGGAGCTAGAGGGTATTATGCTCAGTGAAATAAGCCAAGCCGAAAAGACAAGTATCAAATGATTTCACTCATATGTGGAGTATAAGAACAAAGAAAAAATACTGAAGGAACAAAACAGCAGCAGACTCACAGAACCTAAGAACGGACTAATAGTTACCAAAGGGAAAGGGACTGGGGAAAATGGGTGGGAAGGGAGGGATAAGAGGGAAAAAGGGGCATTACGATTAGCAGATGTAATGTTGTGGGGGCACGGGGAGGGCTGTACAACTCAGAGAAGACAAGTAGTGATTCTATAGCATCTCACTACGCTGATGGACAGTGACTGTAATGGGGTTGGTGGGGGGGACCTGATGAAGGGGTAGTTTAATAATCATAATGTTGCACATGTAATTGTAAATTAATGATAATAAAATAAATTATATATTAAAAAAAAATATATATATATATTAGACAGTCACATAGGTCATGCTGTCTGGTTCGGATGGAGACTAACAGGTTCATCTCTGAAACCAAACATGAGAAGCCGGGTTCCGGATGGATCTCTGGGAGCCCCACCCACCAGCCAAGGTCACATTCTCTTTCTGCAGAGGCCAATTGCTTTACTTTGGAAGATGCAATCCAAACCAGATGGTCTACAGGTTCTGCCCCTAGGGAGAACTTATTTTCCCCACTAGCCCGCCCCCACCTCCCAGGCCGTGGGTATGGGGAGGGCACCGCAGAGCACATCAGCTCCTGCCCACAGCCATCGCCTTCTCTGGGGGTTTCTGATAAATCCAAATTGCTGTCTTGGCCAGTACTTGAGTCCAAATTGAGTCTGGGCTGTCACAGCTATTTATAAACCGCCCATCCTCTGTTCCTGGAGGAACCACCAGCAGAAATGTACTGTGTCATCCTTCTGAGCTCACCCTGGCCACAGGCGTTGACCGGAAGCATTACACAGGAGAGTATCTGCCGCTGTTCCCACCCCGCCGGCACCCAGCTAGGGGGCTGTAGACCGTGCTAACATCCAGAATTTCAGAACTGTGGTTTTGCCGAGGGCAGCAGGTTAGCCTGTGACTGGAGTGGCCTTAATTCCTCCAAATCTCAGAATTCTTTAGCAAGTATTCTGCAGAGTTCTGGGCTCAGTGGCTTTTTGTTGGTGGAGCCTCCTGAACTGAATCTGTGGACAGCCACCGCTGCCCTGATGCAGTTAAGCCCCAGGCACGTGGTTTTGCCAGTCTCCTGCGGCTGGCTCCCGGGCCCACCTCAGGACTGGGGCAGACAACGCTTTGGGACCAGGAAGCCAGGCTGTTTGCCAAGGTCTTCAGCATCCCATCTCCCCCTTCTGAGCCATCTGTGAGACGCTTGGACCTCCCTTTATGCCTGGCTGGTGCCGGGCACCTTCCCCCAGGCTGCCTCACGGGTCCCCTCCCTTCCTCACCTCTGCGGGCTGCAGGAGCTGCTGGTGGCAGCCTGGTGTCTTCTGTGGATTCACCACAGCAGGAAGAAATTTAGAGCACCCAGCTATGGGCAGGCCTGAAGTACCATGGAAATAGCCCTCCCCTCGGCCAGAGAGGCTTTCCGGAGTCCTGGCTGATGGTGTGTGCTCTAGGAGTCTGCCATCATGGGTGTTGGGCGCTCTGTCGGAGAATACCTGCCTGACACCTACCTTCTACAGCACCCAGCGGCAAGCTACACACCCAGGGCATGAGTCGGACCCCCCTCCCCACCCCATCCACAATCTGGGTGGATGTGAACGTGGGGTGCGGGGCAGGGGAGCAAAGGTGGAAGGTGGAAGTCCCCAGGCCTAGGTGAAGGACACTGAAGGCCTCGGCCTCCTCTTTCCCTCCAGGCCAGGGTAAAGGGCATCCCTCTGTCCCTCTGTCTCTATTAAACGTGTCTGAGAGGCTCAGCCTCCCACAGGCTACACCCTCAGGCCTACCTGGTGAAGCGAGGGATTTCATCGTTGATGTTCACGATGTTCACCCGGAGCTCCGTGGCGGCTTGGAGCCCTTGGCTGTCCCTCACTTCGGCAATGAGATGATAACTGCGAGGGCAACACCACAAGCGAGGGGATCAGACTTTGCTGACAGCACCGCAGAACAGGCTAGGGAAAGGTGGGGCGCAGGGGGGAGTCTGTCCCCTTTCGGCCGGCCCTCCCACTGCGCGTCAGGCCTGCTGGTTCCCCCTTCTCTCCTGTCTCGAAAACCTGCTCACTCATTTCTCACCCCACAGTATTGCTCACGGCCACCATCCCGCCAAGCAGCTGCTCCCACCCGCCATGTTCACGCTCTGTCTCCGTTGCTCCTCAACGATGTCCTCGAGTCATGGCACTACAGCCCACATGAGGAAACGGAGGCACCCCTGGAATAGATCGCTATCCATGGCTGTGCACCCGGGGCAGAGCCACAAGCCAAACCTGGGTCGACCCAAGGCCTGTGTGTTTTCCTTCTCAAACCCCGCTTCTCCACACCCTGCCCTGGTGGAGGCCTGCTCGTCTCCACCTGCTTCCGTGTCAGCACGCAGCTCTGATGGCCGCCTCTGCCCAGCCGGTAGGGCATCAGAGGCAATCCTTCAGAGGCTTGGAGCGCTCACTCGCCACCTTCATTCTTGTGTCTGGAAGCGCGGATTTTGGATGGGGAAGGAAGCCTTCCAGATAACTGCCTTATTCCCCATTTCTCTTTGGGGCCCACCATCCTCTGGATTTAGCGGTCAGGCAGCAAAGCGCTCCAGGCCTCCCCAGCCGCCCTCAGGCCGTACTGCGCCCGCTCCTCGACCTTCAGATCAACTGCGCTTCCAACAAGGTCATCAGCAATGCCCACCTGCTGTGTCCTGCTTCAAAGTCAAATTCTGTGGTAGAGAAGAGGGTCCCATTAGCAGACATTCTAAAGTTCTTTGAGGGATCAGTCAGGAAATACTGAAAAGCAAGGAAAAAGAATGTAACCCGCACTCTCAGGCATCTTCCCCTGGCAGACAAGTCTGTTTTTCCCATTTCATATTCTTGGCCCATGGGACGCCCCTGACGCACCAGGATAAGGCCCGAATGGGCAGTTCTCAGACTTACCGGTTCCTGACTCAAGGAACTTCGGTATCAGTCAGTCTGAGCCTCTGACCCTTATGGGTCCCACCTGAGCCATGGGGTGCTGGCCCCGGCTGCGGTCACAGAATGCGTACAAGAGGCCCCCATCTGGGTGTCCCGCCTCTGAATCCGGCTCCTTACCCCATCCCCATCCCCTCAGCTCTGTTTCTCAGGACAACTTCTGGCTCGGACTCTACGTCTCGGCTCCGACAATGCTGTTTGAGCACAGCTGCCATGCATTAGGTAATAGGGCAACACTAAAGTAAATAAGATCTGGTCTCTACCCTTAAAATAGCCCCTGACATAGTGTGGTGCAAAAGTGTTCACAAGCATCTTTCATGAAAACGATGGAAGAGAAAAGGGAAGGGACGAGCGTGAGAGAATGAGACTTAGCAGGCCCAGGGGCGGAGCTGGAAGCCGGCTTGGAGATGCAGAAGGAGAAAGACTGTTTGGAAATCTGATCTCAGGTTCATGGCCACTGGTCAAATGTTCCCACATCTCAGGCACGGAGAGTCTGTCCTCCTTGCCCGACCCAGCTTTCCTAGTGCCTCAGCACCACATGCTTTGCCACGACCACAGGCTTAGTGGCACGGCCCACCAAGGACCAGCCCAGGGCCTCCAACCTGCGGACTAGCCAGAGGAGCCGTCAGGACTGCCTCCTGGCTCCCGTGAGAGTGCCCGTGAAGCAGGGGCCAGGCTTGGATCTGAAAGCTGGATCCAAATTCAGGTCCTCACCGCAGGATCTAGGACAAGTCCCTTCCCTGCCTGTGACTTGGGGATGATTCCACCCACTGTTCCTGTGTGTTGTTGTGAGATTAAATCCAAATATACACTGCAAACCATGAAGGGCCATGGCAAAGCTTGGGGCCTACGTGTGTACGCTCAGGGAGAGAAGGTTCAATATTTCCTACTAGGAGAGCATGGTCTATCCTTGAGGCCTTACATCTCTGGATCAATCAAGGTTTTGGAACCAAAGTCACACCCCTCAAGTCCAGAATCAAAGGAAACACCAGCCAAGGTTTCCAATCCACCCACTTGCTATGTTGTGATCACAGTTGAGCTCCCCCTAGAAGACAGAATGCACAAAAAAATGGACTCAAGGTCTCCTTTGGGGCCAATGTATGGTTTTTAAACCATTCTTTAAAGTGTTTACTTTCCATTTATTATTTAATAACATTTTTCTAGTTGTAATGAGCATATTTTATACATAAAAATTGGGACAGACAGAAAAGCATAAAAAAGAAACTCAGCATTAGTCATCTGAAAATCTCATCATTTTCCTGAACAGCCTTCTTTCTTTTCTATGCAAACATACATCCTCCAAAAACATGAGATGATGTTCTATTCAAAATGACAATATCTTGTTCTTTTCATTTATAGCTTGAGCATCTCCCCATATTCTTAAATCTTACTGTATAGCCTGCTTGGTTGATGATGATATGGCATTCCACTGTAAGAGTTTATTCCACTAAGTCTTTCTTACTGGTCACTTAGGTGGTTCCTACCCATTTTAAGAGGAAATATTTTGGTAATGCTAAGAAGCACCCTTCTCCCAGCCCCGTAAATGGATTAAGCCCTTTGGGCACCCAAAGGCATGATGCTTAAATCCCAAGCCGCTTACCAACACTGCGGCTCACTACGTGGGCAGCGGCTGCCTGCCCAGGAGCAGTTCTATGCCTTTAAGCAGAAACTTCCCTGCAAGGAATCCTCACATATCCGTAGATCAGAGGCCCACGCTGGATGT
Organism: Smutsia gigantea; assembly: GCA_032199065.1. Lineage (NCBI taxonomy): Eukaryota > Metazoa > Chordata > Mammalia > Pholidota > Manidae > Smutsia > Smutsia gigantea. The sequence goes on from JAVSCE010009163.1 coordinate 120,744, forward strand.
GATGGAACGGCAGGCAGGGGCATTTACTGTATGCGCTTTAATCCAGATGCCATTCCACATGTGTTTTGAAATGCCCTAGGAGATAGGTCCCCAGTTCTGATTGGTCCCAAACAGTGGAAGGTCTTGGGTGATGGCCTGCTCTCCAAAAACTAAGGTCAACTGTGGGAACGTACAGAGAAGATGTGAAAGAGATGCTCTGTCCCAGAGGGATAAACACAGGATGTGATGGAACAGAGAAGGCAGACTCTTGACGCATGTGGGATATAAGAGTCACCAGCTGGGGCCCTTGGGTCAAGTTCGGTGGCTCTGGAGCCAGACTGCTCAATCTGAACCCTGCTTTTACCACTTTCCAGCTGTGAAAGCAACCAGAAGTAATAATAATAATGCCCCATGGGGTCATCATGTAAAGAGCCCCCAGTATATGCCAACTATTACTGTCTGGTTAGAATGTAAGATCCACGAGAGAAAGGGCTTCGTTTTCTTCACTGCTATATCCCCAGTGCCTAACACATAATAGATGCTCAATAAATATTTGTCAACTACTAAATATTGAGATTTTCTTCTTGCCCTCTGCCATCTGACAAGTGTTCCCACCTTAAAGAATTAAAAAAAAAACCGAAAAGGCAAAACAATAACCAAAATCTTGTCAAATTAAAAAAAATCTGTTTTGATTTGGTAATGCTAGACTTGGGTAGGAAATCTCCAATTCTGCCTGCAGTCTCAGCAAGGAAGAAAAAAAGACACAGCACTAGGTAGAAAGAGTAGAAAGCTGTAGAACTAGGAACATGGAGAATTTGTGTTTAATTTTTATTAAAAGGCTAATTTTCTGGAATCCTGATGTTTTTTTTTTTCTCTTAGCAACAAGGCTAATTTCCTTTATCCCTGAACCTATGAGCTTGTGTTAATGGAAATAGTAGTTTCTTACTTAGCAAGGTATCCATAGACTAAAAATACTGTGTCATGTGGCCATTTGCCAGCAACTCAGTAAAGCTTTCTGTAAAACCTGGCATTCTCTCCCCCTTTTAAAGGCTTGTTTAATCAAAGCTGCTCCCTTGATATTCATTCTTGGAAAACAGAAATTAAATAGAATGAAAAGCAACTGCAGTCCCTCTCTGCTCCAGTACTGGCTAAGAAGAGTCCTGAAGAATCAGATCAATTTGTTAACGAATGCTTGTTAGACAAGCTCTCCAGTGTCCCCCACTGGGAATATTCCTTTACCACCACCCCAGGTTTCTCTGCTTGCAGCCCCTTGGCAGCTCCGCTTCCCTCAGGGACACAAAGCTTTGGTGTGGAATACAACCGCGCCCATGCTTCCTGTCCATTCCCCCTGTATTGTGCCGTTGGTGTTGGGAGAAAGGAGGGTGAGAGGGACCTGGCCCAGTTTCCTGGAATGGCAGGCTCCCCGGGGAGGGCCAGCCACCTCCGGGTGCCCTCCACCTGCCACCCGTCACAGCTGCAGTCACAGGCGAATTCTGACCCAACCTGAGCTGGTTTGCGCCCATCAGTTACTTTCAGGCCTTAGAGAGAATCAGGTACCAAGAATTCAGCCTACATCTCTAAGAACACAGCAGTCAACTTGCAGGGGCCGAGTGTGCAGAGGAAGGAAGGACCCTTATTCCTCCCCAGTCCGGGGGGGCAATGACCCTACAAGTCCTGAGAACATGCCCCCAAACCATACGGCCAATAGGTCACGGCATCATTTTTCCACTGTGTTGTGACACATTACAAATATGATTCCACATTCCTAATATATTTTTCAGTATAAGCTGAATATTTTATACGAGCCTCAATTCCTCTCTTTTCCCCATCCCACCTCAGAGCTGGGAGGTGGGGGAGAGGAGTGGGAGGAAAAGGTGTCTGGGAGAAGAAAAACTACCATAAAAACCCACTGCAAGCCCTTAACTGGGTTTGGCTTGTGCTGTATTGTTATGAGGGAGAGCTAAGTGGGTTCTAGGCAGGCATTGAATGTCTTTAAGAAGAGCCACATTTATAAAGGCAAACACTACAGATACATAATCTGTTACTGATAAAGCTGTGGGTCCTATCCTCTCATATGCTGTCATCCTTCTTCCATAATCAGCCTGGGTCCCGTTCTTTGATTCAGGTTTCAGGGACCTTAAGGAAGATGACCCTCATCTAGTCACAGAAGTGTTTCTCCCAATATATGACCAGGCACCAGTGGTGATGTATTTGGAGCAGGAAGTGTTTAATACCACTCTTTGTTCCTTTCTTGAGCAGTTTAACAAGAACCTGGAGTAGAACACGTTTTGCAGACACTTCCAGTGGTGACTCGAGTTTGCATCGCTGAATGAGTTGTGTGTGTGCATGCGTGTGTTTGTGCTGGAAGTGGAGGCACATGGGGAATGGGAAGGGGGGCTGTCACTCAGAAGGGGGTGGCACCAAAGACAGACTTGGCCAGTACAGGGTAGAAGGGGATGGGCAGAAGTTGCTCAAGAGACCTCGGTTCTCACTGGAGTTACCCGGCCCAGGCAAGGGCGTTAGTTCCTCCCCTTATCTGGAAACAAGGGGCTGCTCTGCTGGACCTGAAAAGTCCCATCCAGCCATGACGTGCCTGTAAGGATCACTTTATTCCCAGGAAGAGCCAAAGGCACAACTCGATGCCACTTCTCAGAGCCTTGAGCAAGATGGAGGCGAAGAATTACTTCCCCTGGTGCAGTAGCAAGGTTATTGCTCTTTTAATTTAATCCTTTGTCTGCCCTGGTGAAGACAAAGCACATTTCACTTTATGCAAAAGTCCTTCCCTAATGGAAAGGCCAAGAGAAAGCCCCTTAAGGAGGAATTGCTGCACTAGATCACTTAGCCTCCAGCTGCGAAACTGATTAACGTCCTTAGAGTCTCCAAGGATGCTTGCCGCAGTCAAGGTGGCCATTTCCAAGCAGAGGGGGCGGAGGGACTGTGGGAGTTGGGTGGGAGGGGGTGGGTCTCACAGAGCCTCCTTCAGGAGGTGGAGAAAGGGCAGGAGGAGGGAGGGAGGGAGCTGAGAAGAAATGCCAGCAGTACAATTATTCACATACAGACCATCCTATGCATCGTTATATTGATGCCTGCCTCTGAGCATGCTCCACCCGCACCCCACTGCAACACAGAAGGTGCCCAGGGAGGGGGCAGAAGCCACCAGCCATGGCCCCTGTGACGACTGAGCATGTTTGCAATGTGGCTGGTCTGCAGGGAGAGGAGCTGTAAGTATAAAATACACAAGTTCAAAGACTTACTATGAAAAAAAGGATGTAAAATATTTCATTAACTCTTTTTATGTAGTTACATGTTGTAGTGATACTCGTTCAGATATTTTGAGTTAAATTATATTAAACAATTTCACCTGTTTCATATATTCTTTTAATGGGGCTACCAGAACATTTAAACTCACACTTGCAGCACTCATTTCTGGCTCACAGCCCAGCTCTGTTGGGCAGTTGCTGGTCCAAACAATGTACAACCACATGCTCTTTATATGTCTTTTAAAAGGAGGGAGGGACAGTGAAATAAGCCAGGTGGAGAAAGACAGTACCAAATGATTTCACTCATCTGTGGAGCATAAGAACAAAGCAAAAACTGAAGGAACAAAACAGCAGCAGACTCACAGAACCCAAGAATGGACTAACAGTTAGTTACCAAAGGGAAGGGGACTGGGGAGGATGGGTGGGCGGGAGGGATAAGGGGGAAAAAGGGGTATTACGATTAGCACACATAATGTTGGGGGGGCACAGGGAAGGCAGTATAACACAGAGAAGACAAGTAGTGATTTTATAGCATCTTACTACGCTGATGGACAGTGACTGTAATGGGTATGTGGTGGGGACTTGATAATGGGGGGAATCTAGTAACCACAGTGTTGTTCATGTAATTGTATATTAATGATACCAAAATAAAAAATAAAAAAAGGAGGGAGCAAGTACCAGTGGTTTCTGCATTAGTTCCAATTTTACATTATCTGAGACACGCTTTTACTTCGTTGCGCTGGGTAAGGATGGCAGGATTCGCCCTTTGAAAGAAGTCGGGGTGTCTGGAGACGGATGAGTGCTATCTTTGAATTCATCTTTCCTGCTCTGGTTGCTGCCACCAGTGGAGCGACGGTGGGACCCCGCTGGGGAGGTGACCGGCACAGACCAAGCTGAGGAGTCTTCATGCACATGCTTTGGGGTTTATTAAGGTCTGTGCTTGTTTGTCCAGTCCAGCGGTTCTGGAAGGGAGGAATGCATCAGACCCACCTGGGAAGTTTGTGCTCCGGTTCAACATTCTGATGCCTAGTCCAGGAATCTGCATATTTTAACGCAGCCTACGTATGTTCTCATGCCCATACTCTGAGAAACACTAAAAAACCAGTGTTCCCAGCTTTTCTGACCAGAAGGTTCATCCAGGGTATTTGGCAAATATGCAGATTCCCAGGCCCATCTCAGACCCGCATAGAATGCAAAACTCAAAGAGGGGACCTGGGAAGCATGGGAAACAGTGTGTGAAAGCAACATTTCTCTGCCCTGCTGCACAGGAGATAACACCCCCAGGGCTTTAACAGCCTTCTGCCCATGCCGCACCCAGGCCAACCCCAGCGGACTCCTTGGGGGTGGGACCCCGACATCTGTATGTCTTAAAGTTCCTCTGGTGGTTTCAATTTACAGCTAAGGCTGAGAAGCACAGGTCTGGCCAATAGCAAATGAACCCATCATCTCCTTTCTCCTGTACAGAGCAGAACATGTCATTTAGTACGCCCAGGAGTCCAGAATAAACTGTCTGAGTACAAAGGCCATCCTATGTTGCTTCCTAAGCTGTCATTACCTTTTTCTAGTCTGAGAAATGTTCCCTCTAGATTGTGTTCACTGCTCCTGCAGGTTGGCTGTTGACTTTCGGTGCAGCTGTTAGCTCCAGCACAAGTGCTAAATGCTTCATTAACCCTTTCTGCTGCAATTTGAGTACCCCCTCCCCAAACAACTCCTAAACTCGCTGCAGAAGCCAGTTGCAGCCACCCTGTTTCAGGTTCCAAGCCCCTGCAGCTGCTCTCAGACTTCTCTTTTATGGGGGCAACACCTGCTGCACTGGTGCCCCACCTGGGCTGCTTCCCTTCATCTGAAAGGGCAGCTACCTGATCTAGGAGGTGTTTTCAAAAGGGCCGTAATCTTGTTCTTTCTACATCATTTGGCCACATATATATAAATGGAAATTTCAAAATAAATAATTTCTTTTCACTTTGTCCCCATTGCATCTTGCACAAACTTTAAAGTCATTATCTTATTGAATTGTAATTATTTGGTATATGTATGAATGTTTCCCATCCAGACCATAAACTTCTTGAGGTACAAAGATGTGTCTTACTCATCTTTGTTTTCAAAGTATCTCATACAAAGCCTAGCATATAGTGAGTGGATTCCTGGTAAATGTTAAAAGAAACTAAATGTGTAAGTGAGGTACTAGACTTTGGGTTGCTGACCTAATCTCCACCCCAAATCCCTTTCCCCTGGTACCATGAAGCAACATGTCCTAGGACACCATTCTTGCCCCTGAGGAGTAAGCAGAAGTCCTCTGGGCAGGGCTTCCAGGAGGGTCTTTGTTTTTCCACCAAAAATGGAACAGACTGGGCTGGCCTGCCCCCTTCACCCAGTACCCTTCCTGTTTTCTTGTTTTCTTGTTTTTTCCTTCCTGCCTGGAACTTGGAGGTAAAGTCCAAAGGGGCAGCAGCCCCCTTGTAATCATGGGACAAATAAAAGGGACAAAGCCAACGTGCTCTGGATGGAAGAGCAGAAAGAGAGGAAGAGCTCAGGTTTCTAATGGCAGCAGTTGCTCCAGCCCTCAACTGCATGCCTGCCTCTGGACTTTTTGTTATGGGAGAAAAAAAATAATATATCTGCCACTGTGACTTTCTGTTATTGTCAGACGAACACTTTCATAATTGTTATAACAAGTACGTTATTGGTAAGGATGCACTTAAAGCACCTAGTATTGCTTTAGCACATAGTAGGAATCCATTAAGTGCTTGCATATCATTCATATTTTTCATGGAAATAGAATCACAAATGAATAAATGGTTTTGGGGTTTTTTCTTTTTGACAGATGGAGCATCTAATAATAACAGACCATTCGCTAACTTAAGATGTGTTCAATAATCTTAAACAAGCTTGACCCTGTAAACCATATTTATACTGGTCTAGGATTTATTCCCAAGGCTTACTTCCCCCCTTAGAAGAAGTAGTCCTGTTGGAGCCACAAACCCTGCAGCAAACAGCAGGAACAGCCTCCAGGTGTTACCAGTTCCCCGGGTGACATACTTCAAGTAGTCCTTTTTCTGTAAGGCAGATTTTGCAGTCTTCCCTGCTCCAAGCTTAGTAGGGAGGCATTAGCAGCTTTGTTTTTTTCTCTGCAAACTGGGCCATCCAGCTGCTGGGTGCAGGAAGCCGCCTCGGTGGATAGAGCTGGGAGCTGAGACCTCCCTGTGCCGGGACTAGCAGAGAGGCGTCTTCCCCTGAGGGTTGGTGGTTATAAGAGCCCCTCTGGCCGCTCCCTTAAGGAACTGATTTAAAAGGGAGAGAGGAGAGATCAGCCATCTCAGCCTGAACCACGAAGGCATCTCTTCAGGACCCAGTCTCCTGCTTTTCTCTATGGAATTCCTTCTTGTCTTCGGGATTCCTGGGACTCTGTTTTAATTTTTTTAAACTTGGCTCCAAGCAGGTTGGCTTCATCTCTTGAAAAGAAGTGTTAATGCCTGCCTTTGGGGTATGAATTTTATGCTTATTTTTTAAATAATATAGCTGGATTTTCATCACCTTAGAATTTTAAAATATTGAGAAATGTCAATGTGCTGGGCACTGTGCCAAGCAGCTTTACATGCATCATCCACCTACAATCCCTGTACAGTGGAACGTGCTATTATTCTTCCATTTTACAGAAGAAGAACTCGGAGCTCAGAGAAGTCAAGAACTTGTCCAAGATCACACGGAGCCATGAATCCAAGCTGGGCGTCTGTCTCCAGGGCCCCTTCACCCATCCCAGCCTCCCCTGTACCCCACGTTCCACAGCGGACAACATATCCCTCCCATCACCTCTGCTCAAGCTCGTGCAGCCAGACCCCAGACAACACAGAGAAGCCCCCTGTCGGCTTGACCGGAGACTTACGCTGAGGGGTATGTTTCGGCTTGTGTCTTCTGGGTCGAAGGCCTCAACCTGGTAAAGGAAGCCAGGATTCGCTCCTTCCACTATGTAGAGGTGTAGACCTACAGAGTCCAAGGTGGAATATGAGGCATTACATTACAGCACTTATTACTAGATGAGGGATTCCAAACCCAGGGCAGCAGTGCAGGCAAAAGGAACTGAGCAGATTGGCGTTGCCGGAAAGAGGAAAGCAACAATAGACAATAAGGCCACGGGAAGGCCCCTGGCCGACCTGCGTGAACGGCTTGTTCATGGGAATTAATAAAGTGTTACAGTTGGCCAAGCTGGTGTGCAGTCTTCACACTTCCTCCCTTGAGAGGTGACCAAGAGTTTGGCGGGAGAAAGGGGATGACAAGAGCAGAGGGTTGGAAAGTCATCCCCGGTAGGAGCCTCCACCATGAGGCTGCTCCACGCTCCAGACCCACTGTAATGTGCAAATTCCTCCTCCAGCCAGCTAAGGTCAGCCCTTGAAGGGCACTTAGCATCTCGGCAGAAATGAGTTGCTGAGATGAGAGGCTGTCTAGTGGAACAAGAAGGAGATGGAACAGGGAGAGGAGGGATCTGGAGGCCCAGGAAAGGGATTGACAATCGATTTCATCTACTTGAGAGCTCTGGGCAGGTGGGCAGGGCGGAGCAGGCAGGGCGCCTTGACACCCCAGACTGCCTGAGGGGCCGCCTTGCCCTGCTCCGGCATCTCTGGTGCTGGGGGTCTCTTTCTGAGAGACGACTGCAAACCCTAACATGCACTCGCTCCTTTGGGCACGGTGCTGAGGACTTAGCTTCTGTGTTCTCCTTTACTCTTCCTAACAGAAGAGTATTGCACAAACAAGTGTTGTCATTGTCTCCACTTAGCGAATGAGGAGACAGGCTCAGGGAAGTTATGGGATTGTCTCAGCTACTAAGTCATAGAATCAGAATTCAAACCCAGGCTCACAGCCCAGCTCCAGCTTGCATTCGCTTTGATCACTGTTCATGCTTTCTTACAAATAAAAAGCATTCCCTGGGTTCTCCCTCTGTGCCAGACACTGATCCCCACATCGGGCACCCAGCAGCTCCCTCGACACAAACCCTGCTCTCGTGGTGCCTGCGTCACAGCGGGAAAACACGGAGAGTAGACAGAATGAGTAAAATTTGTGAGTGTTCCTGGGGAAAATCAGGAAAGCAGTGTTGTGAGCGGGGTTGTGCCGTACAGGGAGTGGTTATGGAAGGCTTGCTGACACTGGAGTCAAGATTCTAAAAGAAATGAGGAAAACAGCAGTTTGGGGGAAGGGGCAGAGGACATGGTGAGCACCGAGATGCTGCAGCGGGGTCAGGCCCGGGGCATTGGAAGGTGGGCAACGGGGCCAGGCCTGCTGCTGTGGTGGAGGGCGTGGGGGCACCAGCTTGCCAGGCCTGGTGGACCGTAGGGAGACTGGCTCTCCTTTAGAGGGACACAGGAAGTTCTTGTAGGGCTTTAAGCAGAGGAATGCCTTGATTTACCGGACTTTAACAGGCTCCCTCTGGCTGCTATGTGGAGAACAGACTGAAGGCGGAAGGCAGAGCAGAGAGGCCAGGGCGGGCCCCTGCCTGGTGGCTTGGACGTGGTGGCGGCACTGGGGGCGCGAGGGAGGGGTTGATTCTGCACAGATTTAGACGCTGGCAAGATTTCCTAATGGATTTGATGTTGGGTGTGTGGGAGAGGAGTCACGGGTGGGTGAAGCTTTGGCCCAAGCAACAGGCAACTGGAAGGATGGAGTCGCTGTTAACTACAATGGGGAAGACAGGAGAAGCAGGTTTGGGTGGGGATGGTGGGGGTCAGAGCTGGAGTGGGAGCAAGAGCTTGGTTAGGGGCATGTCAAGTCTGAGATGTCATTCAGACACCAATTCCAGCGTGTAGGAGTTTTTCCTACACCACCAAGCAATTCTCCAACACCAGCTGGGTGTCTTGCAATTCAACTCAGTTCTGACAGTACACACCTGGGGATAGCATCAGATCCCACGGGTTAAGGGCCAGTCCCAAGACACCCCTACCCCCCTTCAGACACCAACTCCAAGTCCAGATTATCTGTTGCCCGTGCTTCTGACCCACCAGCTATAGACCTGAAGTTCCCACAACCCCCTCTTTGGGTTCAATTAATTTGCTAGATGGGGATCACAGAACTCAAGGAAATGTCTTACTTACTAGTAGTGGTTTATTATAAAAGGGTATAACTCAGGAACAGCCAGGTGGAAGAGATGCACAGGGCAAGGTGTGGAGAAGGGGCACGGAGCTTCCATGCTCTCTGACCATCCCTAAATCTCCACCTGTTCACCAACCCTGAAGCTCTCTGAACCCCATCCTTTAAGTTTTTAATGGAGGCTTCATTACTTAAGCATGAATGATTAAATCCTTGGCCATTGATGACTGAACTGAATCGCCACCCCTTCTCCCCTCCACAGAGGCAGGATGGGATGGGGGGTGGGACCAGACATTCCAACCCTCTAATCACATGACTGGCACCACCGCAAACCAGCCCCGCACCCCCGTCCCCAGGTGACCTAGGGGCTTTCCAAGAGCCACGTCATTAACACAGCAAAAGATATCTTTATCACTCTCATCACTTTGGAAAACCTTAGGGTTTTAGGAGCTCTATGCTGGGTTGGGATGAAGATCAAATATGTATTTCTCATTATCAATCACAGTATCGTGTATCAATATCATAAAGCCTGTTAGATATCCAAGTAGAGATGTTGGGTAAGACAGTTGGATATCTGAGTCAGGAGTTCAGAGGAGAACCTGGACTGACACGAAAGACGTGATGGCCGTCTGTATGGCTGGCATTCAAAGCCATGAGCGGGCGAAACTACCCTATGTTCCAGCCCCTCGCGCTGTCGCTGCTCAGTAGCTGACCCCTGAGGTGGACTGCCTTCGCGGGGTCATGTTCATCCTGGGGAGGATGATAAGTCAATCAGTGACTCCAGTACCCTGTAAAGAGCCTACGACGGGCCGGGCCGGGTTCCTCCAGAATGATCCATACAAGGTCCCCGAGCCTCAGGTTCTGTCTAGGACTGAGAGAGGCCCGAGAGAAACCACGGACACGAAGGGCTTTGTAAATCGTTGGGCCTTATTATTGGGAGTCGCAGGCTGGAGGACATTTCATTTATTCCCTGCTCATTAAGCAGCTGCCTTTTTGAGGGAAACAGCTGCTTGTTTGTTTACTTTTCTGTTTCTCTCTGTCCCCCAGGGTCCTCCCTGATGCCACCATCTGGGCTGCATGGCACCCCTGGTGTATCTTACCTTTTGCCAAGTTGCCTTGAAACTGAGGCGGTTCATTCACATCTGTTACCTGGACAGTCAGGACCTGTAGGTCAGTGACGCCAACATCATCCTTAACATAAATCTGCAATTCAAATATGTTTGGTCCTGTTTCAAAATCCAGTTGTTCCTTCCCAGTGGTGACAACCTAAAAGCAAATGCAGAATTCCTAGTAACCATGGAAAAAGGGCTGTTCTGTATGCATACATTTTGCAAAGGGGACTTACTAAGAAGGAAGCCACCAGCACCCTGGAAACCCTGTCAGAGAATCAGTTGTGTGCCTTAGTCCTTCCAACATAAGCCCCATGACACTTCACTAAAGGAACTCTGAGGGTGATGTTTGCTTTTCATAGGAAAGAAAAATATTCCAAAGGCATCCTGGTTCCATCGACATGAGCTGGAGATCCTGTCACTGCCTGGGGGCCTAGGCGAGGGCCTCAGCATCCCTGAGTATAGATGGATTTCTATACTCTATAAGAAGATGCTATACTCTCCTGTGACTGCTGTGAAGTTACATCTTGATTAATGGATCCATTCTAATTTTGCCAAGGTCACATCCAAGGATAAACAAGAGAAGATGGTTACATCTGCAGAAATAACGAATGATATTTACTTACACCAACACCCTGTTCAGTTTTTTGTGTGTGCATTTTCACACATTCTTCCACAGTGGGAGACTTGTCCTTGGAGCTACAAGTGTTTTGGATATGTGGGAGGGAGACCAAGAACCAGGGCCAGAGAGCCGTCACCGGAATCTAGATTGTTGCCAGCAGGAAGCCAGGGAGTCCATGATGGGAGGATCCTGGAGGTTAGCTGGAGGCCAGTGTGTGGCCTCTCCCGTCTACATGCACATCCCTACCATCAACTTAACTTGCAGACTCCCAGAAGGCTCAGAGCCCTTCAGGACATCAAGGACTAAATTTCATAAATGTCTTAATTATGCTGATAGAACCTCTTGGTTATTAATACCTCTGGGGCCAGGCAGTGAGGCAGTCAGTAGCCTGTGGCTGGGAGAGCACTTGGCTGCAATCCCATTTCCACCACTGAACTTCTGTGTGTGACCTTGGAGAGGTCACTTGACCTATCCCTGACTTTGTTTCCACATGATTGCAATTGGTAAACAATTCTTTCCCTAGTTAAACAACCAAAGTATAATACAAGGTATTATTACAAAGAGCTAGGTCAAGGTGCTACGGAAAGTCAAGGGGAAAGTTCATTGTGAAATGTGTTTAATCAGGGAAGACTTCATGGAGGAGGCTGTGAGTATTGTGTCTGACTTAGCAAGATCTGGGTCAGTGAAAAGAGAACAACCCCAGATGTGAACGAATGCATGCAAGTGGAGGGAGACAGCATGGAGGAGGGCTGAGAGGGAAAGCGAGGTAGTCTGTCTCCACCCATGGGCAGGGTCAGCCTGTTATGTGCATAAGTGGGGTGACTCTGTGGCCGGCACGGGGTAGGTGAGGGGTCGAGAGAGCAGACTCTCGAGCCAGACTGACTGGCTTTAAAACCCAGCCTTCCCGTGACTTAACCTATCCATGCCTCAGTTTCCGCATCTGTAAAATGGAGACAATAATAGTGTCTACTCTATAAAGGGGTTGTAGGGATTAAATGAGTTTAGATCACTGTCTGGTGCTGAGTGAGCCCTCTGCAAATGCTGACTTTTATGATCTTGGGATAGTCAAAAGTTGTTTAGTGGATTTTTATCCACCAGGGCAGGCTGCTCTGTCAAGACGATCCCCTCTGTTTCCTGATTTATGCTCCAGCGTCTTGCTAAGCCTGGAGCCCTCTCCTGAACCTCCAGCTTGAACAGACTTTTCCACAATATTACCCATCAACAGCCCCTTCTCCTTGGGAACTAGCTTTAATACCCTAGAGGAAGGAAATAGAACAGTCAAAAAAAGGTCCAAAAATGTTTTATCTTGGAACCAAAGGAATTGGGTTGCTACCAACACAAATGCAAAAGTTATTTTTGTTGTTGTTAGCAGCATTTTATTAAATGTTCATGTGCCAGGAGCTTGCAAAGCCATTTTGTCAAGTATTTTATTTAATCATCACCACGACAACCCCAGGTTGGTAAAACCTCCGCATTTCACACAGAAGGAGGCCAGGGGAGGGAGGCGAAGGGGCTCTGAAGGTCGAAGCTGGGCGGGGCGGAGCCTCCATTTGGTGGCTGGCAGGCTGGCTGCAGTCTTGGTGAAAGACAATAAGCTTGGTTTAAGACATGTGAAGCCTGAGTGACTTCTGGATTTTCCAAGAGGAGAGATTAAATGAGGGAAAGAAGAGGAAATGATCACTGACCTAGGACGCATCCTCCCCATCTTCAGGACCCCTCTTTGCAGACAGCACCCACTGGGCATAATACAGTGCTTACCTCAAAGTCGGTGCCAGACAGCCAGTTCACCCTGAAGGCTTCTGTGAGGGGACTTGAGTTGATGATCAGGGGAAATCCTGCGATCACAGGTGACAGCGATGCTGATAATTTCACAGAAAACTTGTGCACTGAAGTCTCAGGTGGAGAATTCTCTGCCACGTTGCTTGTAGCAGGTAAGTGGATGAGGTGTAGCGCCTCTCCCCCTGTGGATTTACAGTGGAAGCAAAATGCTGTGAACCAAAGCCTTGTGCTGGGAACAGAGACTTAACAGCTTGGGCTTTGGCCTCAACTCTCAGCTTGGAGCAGTGATGGGACCTGGTCACTTCCCAAGAATGAATACTATTGCCAAGGCCTGGAATGGAGAATGTGAAATTTTCTGGGAGCCCAGAAAACAACCACCACCAAACAACCATGAAATCTGCTCCTGTTCTTTTGGAAATAAAACCACTGCTTTTTTCTTGTCTCCCTGCTTTCCTCCCAGCCTTTGTGAAGAGCCAGGGAAAGAGAAAAGAGAAACGTGTCGCCTTAAGGAGACAGACCCCACTTGACCAAATCCGCGCATGACATCCCCTATCTTACAAGGGCCAGGTAGTTTACAAGGGCTGGTTTCCCATCTCTGTGACAGCGTTCGATTCCTAGGTCACTGAGAATGGAGTGGGCGTGACTGGCGAGTTCCAAAATCATTGTACATCTCCCCAGCTCCATAAGTGATCCCAAGGACAATTATTTGTTATTATTGGATTCTGTGGGCATCATTTAGAGGCTTAATCAGAACATTTTAGTTGATAGATTAACTTCCGTTTCCCAGAGAAGGAAATGAGATTCAGGCAAGGCATGGGAATTGATTGCCCTGGGCTGCTTTGCACACAGGAATTTTACAGTTTGAGAGAAAGCATGTTTCTTCCAGGGAAGCTTTGGGATAGTCTAAGATCACTTCGATATTCTGCAAGATTTGGCCAATACCGAGGAGAGCAGCAAGGCATGTCCTTTCATGCTTCCGTAGTGATGGTTACTATAGGGAGTTGCATAGTGTCTCCCCCAAAATTCATGAACACTCAGAACTTCAGAATGTCCCTCATTTGGAAATAATCTTTGCAGACATAATTAGTTAAGAGGAGGATGCACTGGGTGAGGGAGGCCCTAAATCCAATGCCTGGCGCCCTTACAAGAAAAGGATTGGACACAGAGAGTCACACAGAAGGAAGAAGGAAGAAACTGAAGTGATGCAGCTGTGAGCCAAGAAACAGTAACCCCCACCAGAAGCTGGGAGGTAGGCCTGGGGCAGATTGCACCCCCCCCCACCCCCCCGGGCCTCCAGAAGGAGCCGGCGCTGCCGACGCTTTGATGTCAGCCTTCCGGCCTCCTGAGCTATGAGGGAATAAGGTTCTGTGGTTTTAAACCATCCAGTCTGTGTAATTTGTCATGGCATCATTAGAAAACTAACACAATTACCGTTTATTCAATGTTCCAAATAAGTGCTTAATGTAAATTTCATTCTGTCATTTACTCCTCAAAACAATCCTCTCAGCTAGGTATTGGTGTCATCGTTTTACAGAGGAGGAAACCGAGCTGAAGGCCGCACAGTGAGTGAGTGACAAAGCCGAAACTCACACGAGGGCCCTCTTCTCAGCCAGCTTTCCGATCTTGACCTCCATTAATCATTGGGGACAAACCGCCTGGATGGGGAGGAGGTACAGAGGACAGCAGAAGGACCTGTCCCACCGAAGGGTATAAAATTTCTAGAAACAAACAAGCCATGCAAAAAGGTTGGCTTTTGTAAGAGAATGTTTTTATTTCAAATTTGCGGGAGGGGATGCAGAAGAGTAAATGGAAATGTAGGAAAAACAGAAATAGAAACACATTCATTGATACAAGTTTTCAAAGATCTAAAATCATCTTATTTAGTTTAGAGACTAGAATGCAGGATGCATAAGTTATTTTTGCTCTCAGCGTTATCCAGTTTTATGGACAAGGACTATGCAAGGACTCAGAAATATCAAAACGGCTAAGGTTTAGGGTGACGTGAATACGAATAGATTTTATCTATTAAAATTGACTTTAATGTTATATCATTCCTGTGATTAAAACCCAGGAGCAAAAGAGTAGGCTTGGAGTATTTAGAGGCAAAAAAACTCCCCAAAATCGTTTTTCAAAATGATCAAAATAAATGATTTATTTGGTGGTTTGGGATTTTGAGGCATAATTCCCTCAAGCCCTCTTTTCCCAAGGCTGAAAGTCAGCAGGGCTCCCCGTTTGCTAGTGCGTCCTCACTATTCGATAGGATAAGGACAGTCACAGGTAAAATGAAAGGGCAACAACTCACCTCCGAGGAGCCCCCACCTTCTCTGGACCCCTCCTTCGCACCCCTAGTGACTTGTGCCCTTCCAGTCAAGGAGGGAGGAAGCTTCTTCTCAGAGTTAAGTAAAGACATAACTCATGCGGTTATTCTCAAGAACAGCCTGGGGTAATGTGGTGCCCAGCCCAAATAGATAGACTTGTGTTTTCTAAGCGCTTCCTCACCAGGCATTGTGCCAGCTGCTTCATGGCCTGATCTCATCTTCTCTGAACACAATCGTGTGATGTCGGTGTTACTGTCACCATTATGGACAGTTGAGATGAATCAGTCAGTAAGTGGCCATGGTGGGCCTGGCTCACTGCCATCTGCAAGTGAGACCTCCTACACACAGCCTGCAGCTCCGTGCTTGCCCAGGGACCATGCACCTGTAAGTGCATCACAGTTGTTCTGTGACCTGGTAACAGCATAGCAAGATGGCACTGCGGGCTGGTAAGCAACTGGCCCCGCAACCTAGTTGTTAGATCTGGGTGATGTGATCTGTAAGAGGCTGGTTTTATGTCTAGAACAACGTAAGGAATTGTGCTATTAGCTTGTTGTGGGCTTGCTAAGTCCCACACAGGGCTTTCCACAACCTGACTCTGAACAGGCAGATAACATCAGCCACCAACTGTGGTGTGTTTCCTTTGGCAAACTGGGAGGCCAGAGAAGCCATGCTCTGCAAATATCCCCAGCTGACAGTTCCTAGTTTGCTTTCCTGGAAGTGTATCCCTTGATCATGTTGAGTTAATTGCATGTCTGATAAGCCCTGGGTTTGAGAGACTAATTCCATCAAATACCCAGCCTTCCAACCCAAGGCCTCTGAGTCCCAGGACAGGGCTCTCTGCACAGCCATGCTGCTTCCCTACATTTATGGGTTTTTTCTGTAGTCCTTCCTGAATGGACACATTCTGCATGACAGTGAGGGAGATATTTTGGGGGGAGAAGTAGATGTATCTAGTGCCCCCCAAGCAATTTGTGTTGGGAATGCTCATTCTGTGTGTGGATAGAGCCAAACTATGTCCTTGGATATGCCCTTTCTGCTGACATTCTTGCTAGAGACGTTCTGCTTGTCATCTGAAGGGACTCTGTTCTCACGGTAAGGTCATGGGTAGCAGGTGAATCCTAAAAACTCTGCAGCAGACACTCTGAAACACGGATAAGAAAGGTAGCCAAGATGTGATCTTCCAACTCTTAGTCTCCCTTGCTATTAAAAAAGCAGTAGTAGCATTACAATAATAATAAGCAGCTAAGTGTTCACACCCTAAAAAGAGAGCAGTTAATAGTTACGAAATTTGCCAAAAGCTCGTCCCATTCATTATGCAGATGAGTTTAAGGGATGTGCCCAAAGGCACCCAGCTAATAAAGCAGCAGGAACCAGGGGCCAGCTCTCCCTGAGACGTGATGCACACCTGCCTTCCCAGGCTGGTTTTTCAGGCTTTCCTTGGTGGCCTGAGTGTGGGAGAGCTAGAAAGAGGCTTTAATGGAATTTGACTTACACCTGCATCTTAATTAAGAATCAAATTAGAATTGCTTGAAGCATACACTTTGAAAAAGAAAGAGCACGCAGAAGATTTATTATCAGTCACTGAGCCCACTGAAACATCGAGCTGTGGCTGAGAGCTGGATGGATGATGTGCTCACTTGTTTCAAAATGAGCAAAGTCACTGCCCTACCGGAAATGGACCAGTGAGGCCTCTCCCCAGAGCCTGCGTTGGAATAATTAAGGCCTTGGCAGCCTCAGTTCTGCGGGAGGAAGCTGGCCGCCATGGGCCTCTGACACCCAAAGGGCGATGATGTGGTTCGGGAGGTGGGGGCGGTGCCATCTCTTGGCTCTGGGGATGCCACAGCTCTGACTGACAGCTCTGCTGTCAATACACAGGGCAGCACTGGCCTGAGACGGCCACTCATTAACACCTCTTCCTTCTCTCTGGTAACTAATCAAAACGGTAGTGAAACGGATCAGATGAGTGTTGTGAAAACAGCAAGGGACTTGGAATCAGAGCCCTCGCTTCAAGTTTGAGCTTTGCCCCTACTTGTCTGTGTGACCTTGGGCTGGTCCCTCGACCTCTCTGGGGCCCTCTGACAACTCTGCCTCTCAGGGCCGCACTAACAGTGGCTGGGAACCAGGGCTCGCTCGCTAAAGCAGACTTGCAGGACCCCAGCGAGAATGCTGACAAATCTACAGTTTATTACAGAAAAAGGAGGCAGAAGAGTAACAGCATTCGAGCAAGGAGATGCGTCCCAGCTGACGGCTGCCTCATAGCCTGCAGACTGGGAGGCCCGCACCAGCTCCTGCTGTTTTCTTTTCTCTAAGGGCTGTGACCAAATGCACTTGCTCACATCAGAAACCACTGATGTATCCACCAATACCTTGGAATGAGGGGGCCCAAAATAGAGTCTCTGCTGGAAATGTTTCTATTTTGCTGGCCATGTCAGATCATCTTGTTACGTGCCCAGCTTCAGCAGCAGAGACCTCTGAGGTTTCACAGAGCCCAGATGTGAATCCTCAATCTCACTGTTACCCATGAGCAGTGCTTACAGGCCGGTTGCAAAGCAGCACTATTAATCAGCATGCTTTGTGCCTTGTCCGGGGGTCAGTTCTATGCAGGAAGCTTAGCGAAGCAACTGGGGCAAATTCCAAGCCTCCTGGAATTCTCTTAACACAGGTACCATAGAAGAAAATGCATGCACTTGATAAAACTATAAATCATCATAGAATGTTGTTGTTTCAGTATATACCGTGTCTTCCTATGTCTTTAATTGCCACAGTGCAGACCTGCCAGGCTGCTCAGCCCCTTTGTGGGGCTGGTCCACGCCAGGCAAGGCTGACAGAAGGGAGCCCTTAGTGGGGCACACAAGAAAAGATGGTGACTCTGTAAATCACACGGGGTCATAATTAGCAAGAAAAAGACGTGTTTATCTGGGAGCATCGCTCTGGTGCTGGTCTGAGAAGGGCTGGTTTCTTACAAACCTCTTCCAACCCCGCGCTGGTGGAGAAACAGATGGATTCCAGACACAAGTGCTTGAGCTAGAAGAGAGGAAGACAACCAGGTTGCCATGGGAAAGGCAGAGGGAGGGAGAGCTGAGAGGAGGGAAGGCTTTTTGCGCCTCAGAGGTTGACTCTGAACAGGAAAGTGACATGATAGAAAAATAGAAAGCTGCAACGTTCTTTGGACCATTTATAGGATTAATTAGCTGACAGAAAGACTTTCTGGAAATGGATGACATCTTCTTGCTTTTTCAAATGATGAGAGCATGAGGAAGGGTTGCGCCTAGATACTCAAGGAGCATGAGAGGTGAGTTTGGGGCCTCGTTTTGATTTGCTCACACTGATTGAGCCCAGGGCCAGGGCCAGATGGCAGGCTTGGGGGGTCCTCCCAGCCTCACACCTGGTGCTCAGGGGAGAGGATTCAGATCAATGGGACAGGCACCTTTTCCATGTTCCTGCGGGTCTTCCAGCTTCCAAGGAACACTTCTTTCATTAAACACCGTGGCATTTTTCATTTCTGTGAGAGCGATACAAAAGCCAGATTCCTAGAGGCTTTCTAAAAATCAGACAACTTCAGTGTGCAGTGGATTTGAATAAACCGAGGGGTCTTTGCTAAGTCATCCTCTTCCCGGATCCTGTGTGGCCATTAAGATGGTGTTGTCTCAGCTTATTTCCAGTGGGACAGTGGTGAGGCTCGCCTAGTTCTCATTCCTGTGGGGCCCTCCCCTGTAGGCCTCTGCTGGAGTGGGACAGTGTACCGTCTCCAGCGCCCCACAGAGAAACAGTTTCACTTCCCTCCTCTCAGGCGGTGGGAAGGACAGAAGCTAATTTAAATGCTGGTGTTAAGCAGGCAGAACATCTAGATTTCTGCATTTGAGGGCTATCAGTAAGTGTGAAAATGAAAGCCAAAACAAAACAAGGCCCAAAAAAAGACGATGAGCAACAGGAACAACAGATATTTACCAGATACCCTGTGTGTATGTGGCACTCGGAAACCACAGAGCAATGAGAGATACACAATCTGTTGTTACAGGGCTGACGTTCCCACTGAGAAGACAGGACAGACACAAACACATGAATTAGAGAAACTCATGTTACCTTTTGTCGAACACTTATTCTGTGTCAGAAACCGTACTAAATCCTTGGTATGCATTCCATGTGTGGACAAGAGGAGCTCCAGGGTGCAGGGGGGTGAGCACCTACCAAGAGCCAGGGCAATCCGAGAAGGCTCCAAGGTGGAGGTGGAGCTTGCATTGGGCCTTTGAGGACGCATAGGCCTTAGACCAAATGAGAGTGTGCTCTCCCTTGTTTGAGATTATATGGTGAAGACTGCTTCCAATACCATGAAGGCAGGAACAAGTGCAGCTGCCCACCCCTCCCCACCTTACCTAAGGGACCCTGCTGTTTGAGACTAGGCTAGGATCATGTTCTCAGGTTCACAGGAGAACAAGCTTGACTCACAAAGGAGAGAAACTGTGTATCAACAGCTGGCCTTCCAAAAAATAGGATTTGACCTGTTGAAGCAAAAGTATGGTACAGTGCATGGCCTTTTGGAGAAGGAGGGATTTGAATGTAGTTTTGATAAGAAATCTCAAAGGTTTCTTGCAAACCTTTGTGATCTGTTCCTTTTACACATCTAATGATAAAGTTCCAAGTGATTGTGTTCTGTATGAGATGCTGGGTTTTTCTTAACCTCACTCTTCCCCCAGTGACAATAAATGTCACATCTTAACTCAGATGACGATGGTCCTAAAAGCCTGGATTTCTGGGAAAATCTCAAATGTTTACTAAAAGTGAGAGTCTGAGCTGCTCAAGACCTGGCTTCACAGCCACATTCCCCCTGCCTTCTACCAAGGTGAAAAACCCAAGATTCAAATGAGGTCAGTATTAGGAAACCCACTTATTTATTTATCTTAATAACAGATCAAAAGGGGGAAATTAAGTGGTCATTTCCATAAATCTGGAAAAAACATTTGATTTAAAAATGCATTTTGATTTAGAAACAAATACCCTAAATAAGCATAAAAGCTGTCTCCTTAACTTATAAAACATTTCTGTTTCACAGCAAAAGCTAACATCATGCTTAATGCAAAGCAAGACAAGAAGGTACTCCTATTGCTTAACAACAGTCTGAACACATGGCCCTGGTAATTAGATGAGAGAAAGAAGTAAGAGATGGAAGCATAGGTGAGAAAAAGCATAAGTGTTTATTCTTTTCAAAGCTGGAAAAAAACATATGAATCACCTGAAGAACCACTATTCTATGATTTATTAGTAGACTTCCATACATCGTACAAAATCAATTAAAATGGAAGAGAACATTCCGTTTATACATGCAAAAAAGAAAAAGTAAAACAAAGAACTAGAAATAAACATAACCAGAATGCAAGATCTCAGTGAAGGAAATCTTAAAATATTCTTCAGGAACATAAATGAAGACTTGAACAGGTATCTAGAACTCTGGTCTCAGACAGGAAGGCTCAACATACATAATAATCTATAACATTTACTAAGCATTTACTATGTACCAGACACACTCCTCTAAGTGTTTTACTATATAATGTATCAAATATCTAAATTATCCCTTAAGTAATCTGCAAATTGAACATGATTGAATTTCATACATTATGTATATATGACCTATTCACAAGTAAGATTTAATTTACAAAGCTCAACTCCAGGAGATTAAAGATGGTGGCATGAGAGGTGAGACAGAGGCTTCCTCCTAAAACCACATAAAATACGAAAATATAATTAATACAACTAATCCTGAAAGAGCAACAGGAAAGAGGGCTGCGACAGACTGCATACACCTGGAGAAAAGAATAAACCTCATGGAACAGGGTAACGTACCAAAGCCGTGGCCCGGCAGAACCCAAGCCCTTCCCCTACCCCAGCTCATTGGCAGGAGGAAGAGAAACGGAGTAAGGAGGGAGTGGAGGCCTGGGACTGTTGCATACCAAGCTCTGGGGATCTGCTCTGGGAGCACAAACCTACATTACATGGTTCTCTCATGATTAGGGGGTTGGAGAGCTAAGACAGGCAGAATACCTGGAGAGACTGAGATTCCAGCTGCTTGTGGAAAACAGGGATTGATATCTGGCTGCTCTGAGACAAAAGAAAGGCAGTCAGTATGAGAGACTTCCTAACAGCAAGAGGGCTGCTAAAGGGGCAAGGACTGCACAGAGCTTACTGCTCGGGAGAGAGAACAAGTAGACAAAATTGTCCAGGTACACTCTTCCTGGCAGGTTTGGAACTTTCACGATCTTCAGGTGCTCCATCCCCCTGGCTGGCTAGGCAGATCCAAGGCCCCCCTCCATGATATGTAGCCTGCTGTGCCTTCCTCCCAGACACCCTGCACCTGGCTCACAAACTGGCAAGCCCTGCCCTGGTGTTAGGCCAGCCAGACGGAAGCCCCTCCTACAGCAGCTACAAACGCAAAGCACAGAGGCTTATACCTGTGTGCTTGGCCCACTGGTTCTGGCAGTGGAGACAGGCATAGTAGCCTGGAGGCAGGAAACAGCTCTTTCCTCCCCACAGGCACCAATACCACTCCCCTGCAACCACCAACACTGCTCCAGGGGCTGAGCAGCTCCAGAGAGTAGAGCTTCTGGGCAATAGAGGACGACATATACAAATATGAAATGTCAAAGGAACCTGGTTCAAAGCAAAATTATAAATATGCCAGAGAAAGAATCAAATGGAATCAACCTCATGAATCTTCCTGAAAGAGATTTCAAAATAAAAATCATAAATATGCTCATGCAGGTACAGAAAAATATTCAAGAACTCAGGAATGAATTCCAGTCGGACACCCAAACATTATGGAACACAGTATCAGAAATGAAACATACAATGGAAGGTTTTAAAATCAGATTAGATACAATTGAGGAGACGATAAATGAAATAGAAATTAAAGAAGAGGAATACAAAGAAGCTGAGGCACAGAGAGAAAAAAGGATCTCTAAGAATGAAAGAATATTGAGAGAACTGTGTGACCAATCCAAACGGAGCAATATTCGTACTATAGGGGCACCAGAACAAGAGAGAGAAAAAGGGATAGAAAGTGTCTTTGAGGAGGTAATTGCTGAAAACTTCCCCAGTCTGGAGAAGGAGATAGTCTCTCAGGCCATGGAGGTGCACAGATCTCCCAACACAAGGGACCCAAGGAAGACAAGACCAAGACATATAATCATTAAAATGGCAAACATCAAGGATAAAGACAGGCTACCAAAAGCAGCCAGAGAGAGAAATAAGACCACACAAAGGAAAGCCGATCAGGCTATCATCAGACTTCTCAGCACAAACCTTACAGGCCAGAAGAGAGTGGCATGATATATTTAATGCAATGAAGCAGAAGGGCCTCGAACCAAGAATACTCTATTCGGAAAGACTATCATTTAAATTTGAAGGAGGGATTAAACAATTTCCAGATAAACAAAAGCTCAGACAATTTACATCCCACAGTCTCTGCAGTGTATTTTGGAGGAACTGCTATAGATGGAAGTGTTCCTAAGGTTTAATAGCTGTCACCAGAGGTAAGAAAACCACAGTAAAGAAAGTAGAACAGCTAATTACTAAGCAAATGCAAAATTCAATTATACCCAAAGTCAATCAAGGGATAGACAAACAGTACAGAATATGATACCTAATATATAAAGAATGGAGGAGGAAGAAAAAGGAGGAAGAAAAAAAAAAGAACCTTTAGATTGTGTTTGCAATAGCATATTAAGTGAGTGAAGTTAGACTCTTAGATAGTAAGGAAGTTACCCTTGAACCTTTGGTAACCACGAATCTAAAGCCTGCAATGGCAATAACTACATACCTATCGATAATCACCCTAAATGTGAATGGTCTGAATGCACCAATCAAAAGACATAGAGTCACTGAATGGATAAAAAAACACGACCCATCTATATGCTGCATAAAAGAAACTCACTTTAAACCCAAAGACATACACAGACTAAAAGTGAAGGGATGGAAAAAGATATTTCATGCAACTAATAGGGAGAAAGAAGCAGGAGTTGCAGTACTTGTATCAGACTTCAAAACAAAGAAAATCACAAGAGACAAAGACAGACAAAGGGGTCAATCCAACAAGAAGACATAACCATTATAAATATCTATGCACCCAACACAGGAGCACCTACATATGTAAAACACATACTAACAGACTTAAAAGGGGAAATAGAATGCAATGCATTTATTCTAGGAGACTTCAACACTCCACTCACTCCAAAGGACAGATCAACCAGACAGAAAATAAGAAAGGAGACAGAGGCACTGAACAACACATTATAACAGATCAACCTAACAGACATCTACAGAACTCTACACCCAAAAGCAGCAGAATACACATTCTTCTCAAGTGCACATGGAACATTTTCAAGAACAGATAATATACTAGACAACAAAAAGAGCCTCAGTAAATTCAGAAAGATTGAAATAGTACCAACCAGTTTCTCAGACCACAAAGGTATGAAACTAGAAATAAATTACGCAAAGAAAATGAAAAAGCCCACAAACACATGCAGGCTTCACAACATGCTCCTAAATAATCAATGGATCAATGACCAAATAAAAACAGAGATCAAGCAATATATGGAGACAAATGACAACAATAATTCAACACCACAAAATCTACGGGACAGAGCAAAGGCCATGCTAAGAGGAAACTATATTGCAATACAAGCCTACCTCAGGAAAGAAGAACAACCCCATATGAACAGTCTAAACTCACAATTAACAAACAAGAAAAAGAAGAACAAATGAGGCCCAAAGTCAGTAGAAGGAGGGACATAATAAAGACTAGAACAGAAATAAATAATATTGAGAAGAATAAACAATAGAAAGAATCAATGAAGGCAAGAGCAGGTTCTTTGAGAAAATAAACAAAATATATAAACCACTAGCCAGACTTATCAAGAAAAAAAGAGAGTCTGCACACATAAAAAGAATCAGAAATGAGAAAGTAAAAATCACTATAGACACCACAGAAATACAAAGAATTATTAGAGAATACTATGAAAAATTATATGCTAACAAACTGGATAACAGAGAAGAAATGGACAACTTTCTAGAGAAATACAACCTTCCAAGGCTGACCCAGAAGGAAACAGATAATCTGAACAGACCAATTACCAGCAACAAAATTGAATTGGTAATCAAAAAACTACCTAAGAACAAAACACCTGGAACAGATGGCTTCACTGCTGAATTTTACCAAACATTTAGTGAAGACCTAATACCCATTCTCCTTAAAATTTTCCAAAAAGTAGAAGAGGGGGGAATACTTCCAAGCTCATTCTACAAGGCCGGCATCACTCTAATACCAAAACCAGGCAAAGACACCACAAAAAAAGAAAATTACAGACCAATATCCCTGATGAACATAGATGCAATAATACTCAGCAAAATATTAGCAAACCGAATTCTAAAATATATCAAAAAAATCATCCATCATGATCAAGTAGGATTTATTCCAAGGATGCAAGGATCTATCGTACAATATTAAATAATCCATCAACATCATCCACCACATCAACAAAAAGAAGAAGAAAAACGACATGATCATCTCCATAGATGCTAAAAAAGCATTGGACAAATTCAACATCCCTTCATGATAAAAACTCCCAACAAAATGGGTATAGAGTCCAAGTATCTCAACATAATAAAGGCCATATACAACAGACCCACAGCCAACATCATACTTAACAGTGAGAAGCTGAAAGCTTTTCCTTTAAGAGGGAACAAGACAAGGATGCCCACTCTCCCCACTTTTATTCAACATAGTTCTGGCGTTCCTACCAATGGCAATCAGACAACACAAAGAAATAAAAGGCATCCAGATTGGTGAGGAAGAAGTTAAACTGTCCCTGTTTGCAGATGACATGATATTGTACATAAAAAAACCAAAAGAATCCACTACCAAACTACTAGATCTAATATCTGAATTCAGCAAAGTTGCAGGGTACAAAATTAATACACAGAAATCTGTTGCATTCCTATACACTAATGATGAACTAGCAGAAAGAGATATCAGGAAAACAATTCCATTCACAACTGCATCAAAAAGAATAAAATACCTAGGAATAAACCTAACCAAGGAAGTGAAAGACCTATACTTTGAATACTACAAAACACTCATGAGAGAATTAAAGAAGATACCAATAAATGGAAACACACCCCATGCTCATGGATAGAAAGAATTAATATTGTTAAAATGGCCATCCTGCCTAAAACAATCTACAGATTCAATGCAATCCCTATCAAAATACCAACGGCATTCTTCAATGAACTAGAGCAAATAGTTCTACAATTCATATGGAACCACAGAAGACCCCAAATAGCCAAATCAATACTGAGAAGGAAGAATAAAGCTGGGGGAATTATGCTCCCTGACTTCAAGCTCTACTACAAAGCCACAGTAATCAAGACAATTTGGTACTGGCACAAGAACAGACCCCCGGACCAATGGAACAGAATAGAGTGCAGATATAAACCCAACCATACATGGTCAATTAATATATGATAAAGGAGCCATGGACATACAATGTGGAAAATGAAAGCCTCTTTAACAGCTGGTGTTGGCAAAACTGTACATCTACATGCAAGAGAATGAAACTGGATTATTATTTAACCCCATACACAAAAGTAAACTCGAAATGGATCAAAGACCTGAATGTTAAGTCATGAAACCATAAAACTCTTAGAAGACAACATAGGCAAAGATCTCCTGAATATAAACATGAGCAACTTCTTCCTGAACACATCTCCTTGAGGAAGGGAAACAAAAGCAAAAATGAACACATGGGACTACATCAAACTAAAAAGCTTCTGTGCAGCAAATAACATGATCAGCAGAACAAAAAGGCATCCTACAGTATGGGAGCATATATTTGTAAACGACATACCCGACAAGGGGTTCACATCCAAAATATATAAAGAACTCACATGCCCCAACACCGAAAAAGCAAATAACGCAATTAAAAAAATGGGTGGAGGATATGAAGAGACAGTTCTCCAAAGAAGAAATTCAGATGGCCAATGAAAAGATGCTCCACATCACTAATCATCAGAGAAATGCACATTAAAACCACAAGGAGATATCACCTCACACCAGTTAGGATGGCCAGCATGGAAAAGACTAAGAACAACAAATGCTGGGGAGGATGCAGAGAAAGGGGAACCCCCTTACCTTGCTGTTGGGAATGTAAGCTAGTTCAACCATTGTGGAAAGCAATATGGAGGTTCCTCAAAAAACTAAAAATAGAAATACCATTTGACCTGGGAATTCCACTCCTAGGAATTTACCCAAAAAATACAACTTCTCAGATTCAAAAAGACATATGCACCCCTATGTTTACTGCAGCAGTATTTACAATAAGCCAAGATATGGAAGCAACCTATGTGTGCATCAGTAGATGAATGGATAAAGAGAAGGTGGTACTTATACACAATGGAATACTGTTCACCCATAAGAAAGAGACAAATCGTACCATTTGCAACAACATGGATGGAGTTTATTGTCAGTGAAATAAGCCAGACAGAAAGACTAGTGCCAAATGAGTTCCCTCATTTGTGGAGTATAACAATGAAGCAGGACTTCCGGGAAGATGGCGGTGTGAGCAGAGCGGCAGAAATCTCCTCCCAACACTATATTTATCTACGAAAACACAGAAAATACATCTATTCCTAAAAGAGAGACAAGAATACACAGGAAAGCGCACAGCGTGCAGCTACACCCGAGAGGACTCGGCACCCCAAGAGGCGGGTAAGATACGGAGCCGCGACCCGGCGGGACCCGAGCCCTCCCCCACCCCAGCGCACCGGCGGGAGGAGAGGATTCAGAGCCGGGAGGGAGTGGAAGTACACCCCGCGAAGTAGCCAGCCCCGGTGATCTGCGCGGGGAGCGCTGACCCACATTGCGCAGTGCAGCGGAGATTGGAGAGACAGAGGGGCAGGATCTGAGCGGGGAACGCGCCAGGGTGCTTGCAGCCGGCTCCGGGAAGGAAAAAAAAAGTGCGCGCTTTCCTCAGCGGTCTTAAAGAGACAGGAGCCCAGCGGAGGAGCCGGATCGCCCCAGCACACTCAGCCCAGCAGGCTGGGAGTCCTGGGGAGTTTCAGACGCCTTAGCTGGCGACTGAGGAAGCGTAGCCATACTTAACACTTCTCACTGAGATCAACAGCCTCCTATTCGTTCCCACCCCTGCCAGAGCGATAAAGGGCCCTGCGGAGCGGCACAGTCACAGCTGTGGAATAGTGGGGCAATAGCGCCACCTAGAGCATTCCCACAGAATCTACGTCCGGTGGGCATTTTTTTTTGTTTTTTTTGTTTTGTTTTTGTTTTTTCTTTTCTTTTTTTCTTTCTTTCTTTCTTTCTTTTTTTTCTTTTTTTCTCTTTTTTTTTCTTCTCTTTTTAAAGTCTTAAAGAGCCCAGCTGACATACGTGGAAACTATCAGTGACCAAATTATACAGCCATGAAAAGACAGAGGAATATGGTTCAGACCAAAATCAACCAGACAACCCCAGAGAGGGAGTCTGAAGGGATGGAAATGCACAGCCTCCCTGAAAAAGAATTTAGAATAAAAGTCATAACCATGCTGATGGACCTACAGAGAAATGTGCAAGAGCTGAGGGAGGAAGTGAGGGAACTGAGGAAAGACAATACAGAAATCAGACAAGCGATCGACGGGCTTAACAGCAGAATGGATGAGATGCGAGAGACTGTTAATGGAATAGAAAACAGAGAACAGGAGTACAGAGCAGCTGAGGCAGAGAGAGATAAAAGGATTTCTAGGAATGAAAGAATATTAAGAGAACTGTGTGACCAATCCAAACGGAACAATATTCGCATTATAGGAGTACCTGAGGAAGAAGAGAGAGAAAAAGGGATAGAAAGTGTCTTTGAAGAAATAATTGCTGAAAACTTTCCCTCGCTGGGGAAGGAAGTAGTCTCGCAGTCCACCGAAGCTCATAGATCTCCCAACACAAGGGACCCAAGGAAGACAACACCAAGACACATAATAATTAAGATGGCAAAGATCAAAGATAAAGACAGGGTATTAAAGGCAGCTAGAGAGAGAAAAAAGATCACCTACAAAGGAAAACCCATCAGACTATCATCAGACTTCTCAACAGAAACCTTACAGGCCAGAAGAGAATGGCATGATATATTTAACGTTATGAAACAGAAGGGCCTCGAACCAAGAATATTGTATCCAGCACGATTATCATTTAAATATGATGGAGGGATTAAACAATTTCCAGATAAACGAAAGTTAAGAGAGTTTGCCTCTCATAAACCACCACTACAGGATATCTTAAATGGACTGCTCTAGATGGAAGCACACCTAAGGCTAAAAAGATGTCACCAGAGAAAATAAAAATCATAGCAAAGAAAGCAGACCATCCAAATACTAACTAAAGGCAAAGAATAAAACACCTATTATAGAAAGAATGGAGGAGGAGGAATAAGAAGGGAGAGAAAGAAAGAAACATCAGACTGTGTTTACAATAACTTAACAAGAAAGTTAAGTTAGATTGTTAGATAGTAAAGAAGCAACCCTTGAACCCTTGGTAACCACGAATCTAAAGCCAGCAATGGCAATAAGTACATACCTATCAATAATCACCCTAAATGTAAATGGACTGAATGCACCAATCAAAAGACACAGAGTAACAGAATGGATAAAAAAGCAAGACCCATCTATATGCTGCCTACAAGAAACTCACCTCAAATCCAAAGATATACACAGACTAAAAGTGAAGGGATGGAAAAAGATATTTCATGCAAACAACAAAGAGAAAAAAGCAGGTGTTGCAGTACTTGTATCAGACAAAATAGACTTCAAAACGAAGAAAGTAGCAAAAGATAAAGAAGGACATTACATAATGATAAAGGGGTCAGTCCAACAAGAAGATATAACCATTATAAATATATATGCACCCAACACAGGAGCGCCAGCATATGTGAGACAAATACTAACAGAATTAAAGGAGGAAATAGACAGCAATGCATTCATCTTAGGAGACTTCAACACACCACTCACTCCAGAGGACAGATCAACCAGACAGAAAATAAGTAAAGACACAGAGGCACTGAACAACACACTAGAACAGATGGACCTAACAGACATCTACAGAACTCTACACCCAAAAGCAACAGGATACACATTCTTCTCAAGTGCACATGGAACATTTTCCAGAATAGACCACATACTAGGCCACAAAAAGAACCTCAGTAATTTCAAAAATATTGAAATCCTACCAACCAACTTCTCAGATCACCAAGGTATAAAACTAGAAATAAATTTTAGAAAGAAATCAAAAAGGCTCACAAATACATGGAGACTTAACAACACTCTCCTAATTAATCAATGGGTTAACGACCAAATCAAAACAGAAATCAAAGAATATATGGAGACTAATGACAACAACAACACAGCCACAACTTCTGTGGGACGCAGCAAAGGCAGTTCTAAGAGGAAAGTATATTGCAATCCAGGCCTATTTAAAGAAGGAAGAACATTCCCAAATGAATAGTCTAAAGACACAATTACTGAAATTGGAAAAAGAAGAACAAATGAGGCCCAAAGTCACCAGAAGGAGGGACATAATAAAGATTAGAGAAGAAATAAATAAAATTGAGAAGAATAAAACAATAGAAAAAATCAATAAAACCAAGAGCTGGTTCTTTGAAAAAATAAACAAAATAGATAAACCCCTAGCCAGACTCATTAAGAGAAAAAGAGAATCTACACACATAAACACAATCAGAAATGAGAAAGGAAAAATCACGACGGACCCCACAGAAATACAAAGAATCATAAGAGAATATTATGAGAATCTATATGCTAACAAGCTGGAAAACATAGAAGAAATGGACAACTTCTTAGAAAAATACAACCTTCCAAGACTGACCAAGCAAGAAACAGAAAACTAAACAGACCAATCACCAGTGACGAAATCGAATTGGTAATCAAAAACTACCCAAGAACAAAACCCCTGGGCCTGATGGATTCACCTCTGAATTCTACCAGACATATAGAGAAGAAATAACACCGATTCTCCTTAAAGTTTTCCAAAAAATAGAAGAGGATGGAATACTTCCAAACTCATTCTATGAAGCCAGCATCACTCTAATACCAAAACCGGGCAAAGACCTCACCAAAAAAGAAAATTACAGACCAATATCCTGATGAACGTAGATGCAAAAATACTCAACAAAATATTAGCAAACCGAATTCAAAAATACATCAAGAGGATCATACACCATGATCAAGTGGGATTCATCCGAGGGATGCAAGGATGGTACAACATTCGAAAATCCATCAACATCATCCACCACATCAACAAAAAGAAGAACAAAAACCACATGATCATCTCCATAGATGCTGAAAAAGCATTTGACAAATTCAGCATCCATTCCTGATTAAAACTCTCAACAAAATGGGTATAGACGGCAAGTACCTCAACATCATAAAGGCTATATATCACAAACCCACAGCTAACATCATACTTAATGGCGAGACGCTGAAAGCTTTTCATCTAAGATCGGGAACAAGACAGGGATGCCCAGTCTCTCCACTGTTATTCAACATAGTACTGGAGGTCCTAGCCACAGCAATGAGACAAAACAAAGACATACAAGGCATCCAGACTGGTAAAGAGGAAGTAAAATTGTCACTATTTGCAGATGACATGATACTGTACATAAAAAACCCTGAAGATTCCATTCCAAAACTACTAGAACTAAAATCTGAATTCAGCAAAGTTGCAGGATACAAAATTAACACACAGAAATCTGTTGCTTTCCTATACACTAATGATGAACTAACAGAAAGAGAAATCAGAAAAACAATCCCATTCACAACTGCATCAAAAAGAATAAAATACCTAGGAATAAACCGAACGAAGGAAGTGAAAGACCTGTACTCTGAAAACTACAAGACACTCCTAAGAGAAATTAAAGAGGACACTAACAAATGGTAATGCATCCCATGCTCTTGGCTAGGAAGAATAAATATTGTCAAAATGGCTATACTACCTAAAGCAATCTACAGATTCAATGCAATCCCTATCAAACTACCAGCAGCTTTCTTCAATGAACTGGAACAAATAATTCTAAAATTCATATGGAACCACAAAAGACCCCGAGTAGCCAAAGCAATCCTGAGAAGGAGGAATAAAACAGGGGGAATTACACTCCCTGACTTCAAGCTCTATTACAAAGCCACAGTAATCAAGACAATTTGGTATTGGCACAAAAACAGACCCACAGACCAGTGGAACACAATAGAAAATCCAAACATTAACCCAAACATATACAGTCAATTAATATTTGATAAAAGTGCCTTGGATATACAATGGGAGATGACAGCCTCTTCAGCAGCTGGTGTTGGAAAAACTGGACAGCTACATGTAAGAGAATGAAACTGGACTACTGTCTAGCCCCATACACAAAAGTAAACTCAAGGTGGATCAAAGACCTGAATGTAAGTCATGAAACCATAAAACCTTAGAAAAAAACATAGGCAAAAATCTCTTGGACATAAACATGAGCAACTTCTTCATGAACATATCTCCCCGGGCAAGGGAAACAAAAGCAAAATGAACAAGTGGGACTATATCAAGCTGAAAAGCTTCTGTACAGCAAAGGACACCATCAGTAGAACAAAAGACATCCT